>WOAB01000510.1:1200000-1800000 GCA_027886185.1 Rheum nobile | reverse complement strand
ACCTCTCTTTATGTATTTAGTTTTATTAACATTCGTTTACTTACCACTTACACTCAATGAGAAAAATAAAAAACAAAAGCATTTCCTATCTAATAATTGATAATTAATATCCTTCTTTTAATTTTTGAATATTTACGTCAATCAGTATTTACAGCTTAAATTTATTTCAAACAATTATTCTATTTTTTTCTAGCTATCATTATTTATACTTAATTATGTAAATATTGATTGTAAGAAATGCTTTTGTTGATGAACGATAGGGGAACTCGTGGGCTGCTGAAGAGGGCCCGCAAATCTGCTGAGTCTCCTTCTAGTGAGCAGGATATGATCTTTAATTTGGGTCTAATGTGCCTCTTCTTCTCCTGCCGGCACCTGATGCACAAGTCGGTGGCGGTTCTGATTTTGAAGATGATGGAGGTGGTCTGCAAGGGGCTGATAGTCAAATAAATATTGTATAGAGCAATTTTTCTGAACCTTGGTAATTTCATAATCAAATTGATTGTTATTGTCAAGATTAGAGACAATCTAACAAGATAAAATATTACATGCCTTGAGAATATTGGGTAAGGAAAAGGTGGTCATAAAATTATACCTATGGACATTTGAAATTTGACATAGTACTGGCTTTTCCTGTAAAAAGCATACCGAATTTGATATGTTTTAATAAAGAAAGCTATTCTACAATGAATATTAATAATGGCGTACATCCATTATTGTTGAGAGAGAGGTTCACAATCCACATAGATGACTCCCCCAGCCCCAAGCAATTGGTACGCACGCGGGCCGTATGTTTAGGGGTGGATCCAATTCAGGCCCAGAAGGGACTATAGCTCAAAAAACAAAAACAAAAACTTTTTTTTTCAAAACAAAAAAAAAAAATTAAACAATTTTTACCTTTATTGAATCTGAAAATATAATTTCAATTAACCCTAATAAATTTAAACTATAAAAATAAAATTATCTTAAATTTTTTCCCCTTATCTCATCTGAAAATACAATTCCAGTCAATTCTAACAGATTTAAATCAAAAAAATAAAATTACTTGATTTTTTCCCCTCATCTCACATGAAAATTACCTTAAGCTTCATAAAAATATTAAAATTGATTTTTACGAAATAAAATTTAAATCACGTTGGATTTAAGTCAAAAAAAAAATTCCGCACAAGATTTTAGCCCCCTGGAGTCCATTCCTGGCTACGCCACTGCCGTATGTAATACTTTTGTTGGGAAGAAACTCCGCAAGAAATTCACAAAATTAGTACTAATTAATACATGCTAATTATCAATCCACATCAATTTAACAACATTAATAGTGGACATCAAATAAGCGAAGTGTGTAAACCAAAATATGAAAGTGGACATCAAAAATCTATCTTACAAGGCGTAAAGGAATAAAGGTAGTTTGGTGTACTCATTAAAACCTGGCTACAGTGAAATACAATTTCAGCTTGATCAGCAGTGAAGAAGCTATTCATTTGGCACTTGCCCTGTAGATGTAGTTGTATAGCAGTTGGAAATTTGGTACTCGTTCAGGAGGTGAAGGATAGGTAACGATCTGTTTTTCATTCATGGCTCCTTTGCAAATGGCCTGCAGCAACAACAAAAACGCTAATACAACTCTTCTAAGTAAATATTTCTTCAATTACACTATGGTACCGATAAGGAAGTAATCAATGTACTCGTAAACTTATTTACTTATATATAGAAATTGAAAGACATGGACAAGAAACAAGATCTTTTATGTGAATGACACAAAGGAGATACATAGCAAAGGGAAATGGGAAACGGGAGAGTATTAGGAGCCATACTTTGTAGGCCTTTTTTTTGTTGCAAGTCTTGAACTGAAGTTATTTTAAGGCGGCGAAGAAAGGTGAAGTATTGAAAATTGAGAATGAAGTGATGCATAATTACTTAAATAAGAGACTCTTGTACGGTTAAATATTTTATATGAGCTTTCATATAGATTGTAGATTTTTTGTAACATGACATGCGAAAAGTAGGACGGCTTAGAAAGTTGAATCAGGGGATACTAATTTAGGTAATGATAAGGACGTAGTAAATACAGCGTAACATACCAGAGGTAGATTGTACTAACCTGCGGATAGACTATACGGCGTGCGAAATATTTAGAGTCTGATGACAACTGCATATGTTCGAAAAGTGGCGTAAATGTCTGCTAATGTGTAATAATTTTGTAACAAAGTGGTTAATATCTCACCTTATTTGATGTAGGATTCTTGTCATTGTATTGTCGCAGTTTCGTTAAATGATTTCAGCTCGTCGTAGCATTTCAAACGAAACTATGTTCTGAATTAGAACAGGTTGACCATGGTGTTGCTCAATTGGTTGATATATAAATAAATTCCTTATACATATGTGATGTCCAAATCCAACCTGTAGTTGATCCTCTTACATATGGGATCACTAATTCTTATCTAGAGTGTTTGAGATACATCAAGCCATCTTCCCTACCTGGCTATTAATTAAAACGGTAGTATTCTAACCATATTTAGGATAAGCATTTTTATGGGGTCTAGTGTTCTACATAAACATTAATTAGTAACGGTCTAAGTAGTCTTCTATCTAAACAGACTCTTGACATATGTTTACATATATATTCTTATCCAGAAATATATATTTTCTGAAATATTAGAAGGAAATAAAAGGGATTTATATATATTATATGTGTAACAAAGGGTTCTCTTTATAGCTATATATATGTTTTGATTGTTCTGCTAAAGGAACTCATTTCTGTCTCCTCAAATTCTTCTTTTCATACTCTCTCCTTTCTAAGCACCTTTATTTTGTCTCAACATCTTTCATCCTTCAATATATATATATATATATATATACACAAACATATATATATTGCATATTGTTCAAAAATCAAAAAACCCAAACATGTTTACTCATATATCTATGCTCAGCTCTCCAAGCTTTAAGACACCATCATCAATTCCAAGTAAGTTGAGATTTCTGCAACCTTGAATTTCCTACTTCTTGACGTGTTCATCTATATATCACTCTAGACATGCAGCATGTATTTAAATTACGGAAAATGAATCTGAACCAGGTTTGGTGCAAAATGGTCTTTTCTCAACTCGATTTTTGATTAAAGTCAGAGATATTACCTTTTCATCCTTCAAAGTAAGTTGTTGATACCAAGTCTTCCCGGGAGGCTGGATTGCACGGTTTTTTGTCGCCACAGTTACTTTGACTGAGTAGAACCTCAATTTTGGAGTCAGCTCATGTAGGTATTTCATCTGCAGTTTCACATGAAGTTGGAGAATTAGCAATAAAAGGTGTCAATCCACATTCACAGGTGCTTAATCATGCAAATGGCAGCTGTATGCAGGTAGTTGGTAATTTTGTAGTAGGTGCAACACATTCAAGGTAATGAATTATTAGGCCATCATAAATGTCAGCGATGTTCGAGCATTTTCAGCTATTGTTATTCTATAGCGTTTGAAACAGCACATACATTCACATTTATCAAGATATAAGACATTGCTACGTTTGTTATTTAAGCATTCATAATTCGTGCATGTGCAGTAGTACTACGCAGGCAGCTGGAATTAAACAGTAAGGAGAACCAATAACAAGGCTTTTCAAAAGGAGAAATGGGTGCACAAATAACATGCGGATATCAAACCCCATATTTTGGAACATTCCAATTTATTACATACACACACATCTTTCTCTGCACATGTATATAAGTGCTCTGAGATCTTCTCAATCCTCAGTCATGTGCAGTAGTATTCCATTCTTGTCAGACGACAGTGAATAGTTTTTTTGCGACTGAAGCAGTCGATTCAAAACGAGTCCTGTACCATCCTGCAATTGATACGCCTAACAATTGCAACATGATTTTCACCAATTGGTACAAGATTGATCTACTAAACTAACCCATTTTCAAGTTAAATTAGCACAACTAACCCATTTTCAAGTTAAATTAGCACAACTAATCCATCAGTTAAGGGTGGCATGCGATTTATTAAGACTGACACACCAGGGATTAATTCCGCAAGGTAAGATTAGTGAAGTCACTTCATTTCACCATTTCACTATATTATTAAAAATTGAAATTTTCACTTAATATTGGGGTGATACATACCCACCTAAGACAGCAATAAGCAGACTTCATTTGGAGTATGAGATCAATAATAAAAAGAATTATGTGAACCAGTCCAAATACTCTGCTTAATTAAATGATTCTTTTATATCTGGAAACATTCTAATTAAATTTCAGGTAATAGAAAAGCTTGTCTAGAGAATTTGACAAACACATAAATTGCCAAGTTATCACCTTATACTTACGTGAACCAGTCCCTTGGTTTTAAAAGGCGCAAGGCGCACCGAGGCGCAAAGGGTACCTGGAGCCTAGGCGCAATGCGCACGGAAAAAAGCGCGCCTTTCGTAGGCGAGGCACACTTTTTTTCCAAAAATTCTTAAATTAATTTAAAAAGATATATTATAAGTTTAAAATCAACAACATAAAAATCAAAAAAGAAAAAACAAATTCAGCAAATAAGCCACTGTTCATGTTCAGAAAAAAATGCAACACTGCCAAGAGAGAATAAAGAGGAAAGGAGAAATGAAAAAAAAAATAACAGAGAAAAACATACTAATTTCTCACTGAGAGACCGAGAGAGAAATAAAGTCAAAGATGGTTCTGCAGCACAGAGAGAGACCGACAGAGAAATAAAGTCAAAGATGGTTCTGCACTTTTACACAGAGAGAGACTGAGAGAGATCAGAAGACAAGAAGATCGACCAAAAGACCGGAGAAGAAGACCGAGAGAGACCAAGGGAGAACTAGAGAGATCAGAAGGATAAGGAAGATCGACCAAAAGACATGAGAAGAAGACCGAGAGAGACCACGAGGGATGAGAAGGAGAAGAAGGAAGAAGTAGAGGAAGAAGATTGAAGACGTAAACTTACCTGGAGATTGAGAATTTGGGAAGTTGAAGTGGTAACCCTAGTTTTCAATCGTCCTCTGTACTTTTCTCTATCTTGAAATCCTTATAAAACACACTTTTTCCTTCTTTTTCTTTAAAAGAAAAGGCCTCAGTACCGCTTTCCCCCCGAAAGCCCTAAGGCGCCAGCGCCTCTAGCCTTGTGAAAGGCAGCCAAGGCGCGCGCCTCTTGTAGTGCGTTGCGCCTGGCCTGTTGGAGGCGCCTAGGCGCGCCTCGGGCGCGCTTTTTAAAACCAAGACCAGTCCAGATACTGTCCTTAATCAAATGATTGTTTTATATCTGGAAACATTTTAATTACATTTCAGTTAGTAGAAAAGCTTCTCTAGAGAATAACAAACACATACATTGCTAAGTTACTACCTTATAAAAAACCGCTTAACTATTTGACCACTTATATCCATCCGTTTCACTGCTATTTATGACAGGAAAAGTAAGCAAACATATATTCTCACAAAAACTATATCCTACCCCCACGTGGGAGAAATGTGAAGAGTAAAAATTTTGGAAGCTCAAAGCTATCTATCAAGAATGTCTGTCCAAGTAAAGCATATCTGTAATTACTTTCCCACACATGACACCATATTTTCTTTTCCTTTTTTTATGAACAAAAATTTGTTTCAAATACAAGCATAGATCAACACTAAATAAGAAGAGAAAGAAGTTTTAAGCATGTAAGGGATTTTTTCCAAATTATCTCTACTGGTTTAATTGGGTGTTTCATTTGATCAATGGGGAAGAAGCAACACTTGGAGGGCAGAAATGCACAACAACTAAGACTATAGCTCTCAGGGCAAAAATGTTCAGTTTTATAGATATAGATAGACTCTTTTAGGGTGTCGTTCTCCCTACCATCAACCATAAGGATTACAATCACCTCTTGGTTTGCAACCCTCTCGTCGTAGAATAGTGGGATATTTAAGCAGAATTAAAACCACTTTGCCCTAAGACTTTTTGCTGAAAAGAATGTTAAAAGGTTGTCATTTTCCCCCTAACCTAGTTTCAGTTAGATAAGGAAGAGCATGGGATGTCATTGAGCCTTTAAGACTAACAAATTGCTATATGTTTTCCTTTCTTGGCCCTTACCAATCATGTGAACTATTAGACCCACCTAGATGCATGTATGAAGAAGTAACCATGAACATGGCTATAATTCTACATGTGCAATAGTATGCCTAATTAGCTCTAAACCTAGGAACATGAAGCCAAAAAACCCTTTCTCACCCGTTAGGATTTTGTGTCATACATCACCCTTATCAAATATAGAAAGCACATTTTATTTGTTTCATGGTGATGCCCATTATCAATATAGACATCACACTCATTGCTTGACAACTACACACTTTACTGAAGCCTCTCTTCACCAATATCATGGATCACCCTTTTCCTAGATCATATATATACTAACTTAAGTTCATATTGTATCATGCTTAGCTAGAACCTAACTCTTTATATACAATAAAAGGAACTTCAGTATCGATAATTTTACCGGCCGTCAATTCATTTTATACTTAATACCTTATTCCATTTGTCAACAACATGATGGTCACAAAAAAAAACTCTCGTACATATACATAGAAAAAGGTATCCCCGGATATCAAAAGCGTAATGTGGTGCATTACTTTGAGGCAAAAAGAAGTAAGGAGAAATTTTGTGATCCTATTCTGTTTAAAAATCACAACTGGAAGTTAGAATCTAGTCTTAAGAAACCCCTACTCTAAAAACTATGTTGTTTTATCTGTATGTTCAATTATGAAAAAGCACATCGTTCAAAACATAGTTTAATTTGCTCATTTATTTGTCCCATGCATGAGAAATTGATTATACTGTGAATGTAAGTCAAAATGAACTTCATATAAGACTATAGTTCGCTAGTGATTAAGTGTTATAATTCAGGGCAAAAATGCACAAATAAGACTATAGTTCGCTAGTGATTAAGTGGTAATATACTAATATGGGAGGAGAAAGAAGAGAAAAAAATTATACATGATGAGGCATATTTCATTTACCTGTGAAGTGAATCAGTTTTAATCATGTATCCTTGCATTTCGAATAAAAGAAAGTAGGTTTTTATCCATTTATGGTTGGAAAAAAATGTCAGCAAAACTGCCACACAATTCAGCAGTGTACCTATTTACACCCGCCTAATCTTGTTATGACTTTCCAACATGGTATATCAATCTATGGTTAGAAACTCTAAAAGTAATAATGGGATATCAAACTTCCTCACTCAGGTTAAACCTGTAGCGTAAATGTTACCTGATTTCTAAGAGAATACAAGAGGTATATAGTTTGGTGAAAAGACATAACCAAATGATACCTTGTATTAGAAGCTTGCGTGGATTGAAGACGAGGAATCCGCAAATCGCACAGTGGGTTGTGAACCAGAAAGCTGCAAACTTTGAACAACACACTAAGTAAGTTCCACAAGCAGTTTATAGTTTATGAAATGGGAAATAGAAAAGAAAAAGTTTGCAGTGCGTTCAAATGCAATTGAATTGCAAGAGTAATACAAAAGTAGAATCTACCAAGCAGAAATTGCTTAGCAACCATTCAGATTGGTGCCTACCTTACTCATTGAGCTCTGGCCGTGAATCCATGTAATCATGTGGCCTGGTCTCATTCTAGAGAAAACAAAGATTGAACAACAAAACCATTACTATTTAAGTTTGTGGATTCTGGTGATAAAATTGACAATTTCTGGGGTTAAAATTCTACCTCAGTTTGCTTGTAGAATTTGTAGATATCCTCAACATACTCAACCACAACCAATTCATTGTCAACATCAACAGCGTCTATATCGACAACCGGATCTTTTGGCTTGTTATTTGCCACCACTCCACAAGCAGCCTGCAAAGAATACAACAAATTCAACAATGTAACAACATTTATGCAAAAAACATAGAAAAAAAAGTGTGTAAGAATGTAAGATGATGGGATTTGTTACCTTGCTACGAGCAGTCAGGATCTACGTTGTAGTCGACACTTTCTTCCTCCTTGCTGAACCCAAACTACAAGCAGCAGCCTTTTTCTGGTTCACCTTCTTTTCTTCTGTGTCAGGACTAATCACAATCACTTCATGCTGAGGCTTGGGCTTGCTAGGGACTTTCTCATTTGCTGGTGGTGGCAAAGCTTTCTTGGCACCTAATTGAGCCCATTTGACAGCAGCAACAGGTTTCTAAATATCAAAACAGAACACCCAAAAAACAAGAAGATCAAAAGTCAGCAATCAACCAAATCCAAATGCATGAAAATTAACCCAGGCTGTTCAAAATCAAGAAAGGTTTGCAGGATTGAACAACCTTCGTGTTGTCGATCCCGACTTCTGCCTGTGCCTTGGCAAGCAACTGGGTACCAAAACTCCTATGACAACAACGAGAAGAAGAGGGCAAATCAGAAAAAAAACAGTAATTAGATTAGGGTTTATTAAAAAAAGGGTAATTGATTGAGAAAACTGAACCTTGTAACAGGTCTGTTAATCTGGAGATGTGCCTTTCCTTCTGGTACCCTACCAGTAACAAGATTCCCAATATCATTTAGGGCTTTCCTGTTTCTCCCATCCGCTGCTAAGTTCTTCTGTTTTCCACCAACTATCGCTTCGCCTAATCGAAATTCACAATCTAAGTTACGCAAATTCAGAGCAATTAGAAGTATATAAGCAAACCAATTATTGTCTTGTGATTTAGTATACATATGCATTTTGTACCACTTGAAAATTGAAGGACTATTAGAATACTAAATTTTCATCAAACACCCTACAGTTTACTATGGTCTGCCCTTTGAAAGGAAAAAAGCAGAAGAGGATGAGGGGAAACCTCAAAGGAAATCTAATACTGGATGAAAATCCTTGCAGATAAGCCAGACAATCATAGACTTTACCATAAAAGTGACTTCCTAACTGCCCCTATTAACATGTTTATCACAGCGTTCCTCTATATTTGATCTAGTAAGTAGTAACAATTAGCTATATACAAAGGGTAGCCACTAATGCTGCAAAATAGCAAATTTATTAATAACCAGAGTTGTAGAGCATAAAAAAAAAATCATGCCTTTTTACATCTCAGTCAAATAATCTGGATCTACTCTAAGTTCCATCTGCATATACAAGACAAGGATCAAAACTCCCACTGCATATAACTCATGGAGACTAATCAGACAGGCACAACACAGCAAATCAAAACTTCTAACTATACATGAAACAGTATCTTGATTAAATTCACAAACCTCAATGCAGCATGTTGCGGCTTCCCTAACAACATGGTTTGGGTCATTGAACATCTGCAATATCTTTAGGAACCAATATAATTCCATCAGAGGAATTAGAACAATGAGAGCAGATGAAAAGTATAATCCAAAGATCAAAAGATCACAACTTCATATACATATACAGAGCAATCATACAGGAGGGAGTATAGCTCGTAGAAGTGGAAGCTCAGTAGAGGCAAATAGATCAATGGATGATGTCACAGTCCGTGCAAACTCTTCTCGAACTCTCCAACTTTTGTGCTCCCAAGCATAAGACCCAGCTCTTTCAACTATTATTGTTGGTGAAGATACCTGCAATGGGCATTAATACAACCTACTCTTTACAAATTGGCTATTTCAGATGTACCATTGACAATTGGAGGATATAGGCGTATTAGGCGTAAAACGATGCCGCAGAAACGAGCCGACATAAAATACAGTGCAGAGATAAAACAAGGTAAAAGGAAGCGTGCAGATGAGACACGTGTTGTACCTAGTGGTAACACGAAGTCGGTCTGTGAAGAAGGAAATTACTGCAACGGCAGGAGTGAATAACAGGAACGGGGATGAATTTTTTTTTGAAAAAATAAATGGAAACATGTAAAACAAGCGGTGGTGGATATGGACAAAATGCCAATGTGCTGCTGTGTTAACACGTGTGAAAGTTATCGCATAGGACAAGTGCAGTCCATGTAAAAGATATAAACTACTATGAAAAAAAATTACTGCTTACAAGATAAACATAATTTTCTTTCAAGAAAAGAACTGAACTTTAAACAAATAATGACAAACTGAACTAAAAAAAATCTCAGGGATTTGTTTCAAAAAAAAAGAAAAGTTCAGTGGTTAAATTTAAAAAGCAAAGAGCAAATTACCAGAGAAAAGAAAGTAAAAGATGAACATAATTTAACTAAGCAGGAAAAGAAGGCCGATGCGAGGACATTAAGGGCAAAATATCGGCGACATCTATTCCCAGTAAAAAAAGGAAAAATCAGTTGGTAAATGAAGCACAAGGATAAGTTTTAAATACGGTGGATCAAGCCAGAAGAAAGTAGTTATTATGATGCAGGAAATATCTAGATCTTCATTTTACTGAAATATATATCAATTTGCACAAGGATAAGTTGGAACAGAGAAAAGAAAGTGCTCTTTGCTTGATCAAGCAAAAGGGCACGATATTTCCTGCATATACAGACCTTCATTTTACTCTGAAAAATTGAAATCCCTAAATTGAGAATCTGTAATTAATAAGCCCTAGAAAACCCTAAACCCCTAAAAAACCCGAAACCCCTAAATTTGTAAAATTGAAAGCCCTATTTTTAAAAGGGTAATTGAAGGGAGAACCCCTAATTTTAGGGGTAATCGAAAACCCGTAATTTGTAGGGCCAATCGAAAACCCTAAATCCCTAATTTTGTATATCGGAAATCAGAAGGAAAAAATTGAAGGGCTAATTGAAGGCAAAAATTCAAGGGCAAATTCCTTAGAATTGGAGGAGATGAGCAAGATGTAATTGTTAATGAAAGCTCTGAGCGGAGGCGAGAGGAGAGATGCATACCTGGAGTCGCGTCGTCTTCCACCTTCAGCTTCCACGGGAAGAGGAGTCGGGGTCGTCGTACTCTCCAGACTCGATATCGCCGGCAAGAAGCTCTCGCACCGTCGGAATCTTCATCTCTCGCCGGAGCAGGCCACGCTTATGCCGCCGGTGTGGGGACCGTTGATGGCGATTTCTTCTCCGGGGACGACGACAACGGCATATTTGGAAAATTGAGGTCTCGGGTCAGTAGCGAAGAAGAGGCATAAAAGACATAGGGGGCTGCCATGGACAAGAGCAGAGAGGAGGCATACAAGACATGGGGGTAGGCTACCAAGTGCTAACGGGGAGAGAGTTTAGCTTTTGGGCCATTTAAGAGCCCAATTTGGACTCTTGAGCCCACTTAATGTAAGATAGGTATTATATTAAGAGGGAATTTCAGTAAACCACCCCTTAAATAGGGCATTTTATCCACAATCATCTCTTATACACGTAATTATTTACAACCATTCATTAAATCAATTTCGTTAGCGATTAGCCACTTCAACTCCTTTTTCATCCAGTTACACCGTTAACACGTGTAAATTTACCAAAAAGCCCTTATTTTATCGGTTTTTGACCGGTTTTGCAAACAAATTTGATTTTTTTGGTTTGTTTTATTCGAACCCGATTTTGGTTTTTGACCGGTTTTCAATTTTGAGGTCGTCGGAATTTTGGGGTTTTTCAAGAGCATCGTCAAGAAGGAGGAGGTCGTCGGAATTTCAGCCCTCGACCCGACGGCTCATCTCCGGCACCGCTCGCCTCCACCGCCTTCGAGCCCGCCTCCACAGCTTGTTGGGGGTTTTCAATTTTGGGGTTTGGAAATCACGCAATTTGGAGTTCTCTAAAATTAGGGGTAGGATTTCTATCGATTTAGGGATGAGGAGGTTTAGGGCTTCTGGAAATTGGGGCCGCGAGGATGAGTTAGGTTGCTTTATGGTATCGGCTATGGCGGATCTGAGCAAGCCAACTGTTCTCGTCACCGGCGCAGGCGAAAGATCATTTGCACCATGGAAATTGATTCGATTTCTTACAAGGCTAGGTTCTTTTAGGGCTGAATTGTGACTATATAGAGCATAAGACTCATTAATTCCCACAAGTTAATTGGATCAATCGGGTTCGAATTAACTTCCAATTCTGCCATTGTTGAGCACAAGAAGCTCGCCCGCTGCTTGTTGGAGGAAGAAGAAGGCACTTCTTCACTAATTGTGATCAGGTCCCCTCTTGTTTTTGGATTGTGGCAAAACTGCCCTTCAACAATTTTTCATAATTAATAAAAATTGCCCAAACTTAATATCTTTAATATTATAAGTTTATAATATTATAAGTTTATATTATTAGCCAAAACCAGGTTCGAATAAAACAAACCAAAAAAATCAAAAAAAAATTGCAAAACCGGTCAAAAACCGATAAAATAAGGGCATTTTGGTAAATTTACACGTGTTAACGATGTAACTGGATGGAAAAGGGGTTGGGGTGGCTAATCGCTAACGGAATTGATTTAATGGGTGGTTGTAAGTAATTACGTGTATAAGGGGTGGTTGTGGGTAAAGTGCCATATTTAAGGGGTGGTTTACTGAAATTCTCTCTTATATTAAATATATGAAAAGGCTAAATACACGCATTTTTTTATCTAAATGGACGCGATTTCGTGCGCGTAGCGTAGCAGCATGCTCTGATACGCATAAGCTACGCGCACAGGGATATAATGGGCATTTTTGAAAAGTTAGGGTAAAATTCATGCACGTAAGATACGTGCATGAATTGTTCAAAGGCGTAGCTCATGCGCGTAAGCTAAGCGCACGGCTAATGGGCCGGCCCATCAACTCGTGCGCGTAGCTTACGCGCACGAGTTAATTCTTGAAATAGCTCGTGTTCACCTTCTTCTTCCTCTACGTCGCCGTCGACATTCGAAAATAACCTAAATTTTCTTCCGCTTGAAATCTTGTGATTCGTTGGTTGATTCTTGAAATAGGCAATGGATTCGTCTTCCTTGATTGATTCTGAGCTCGGGGGTGGCAAAAACGGAGGAAATGGTGGAGGGCAAGCGCGGCCGGTGGGCGGCAGTGGCGCCGACGTCGACTTCACAGTGGCGGCGGTGGAGGAGGAAGGCGGCGTAGACCCAGGGGTGGCTCCTGTGGTGGTTGGAGTGGTTGTTGGGGTGGCAGTGGCGCCGATGGTGGAGGAGGAGGTGGTGGATGTTGGGGTGGCAGTGGCACCGGTGGTGGCTGGGGTGGAGGAGGGTGATTTGGGGGTTTTGGGTGGAGGGAGACCAATTGAGCTGCAACTCAATTGGTATCAAGGCGCTCTTCGGAGGCTTGATAAAGGGTGGAGAGGTCGCGTGTTCGACTCTCACCAACAACCTCCCAGCCATGGGGATTTGGTTGGGGTACATGGGCTGCGGCCCATGGATAGAGCAATAGTTGGCCGGTAAGGTCGGAGCCCCTCTCCATAAAAGTGTACTTTTTTTGTAATACCCCACCACATTGGGCTGCAGCAATTGGTAACAAGTGAGCGTTAAGCCGCTTGTTAAAGCGGGAGGTCTCGAGTTCGAGCCTTGTGAACAACCTCTTGGAAATAGCTTCCTAATTAATTAGGAGGAGCTACCAAGGATGGGTTGGGGTGTATGGGCTGCAGGCCTGTGATGGGTCGGCCCAATGTGGTGGGGTATTACAAAAAAAAATTGGTATCAAGGTGCTTAGGCGCTTGATAAAGGGTGGAGAGGTCGCGTGTTCGACTCTCACCAACAACCTACCCGTGTTTGGGGGAAGGGTTGGGGTACACGGCCTGCAGGCCTGTTAAGGATGGCAGTGTCGGGGTGTCTGTCAGGCCCGTTTTCGGCAAGGTCAGGCACCAACATAAAGTGTACTTTTTGTAACATCCCACATCTCTAGGCCGACCCTTTACAGGGCTGCAGCCCATACACCTCAACCCTTCCTTGGTGGCTCCACCTAATTAATAGGCAGCCATCTCCAAGAGGTTGTTCATGAGTCTCGAACTCGAGACCTCACGCTTTAACAAGAAGCTTAACGCTCTCTTGTCACCAATTGTGTTGCAGCTCAATTAGTATCAAGGTGCTTAGGCGCTTGATAAAGGGTGGAGAGGTCGCGTGTTCGACTCTCACCAACAACCTACCCAGTTTAGGGGAAGGGTTGGGATATACGGCCTACAGGCCTGTTAAGGATGGCAGTGCCGGGGTGTCTGTCAGGCCCGTTGTCGGCAAGGTCAGGCACCAACATAAAGTGTACTTTTTTGTAATACCCACACCACATCGGGCCGGCCCATCACAGCGCAATTGGTAACAAGAGGGCGTTGGACTTCTTGTTAAAGCGTGAGGTCTCGAGTTCGAGACTCACGAACAACCTCCATGGTGTGGTTTCCTGCCTTAAGGATATGGGCCAACATGGGATGGGTTGGGGTGTATGGGCTGCAGCCCTGTGATGGGCCGGCCCGATGTGGTGTGGGTATTACAGTTGATCCCGCACTCTCTCCCGTTAGGCAGAGGAGATGGAGGAGGAAATGAGAGGAGGCTCCAGAGGATGCTGATGCAGGTCCAACTGCTCCAGAGGCAGATGATGATATTATTGTAGAGCATGTTGCTCCAGAGGTACCTCCTCCTAGAGGTGTCGCCCGCCGACAGGTGATGCAGGATTTGGTATGTGAAACTGTTAATATAAATATTTAAGGTTTTAGAATTACGTGATAAATTTTGTTGACTAATGTTATATATTCTATTTGCAGAGTCGCAAGATTCTTAGGATCCATTTCCGACATGTCCGGCTTTATCTCCATGAGGCCTTCATTATCGATGATCCCTAGACGTGGTTTAGGATTGCAGAGCACAACGGTCTTACACATTTACGCACAGTTGGCATCACCGCCAGTATAGATGCTGCTATGATATCTGCATTTGTGGAGAGATGGCATCCGAAGACTAGTTCATTTCATTTGTCATTTGGAGAGATGACGATTACATTGTTAGATGTTCTCCAGATTGTGCGGGTTCCCATTCATGGGAGGAGCTGCACTTCAGCGTTGACTGATGATGCAATCTTCAGTCGTATCGCCATAGATCTGGGGGTTGACGAGGCTCAGGTAAGGCGGTGGTATACAGGGGGCGACATCCCATTAGAGTATCTAGAGCGGACATTGAGGGGGATGATGGCGGCACGCGAGAGAGTAGAGAGCGTTATTGCCACCTATTATCTTTTGCTGCTTCTTGGGTCGACTGTCCTGGTGGACAAGTCGACTAAGGCTGTGAAGCACAAGTGGTGTGCCCTTCTGTTTGACCACAAGAGTACTGGAGGTTTTGCATGGGGAGTCGGCATCCTTGCGTTTTTGTATCGCAATTTGGGAGAGGCGTCTAGGCGTGGAGCGCAAGGGATTGCATCATGCGGGATTCTTATTAGGGTAAGCTATTTGTGTCATATTAGTCAAGTTATAATTGACTTTCTAATTATTTTTTGCTAATAGTGTTATTTCATCTTGTGTAGTCATGGATTTGTGCGTACTTTCGCCATTTCCTCGGAAATTATATTATGAACCCGCTATTTACGGGAGCAGCTGCTAGGGATGGGGTGGAGTTGGCGTCCAGTAGAGATACTGGACGTTTGGTGGAGATACGTCGGATGCTGGACAACATGAGATATGAGGAGGTAAATAGTGTATAGGTTACTCTCGATACGTTTATATACTTTAATTACTTTAAATAGATAATTAATAGGGAAATTTGACGTTACAGGTTACTTGGACTCCATGTGTGGGGGTAGACTACAACGCTCCAGAGATTTCCCCATCTCAGTTCTGGGGTGTGTTGCGTATTATGAACATTGCAGAGTCGTATATGCCGAACTGAGTCCTCAGGCAGTTTGGTATTATACAGACCATCCCAGTTCCTCCCATTCTGCCCAGCACAGCGACACGAAATGAGGAGATAAGAGGTTACACAGTTCAGTTTGAAGATGAGCTGCTAGGAGCATGGGATGCAGAACCGAGACCTCTGATCGACTTGGTGGGCCCATCTGCGACTCATTTTTGGGACGTTTCCGACGATTATTTGGACTGGTTCGATGAGATGTCTCATCCATTGGTCGATCCCATTTCAGTCAGATGAGATCGTCCCATTGGCTTAGTTCATGTCGCCCCTGTAGTGGATTCAGTTGCGGTATGTTTTTTTTTTTTTTTGTTAATTTATAGTCATTGGTAGTTGTAGGTTTTGACTAATATTTCTATTATTTAATACATCGCCTCCAGTTGGTCATTGGTGAACTCCGATCTTATTTGCAGACCCTTGAGGAGAGGAGACCGACCTTAGATGATGGACTTGTTAGAGCATGGTTGGAGATGCTGATTGGGGAGACATCTCCCCCCTCCACCACGTTATTCACAGATGTTTCAGGATTCAGTCCACGAGGCTGGTCAAGGGAGTGGCAGTCATCCAGGGGAGGAGGAGGAGTAGTACTAGTTAAGTTGACTTATTCGTAGACTTTGTGTAAATATTTTTTAGTTATTTATGTGGTTTTATGAAGAAACGGTTGAAAAACGCAAAACAACAAAACCCAATAGTAATGCTTATGAATGGAATGGGCCCAAAACACCAAATAATATCAAATGGGCCCAACAAGGCCCAATAGTAATGATTATTCATGCAATGGGCCCAAAATACCAAAAAATAACAAATGGGCCCAACAAGGCCCAATAGTAAATTAGTAATGCTTATGAATGGAATGGGCCCAAAACACCAAAAAATATCAAATGGGCCCAACAAGGCCCAATAGTAATGATTATTCATGCAATGGGCCCAAAACACCAAAAAATAACAAATGGGCCCAACAAGGCCCAATAGTAATGCTTATGAATGGAATGGGCCCAAAACACCCAAAAAATATCAAATGGGCCCAACAAGGCCCAATAGTAATGCTTATGAATGGAATTGGCCCAAAACACCAAAAAATATCAAATGGGCCCAACAATGCCCAATAGTAATGCTTATGAATGAAATGGGCCCAAAATACCAAAAAATATCAATTGGGCCCAACAAGGCCCAATAGTAATGCTTATGAATGGAATGGGCCCAAAACACCAAAAAATATCGAATGGCCCAACAAGGCCCAATAGTAATGCTTGTGAATGGAATGGGCCCAACAAGGCCCAAAACATCAAAAAATATCAAATGGGCTCAACAAGGCCCAATAGTAATGCTTATGAATGGAATGGACCCAAAAATATCAAATGGGCCCAACAAGGCCCATTTGATATAACTTCATAAGATTCTGTCATATGACATTAGCATATAGTACAAGCGATAACTTTTTAAGAAATCATTATCCAATTACATTAGTATAAACTTTAACTACTATATAGTACTTCTTAAGAAATCATTAGCGTAAGTATAAAGTTCAATATATAATTTCATAAGATTTTGTCATATGACATTAACATATAGTACAAGCGATAACTTCTTAAGAAATCATTATCCAATTACATTAGTATAAACTTTAATTACTATATAATACTTCTTAAGAAATCATTAGCGTAAGTATAAAGTTCAATATATAAATTCATAAGATTTTGTCATATGACATTAGCATATAGTACAAGCGATAACTTCTTAAGAAATCATTATCCAATTACATTAGTATAAACTTTAACTACTATATAATACTTCTTAAGAAATCATTAGCGTAAGTATAAAGTTCAAGGAAAAGCATCAAATGAGAATAGGAAAATAGGAGAGAATGGAGAATAAAAGGGGGCCGTTGGATCGGAGGCGAATCAAGGGCCCATATTAGACTTTCATTAAAAGCCGTATAATTCGGGCGTGCTGAATTTTTACCGAATTTTTCGATCGTATTATTCGCGTTTTATTGGCGAATAATACGGATTTTGGCTTGTTTTTTTGCTGGGCACTTTTTTTGTTCGCTGGCATTGAACAATTATGTTCAACGCCTTGAACACTTGCATACAGGACCATGAACACTAATGTTTTAAGCCTTGAACACTTGTGATTTTGGCTTATTTTTTTGCTGGGCACTTTTTTTGTTCCATGTCATTGAACAACGCCTTGAACACTTGCATCCAGGACCATGAACACTGATGTTTCAAGCCATGACCATGAACATGGACGTTCATGGCGATGAACATTGACGTTCATGGTAATTTTCAGGAATGTTCAAGGCAATCAACAAAGAATTTTATTACAGTTTATAGGTTTGTTCAAGACAGTTTACAAGTCCGTTCATGGCAATTTTCAGGAATATTCAAGGCATATTTCAGGAATGTTCAAGCCAATTTTCAGGAATGTTTAAGGCAATTTTCAAGTTCGTTCATGGCGATGAACATTGACGTTCAAGGCAATTTTCAGGATGTTCAAGGCAATTTCCAGGAATGTTCAAGGCAGTTTATAGGTTCGTTCATGGCGATGAACATTTACGTGCATGGCAGTTTACATATTTGTTCTTGGCCTTGAAAAAACTAGTTCATGGCATTGATCAGAATTGTTCATGGTATTGTTCACTGTTCATCATCATCACTGTTCATCATCATCTTCGACATCACTGTCGTTCATCTTCATCACCGATCTTCATCATCATCTTCCATCACTGTCGTCCGATCATCAATCATTCATCATCAGATCTCACCGATCATCACCACTGATCGCATCGATCGAATCAACATCATCATCAACCGGATCTGCACACCGTCATCCTTGATCATCCTCACCGCCGGAACCGCCGGAGGAGGAACGTCGGAACCGCCGGAGGAGGAACTTAGAGGAAGAACGGTGGAGGAGGAGGAGGTGAGCATAGATCTGATTAGAGGGAGGAGGCGGAAGGAAGGAAGGAGGCGGAGGAGCGCGCTTGTTTTTTAGGGTTTGCTACGTGACAGCCTCACAATTGTTCTTCGTTCTCTCCTACTAATTGGTTCTCACCTGAACCGGACCCTAAAGTTCAATATATAATTTCATAAGATGTTGTCATATGACATTAGCATATAGTACAAGCGATAACTTCTTAAGAAATCATTATCCAATTACATTTACAAGCGATAACTTCTTAAGAAATCATTATCCAATTACATTAGTATAAACTTTAATTACTATATAATACATTAGTATAAACTTTAATTATATATAATACAACCGATAGTTCTTAAGCGATAACTTTAATTACTATATAATACAACCGATAAGTTCTTAAGCGATAACTTTAATTACTATATAATACAAGCGATAACTTCTTAAGAAATCATTATCCAATTACATTAGTATAAACTTTAATTACTATATAATACAAGCGATAACTTCTTAAGCAAAAACTTTAATTACTATATAATACATTAGTACAAACTTTAATTACTATATAATACTAGGGCCTCCCATTAGTATGTCTTTCTTTCGCTAACTCCGCTTGATCCCTACAAAGGTTCACAAAAGAAATTTAATTCGTTAGCTTAAAACATTGTTTCTAAGGCTTACGATATATATCATGTATTGCCTTGAAATTATACCTACAAAGGGCCTCATTTTGCTTCAGAAGTTGCTTTTCTTCCTTGCATAGTTTTCTAATGACTTCGTGTGTTCTCTCATCTTACTGTGGATCTATCCACTTATAGAAAAGACATCCCCCTTTGTTACCCGGTTTGTGGACATCGTAGGTGCCAAAGTCCGGGCATCCCCAATACCTTCTTCCGTAGTTCCACTCAGTTTCACAAGTGTGTATGATTGCCTTTAAATTACAAAAGCAATTTCTATCCCCCGATGATGAGCTTGAACTCGACGAAGACTCCATACTAAATTGTAAACAATGAAAATACTACAAGAGAAGGATGTGGGGGTTGATGATCTCATTATGAGTATTTAAAGGCTGGAAAATAGGTGTTTAAGGTTTTGACCGTTTGGTGCGCGTATGTTACGCGCACCAAATGGTCAAAACAGCTATGCGCGTAGCTTACGCGCATAGCTATTAAAATGGGCCGGCCCACGTTAAAATGGGTCGGCCGATAAAACATAAGCCTATGCGTGTAAGCAACGCGCATAAGCTTATGCATGTTTGCACGTAAGCAACGCGCATAAGCTTATGCTTGTTTGCGCGTAAGCAATGCGCATATGTATGGGCCGGCCCATTTTTTTAACGTGGGATGGCCCATTGAAACGCGCCTTCTCACTGCCCCGTCTTTCGCGACTGCATCTTCATGGCCGCATCCACAACTTCCTTTCTACGCCCGCGGCTTGTTGTTCTCAGCAATACCTTGATCAGGAACCCTAGATGTCTTCTTTGTTCCTGCAGTCAAAAGTAGGCTTGGCCTACCTCCACCCATACCCTTCTTTTTTGTCTTGAGTGGTTAAGCCTTCTTTATGACCCATACAGACTATTATAGTAGTAGGGTACTACCTATTTCTTTGCACAACTATAGAGGGTAGTTGAGCCTTCTTAAGTAAAAGTGGACTGGTCAAACAAATCTGATTGCTTTTGTAAGTAGACTTGTCAAACATATCTAATTCGGATTTTTTTTTTTATTTATCAATCAATTATTACATCACATAATGGTAACATCAATCAATTACAAGAACGGATTCGTCTCTAGAATACATGAAAGGATCCGGTGCTCGACTATTTGCAATCCGGTACTCTCGATACAACTTCAAATTCCCCTCATATTGTGTTGTCCACCACAAATTGTTTGGATCCGCGTTTCTACGCCACGAACCAGGAGTGTGCGGTATTGGTGACCCATCCTTGAGAACCACCTATATAAACACAAAACATTTTGATTAGCGTAAACAATATAGCCTAATTACATACAACAAAATAATTAAGAAAAAAACTTTACCGGTATGAAGTGATCATGGTTGCCTACGTGTGCCATGACCAAAATCCTTTGTGGAGGACCGACACTGGATGTCCTGGCCCTTAACGGTAAGCATAACGTCAGAACTTCCCAAGTTAATAAGACGAGACCAACCTGATATAGTGTGGCAAACACTAGACCCATCATTGGCATATGAAGCCAGTATACCGAGGAACACGGACTTCTACAATGATTGACTTGGAGAATAAGATCATCACAAGACCCTTCCCGAAGACGGCTACGTATCGGCTCGTATAGATCTCGGTTGTCAAGCAACTCCACTACCAGCTCACGTCGGATGTTGACATATTCTTTCTCTTCCCTTCCCAGCAGTACAACCATAGACCGATATCCACAATGACCGTCGGGACGTACATCTCTAACATGCTTGATATACGGAATCCAAAAGTCATCCACATTGTCAACCTCAAAGTTAACCCCCATATGAATAATGGGAATACTGAGCTCTTCAGGCCATTGTGAATCTTCTGGTTGTGATTCTTCTGGTATAGGTCGAGGTTTGATTAATGAAAAAATATTAATCCATATATATTTGTTCTTTCTAACTGTATTTTCGATCTAGGTCTTGTCTTCTTTGTAGTTTGTATTCTTGAACCTCAATAACTAAAAAATCATAAACATCGATCCTCATTCCATTTGATATTTAAAAGAAAATAAGGAGAGTTGAGAATTTGAAAAGATGCAAGTAAAACATGTCAATTGTTAAATCCCTTAATGGCTCGTGATAGCTAAATCAATGATAATATTCAACTACATTGAAAGACTCATTAAATATTTGATAATAATCACATAATTAATATATGTAGGAGTTATATGAGTTTATGAGTATGAGAACATAAAATAAAACTGAAACGATGACTAATATATGTGTTTGAGTTTATATTTCTGTTTTAATTATTATTTTTAAATATGAATGTTTATAAAGTAAAATTTAAATCAATGTTGGCTTCTATGCCATTTAAATGGTTTAAGAATGATTGCATAAAAATAAATAAATAATGATGCTAGAAAAAAAATAAAAAACTTGTTTGAAAAAAAATTAAGCTTATGATATGTAAATATTGATTGACATAAATATTCAAAAAATGAAAGAGGGGGATATTAATTACCAATTATTAGATAGGAAATGCTTTTGTTTTTCATTTTTCTCATTGAGTGTAAGTGGTAAGTAAAAGAAGGTTAATAAAATTGAAGACAAAAGAGAAGTATGTGGATGTGAGGTAAAAATTCATTTAGCTCTTATTTATGTAAAAATGGTTATTTATTTAAATTTTAAAATTAATAATTTAGTTTATTAAAATTTAAAATTAAAGACATTTATTGTGCCAATATGTCAACTTTTTTATGTTAATATATATAAAGATTATATGAGCAACATGAATTGCTGATTTGATTTTATGAGAAACATTCTCATATGCATCTTTTTTTTTTTTGACCCATATTGATCATACTTGCATTTCAAGGCTATTACTTAGATTACAAAGCTTTATACTACTTAGATTACAAATATTACGTTAATTGCATAATGGCATGGAAGGATGAAGATTTGAAGATTAGGGTCAAAGATTTAGAGGTTAAGAAGGCACGTGAAGAAAGCAAGCATGACTAATACATCAAATTTGAAGAAAGAAAGACAAGATATGAAATACATATCGTGTGTACATGAAATATATATGTAACACCCCTAAATGGCTAAATTACCTTATGAATATTATTATCAGTGATCTCAGATCACATATCCAAAATCACTCAAGACTTTACAGTATTGATTGCAAAATAATAATTTAAAACGAATAATAACATATATAATATCAAAATCAAATTGTATTATAAATCGACGTTGTAAAAATGGCAACTCAATAATGTATATCAAAATATAAGTGGTTGACTTAAATATTCAAAACACAAACATAATCTAAACTTTGTTCAACAATTATTCAAACGACAAAGGAAATGCAGCTGCCTTCAACGTCTTCGTTCCGTAGCTTCGATCTGGGAAGTTGTACCTGGTGTGCCGTATAAGACGAATGACGTCAGTCAACCATTCAAGGAAAATGGAAGATTGGTTAGTCTAATGAAAGACTAAACAAGGGCTCAAACAGAATGATTCTGGTGATTGTATTTGATTAATATCATTGTCTCTCGAATAAAAGTTGATAGACGATACATAACCCATATACTCTCACTGAAATGGAAGAATAGGAATGCAACAAGAGAAGACTCCAAAGGAAGTGAGTCTTATATGAATACTTATGTTTGTTTGGGAACATTATATTTCACACAAAGTTTGAAAACCGACCTTGATTATTTGGGCCCACGACCAACCTCACCGCATAGTGCGAATCCAAATTGAAAAGAAGACTTACTTTAATACAAGAGTCCAGATGGGTTTCATATTGTACTTATCGCCCAAGGATATATTAATTATGTGCAACAAGACACTTATCTTATTTAATTTCAAAACGTGCATTAACGTTGAAGCTTTTAATTTCCACAATCGATCTTGCAATGAGATATAGATTGTGAATAAATCTTGAAGATTGGCACTAGCTAAGTGCACCACCACCTAGGGGTAGGTCATGACCAAAAGCGTTAGGGCATTTATCCTCCTAACACAAAGCTATAAAGAAACGACTAAACCTCACAAGGAAATAACGTTCCTACGAATACTCGTGCTAAACGAACATTTATATATCCACACCAATGCACAACAAGTCCACACCAATTATAATTAACACCTTATAATAATAATATCAATATATATATATAAGGGTCGTAGCTAGCATATTATGTAACCTAATAACAAGGTTCAATTAACACATCATTTATTCACACAAGTTCTCAAACGATAAAAGAATTATTTATCACAACTTAGAAGCACAATCGATTTATTGACAATTAAGATAAAAATGGAATAAATATGTAAGAGCGAACCACCACTTGTCTTGAATCACAGAGAGATGAAGGTATCACAGGGATGATTGTTTCCGAGTAACAACTTGAATCCGTGCTCTATTTTCGTTCCAGAAACAAATCCGAGACGTACCCAAATCTCACACAAATAATTATATAATTTATTTAATACTGAATTTTAAGGGGTATATGGCTCAAGATTTAAATTGAATTAATTTATCTCCAACTATTTCAATTTTCAAGGCTTATCAGTAAAACGATTATTTATACGATTATAAATCTATTAATCGTATATTCTAAATAATCTTTTCATAAATAAATAAATCTCATAATGTATTTATAAGTACATAAATTTCACTCCAAAATATTATCTAGATGAAAAGTTAATATTTTAACCATTCATAGTCTAAGATAATACCCAAAGTAATTCTAATTAATTAAATTTTGATTTATAAAATCAAATTAATTTCATATTATTATTCAGTAATTAAGATTAATTTAATTAACCTTAATTAAGCTATATAATAACAAAGAAAATTAAAAGAATTAAAATCGGACAAATCCGAAATTACTCAATTCGGCCGATGGTGGTTGCTTGCGGTTTCCGGTAAAATTGGCGGCCAACGGTGGTTTTCCGGTGGCGGTACCTTGGGGCTTTTGAAGTAGATTTCCAGGCGGACCTAATGGTGGTGGTAACTGCGGCAACAGAGCTCCGGTGTGGCAACAATCTTTCTCACAACAAAGGGCTGCAATTTTCTAGGGTTCTTGAGTTCTATGTTGAAATTGGGCGTCGAAACATCTACGATTGGAGTCCTATTTATAGGGATTGGAAAGGTATCGGAGAGAGCTTCAAATCCATATAAAATTTGCAAGGAAACGATCTCGGATTGACCCCGATTTCTCCAAGTTTCCAAAACGTCAAAAATGTGTAAAAACTTGCATTATATGTTAAATTTCGATTGCGTTTTTTATCGTTTCCTTTCGATTCCACCGAGATCTTGTGAGTTTAATCCTATACTAAAAAGCCCATGGTTTAATTGATCCAAACGAGCCTAAAAGAAGGCTTGAAATGGCCGAAATCCGCCATTGTTGGACACTTGAAGCTCCACGACTGGGCTTGGCTTGAGGAAGGGGATGAAGTTCCCGGAAATTCGTGCCCCTTCAGCTTTTGTTTTGTGGAAAAAATTCTCTCCATCAACTTTTCGTAATTATCAAAATTTTCCAAACTTAATTATTTTAATAATTTTACGTTTCTAATATTATTTTAGCCCAAAATTAATATTTTGAAAAATTAACTTAGGCTAAAATAAGCTTAAGTTATAATTTTTAACCATATTTAAATCATTTTAATAAAAAATGTTATATTTGATCTAAATATTCTAAGTTAAATTTTATAAGTTTTATTTAAATTTAGAGTCAACATAATGTTAATAATAAATTCAAATAACTCACAACTTTAAAGTTGTAACAACTTATATTAAGATTTTCTATTTCATTTCTATTTTTGGAATTATGAAATAAATGTCAAAAAATCATTTATTAGAAATAGAGTTGGGAAAATTACATAAATATCCTTACTAAAATTAAGGGTTATTACAGTATTAAGTGTTACGTGTACATGTGAAATACACTATGTGTGCATATGCATAAAAATTTATGAAAATAACCTATATACATATGAAAATAACCGATGTGTGCATATAAAACAACATGCGTTTGTATATGTATAAAAACCTATAAAAATAACCTATAATGACCGATGTGTGCACATCAAAACAACTTATGTGTGCATATGAAATAATATATATGTACATATGAAACGTATGTGTGCACATTTAATGAAGACGTGATCTAGAGTGTTAGTTGTTTGGAAAATCGACGGTTGTAGGCCATTCTCGGTTCTCTTTTGGGTGACCATCTGTACATGAACCCACCCCTTATTCTTTTTATTATAGATTATAGATTTAGTAACATAGATCGATAAAACTAAGCCTAAATGCATTCATGTGTGCAACTTGTTTGGAACTATAACATTGAACTGGGTTGGATGTGAATTAAGACTCTGTTATGCTTGATTTGGTGTTTACTTGGCTTATCTCCCTAATACATTAATTGAGAAGCCAAGTCTTCACAAAAATTTAAGTCACTTGACATTTTTTGCAGCATACACATACAAAATTTACCCAAACAACTATTTCTCTTTCCCAATATTCCACATCCCACACTCACTTTTTTCACAACTGTTGATATTGAAAATGATATGTTAGATAAATCACATTAATACATATATAATTTATATAAAAACATATTTCAATTTAATTATTTTTTTTCAAATATATATACTTTATCATTTTATTCATGGTACATTTTAGTAATTTATTATTAGATTTTATATGTTATTATTCATCAATGAATATTTTTTTATATTTTAAACAGAAAGTATATATATTTTATTCAAAAGCTACATATTTAATAGTCTTTATCATGTCAATATAACATATTACTTTTTGTTAAACCCTTACTTGGTATGGACTACACTAGTTATGCTTCAAAATAAGTTTTTTTTTTTCAATTGGACAGTGACGAATAAGGCAGAAAGAAATGGCACATGTTGTTTATATGGCCCATTGGGCTTATTAAGGCCTAAATTCGCTTCTCTTTCAACTAGACCACGATTTTAGTTTCCTTCCAGCAGCGATAACGCTAAGCCTTTCTCCTTGTCTCTCGCACCCGGCCTATCTTCAATGTTGCCGACATCTTCACCGGCTACCATCAGCGGTAAGATTAGTTTGTGCGATCTGTTGTTTTGTTTGCTTTCGTTCGCCAATGATTAGCACAGAGGATGAAGCAGAGTTGTTTTCTTGTTCTCCTGAGTCAAGTAGAGAGGCAGCTCCTCCTTCTCCTTCAATCATGGTTGATTCTTCCCCAATCAGACAAAACACAGTTATCCCTTATGACAGTGAACCTTTGATCAATCCAGAGGAGTCACCAGGCATAGATGTGCCACCAGTGTTACCTCAGAGACAGTCTGCAAGGCTTAGAAGGCCTCCTAGACAGTCTGTGACTGAGCCAGGGTCTTATGCAGAAGTTCAAGGGCATCCAGAATGGGAAGCAGCCATGAGCAAAGAACTAGAGGCACTGGAGTTAAATGACACTTGGGATCTTACCACTTTACCACCTGGACACAAAGCTATTGGATCCAAACGGGTCTTTAAAATCAAATTCAAGGCAAATGGGAGCATTGAATGGCATAAAGCCAGGTTGGTTGTTAAAGGGTTCAATAAAAAATTAGGCAAAGACTATAAGCATACTTTTAGTTCAGTAGCCAAATTACTCACAGTTCGTATTGTGATTGCTATTGCTACTGCTAAGGAGTGGCCATTTTTTTAATTGGATGTCAACAATGCATTTTTGCATGGCTTTTTTGATGAAGATATATATATATATATATATATGAAGCCGCCTGAAGTAGGGGTGTTCATGGGTGGATCGGACCGGATTTTTGGACCGGACCAGAAATGACCGGACCGGACCGGTAAAATTCTGGTCCGGTCTCCGGTCCACCATTTTTCCAAAATCGGTTTCCGGTCCGGACCAGAATACCGGAATTTTAAAAAAAAAATTTTTTTTGTAATTTATATGTTTTATATATATTTTTTTAGAGATTTATATGTATTTTTTTGTACATATTTTTTTAAATTTAATAAGTTAGGAGTATATATGTTTTATAAATATTTTTTTAGATATTTTTTTTATAGATTTTAAATAAGATTTTAATTTTTTTATTTTTTAAAATTAAATCCGGTCTTCGGTCCATATATGCCCAAAAATCCGATCCGGACCGGATGAACACCCCTAGCCTGAAGGGTATTCAGTTGCACATCAGCATGAAGTTTGTAAGCTCAAAAGGTCACTTTATGGCCTTAAGCAAGCTTCCAGGCAATGGAACCAAGAGTTGACTCAATTTGTGGTTTCACTAGGGTTTATTCAGTCAACAAATGATTATTCCCTATTTGTGAAGTCTAATGAGTCATTCTTCATTGGGCAACCTTGTTATCACAAAACAAAGTAATGGGTAAAGAGACTGCTAAATGTAAATCTTGAAGAAGATAATCAGTCCACACAAGCTCTGCAGTAGTGGAAGCAATGCTTCTATATTCAACCAAGAAACAAACGACAGTTAGCAGGTCATCCACAGAGGCTGAATATAGAAGCATGGCTTCCACTACTGCAGAGCTTGTGTGGACTGGTTATCTTCTTCAAGATTTACACTTAGCAGTCTCTTTACCCATTACTTTGTTTTGTGATAACAAGGTTGTCCAACAGATTACTGCTAATCCTTGTTTTCATGAACGAACCAAACATTTGGAGATTGATGCTCATTTCAAACGAGAGAAAGTTCAGTCAGGTTTCTTGCAGACTACTTACATTCATACTAGTCTTCAATTGGCAGATTTGATGACTAAACCATTAGGTAAGCAACAACATCATTTTCTTTCTGTCAAAGTTGGGAATTGTGGATCTTCCAACTTGAGGGGAGAATATAGAGTTATTGGTCACTGACATGGTATTTAATTAAACTGAGCTAATTGTGCTTAGCTTCAGTTTTGTGTGTTTTGTTGTCATTGATGTGGCAGGTTGTTAGGAGGTTGTTAGTGACCTCTTTAGGCGGTTTAGCTCACTGGTTATTGCCGATGACTTTTGTACATAAATAGCTAACAGATTATCTTTTGTAAATGGTCAATTCAGTTTAATCAAACAGAGTGAAATTCTCTCTATCGTCTTCTTCCTCTCTAAAGTCTTCAATGGAGATTCTCGGTCAAACATAGATCCAATTTCAATACTTTCATAGTATCCTTCTTAGCTTGTCAGGATTTTAGTAATAAACCTCCAGCCTAAAAAAAAGTGAAAATTTTGTTTGCTTTATACTTCAAGGTGTCATCTTTCAGGTTGCTACATCTGTAAATTCTAGATAGAGTGTTCCTTTTAGCTGGATTATTGTTAGGTAGGGAGTTTGAGAAATTTCATCTATTTGGATACGCATTTCTGTGTAGTTCTAATGCCCTTGTGATATTCGTCTTTCACTAGCTTTGTGCAAAGTAGTCCGCCTCGTCCATGTCCGGCTCATGTGATTCCAAGAGCGGGAATATTCATAATGGATATATATGGATAGATAAAAATTAATTATAAATATTGGATTAATTTTTTAAAATAAATAAAACTAAATTTAAATTGAAAATGACTAAAATAGCTGTAAAATCCAACCTTTTAGCTTAAATAGATTTTTTAACAGTTTTTTAATAAGAAACCATAGAGAAGATTCTCCAACTGATCCTCGGCTAATTTTTAATAAGATTTTTTTTACATTTCAACATACAGAAACTTGCTGAAGAGGAAAATAATACTCTTGAAAGTAAAGGTTCGCCTACATACAACTGCATTTTTTATGCTATCTAACTCCAACTGGTCATAATAGTATCTATCTTTCCATCCAGCGGTACCATACTTTATCTGCGAAACCTTGCAAATCAATAACAAAATCACAAAGGTGAGAAACTGATCAAGGGATATAACCGTCACCTCATCAGTAGGGGGGAATATATCAATTTCTCTTCTCTTCTCCTATCTTCTCTAATCTTAATTTCTCTTATTTTCTCCCCTTCTTTTCCCCTCAAAACCTAGTATCCATAAATGCTGTAAGTGATAATAGTTATTACTCCGTATGTTATTACTTTTCTGACTTATAGGAGAAATTTGAATCCAGGCCCCAAACCATCACATTCATTTGAAATCAGAAAGAGAGACAATTATGTTGAATTGAGAAGTTGGGTTGCCTCTTAATATTGCAACCGAAGGAAGTCACAATGCCGAAAACATCCACACCATGCAATGCTCATTTGTTTCCTGTTATAATATTTGGATTGCTCACTGATTCAATCAAACACAGACTTAATTTACACGTCAATCATTAACCCTCATTTGAGCAAAAAGAGATGAACAATATTATTACATGAAACTTACACACTGCATAGCATTAATCAACGACAACACCGTCTGCAACAGACAAAACACAAACAACAATCAACAAGAGTTGGGTTTCATAGCTTCTCAACCAAACATCTTGAACAAAGATGACTTGTTTTGCCTGGGGCCTCCAAGCCAGTGCTGCATATGCACTCCAACAGCATCCAGATACATTCCGCTTCGTCCATGGAATCCCACAACCTTGCCTTCGGTCTTTGTCGACGTAAAGAAAGTCCCGATCTCCTCTCCAAACGGACCAAATTTCCCGCGAGAGGTGTGAAATGTGAGTGATCTAATCACCTTGGTGTGGTCATCTCTGCTGGTGGACCCATAGTAACCCGATACGCAAGTGAGAACTTCATGAGGATACTCGAGTTTTATCTGTAGACACAACTTTCTTCATGAGGAAATGTTTTGAACTATACACCAAGGAGTAACACATCTAAACAATATAGAATTATAACGGTGCTAGAAATGAGTACGGGGAACGAGGATTTGGAGGTCATTACCCGATGGGTGGTGGTTCCGCTGTTACCTCCATGCTTGACTGACCAAACCGATTGTCCATTTCGATCATACTCGATTTGAATGGAGCATAATGCTTCTGATCTGGTGAGGAAGATCTGCATGATCCCTGTGTACACACCATCATCCCATGGTTTTCCACCATCCCCGCCCCATGGACCCGCTCCACAAGGAGCGGGTTCTTTGACCACTCCATACGGAATCTGAACAAAAATCCGAAAATGTAAGCCACCTATAGATCTCATGTGATTAGAATCTTACTTTGTTCTCAGATCACTCATGAGTGGCAACTCACCTCTTCAAATTGGGGTCGATTTGTAGCATGCTTAGTAATACTTTTAGTAGGCCACATAGGATTCTCGGCATCAGAAGCAACTCCGTTGCCATTGCTAAGTGATTTGGAAGGAGGGTGAGTTGCTGTGGTCACTTTCCCTTCAGCTACATGCACACCAATGGCATCAATAAACAATCCCCTCCTCCCATGAAACCCTACAATCATTCCTTCCTTCAAGTTGGTCGAAAACGCCACTCCTTGCTCCTCGCCATAAGGCCCATACTTCCCCTTTGTAGTGTGGAATGTCAAGGATCTGACAATGTTAGGCCCATAAACCATCGCAGGACCATAGTATCCGGTTATATGAGTCAAAACCTCAAACGGGTAATCCAAGATGATCTGCATAGAGCATAGAGAAAGCGTAATTAGCGGTCAGCATGACATTATAAAGATACGCTACTAATAGTGTCTCATAACATTAAGTGTATGTACTTTATGTTGTTATAACACATTATGGGGCAGTATTGGTAAGTGGTAACACATATTGTAGAAGAATATGCGGACTAATAAATCTTACCTTGTCAGTTTTGAACCCTCCGGTTCCTCCATTTCTGCTTCCCCAAACAGGCAGTCCATTCTGTTCATACAAGACTTTCATATAAACGATACCCATGTTCCGTGACAAGTGTATCTGCCTGATACCGGTATAAACCCCATCATCGAACACGGTTCCACCCTTACCGCCCCAGGGTCCATAAGTAATCGGTCCTCCAGCGTCAGGACACGTCTTCTCTTTGGCCGGAGGGAGTGCTTGTATCTAACATAAAACGCGAGGGAGGAGTCAGAGGACAAGACATTTACAAGAAAATACTAGGTTAGGTGTTGGAAAATATTTCACACCTTCCCTTTCTTCTCATCATCACTGCTGCTGTCAGAAGATGAAGATGAACTCTGTCTTGAAAATGTGATTGGAGAAGAGACGGGGTGATTATCCTTCTGTTTTATAGCAACAACTAAGTCATAGTTGTTCCCAATGCGCCCTTGTATAACCGAGTAGCCATACTTTTCAGCTCCAGTAGCTACAAATTTTTGTGAACGTACTATGGATTTTGGTGAGGTGTTCTTGATAGGCTTTAGATGAGCTCCAATAGCATCTAGGTACCAGCCAGATCTCCCATAGAAGCCATAAATTTTGTGCTCATTCATTGAAGAAGAAAAGTATTGCCCTTGTTCAATCCCGTAGGGTCCATACTTGTTTTGATTGCTCACAAATGTAAGGGATCGAATACACAACGGCCCTCCATCGTATAAGTTACCATAGTAACCATGGACCGAAGTTAGCCATTCGTCAGGGTAATCAAGTGTCACCTGTCGCATTCGGGTCAATGCACAAGTTTACATCTAGCTGAATGGAGAAAAATGAGCATAAAAGAAAGGCATGAAACTAATTAGACCTTTTCTGTTCTGTAGCCTCCACTTCCACCATGCTTTTCCGACCAAACCGCACTTCCTTGCTTATCATACTCAATCTGAATTGAGTCAATTCCTGTGCCATATGTTATAACTATTTGCCTGACTCCTGAATAATTCACTCCATCATCCCATTGACACCCATTCTGACCACCCCATGGCCCAACGGCTATAGGATTCTTTTCGGATCCTTGGGCACTCTGTCATAGAAAAAAGAAGTTAATGTTAAATGCAAAATGTAAGGAATAAAAACGTAGGTAAAAACAACAAATTGTTACCATGATTCCAAGTTGGATAAGTTTTGAAGCAGAGTACAAAATATGCTGTGCTTGTCAATGATTGTGTGCTAGCTGATTTGCAAGGACAGCAGAATTTATTGAAATTGAGAATGCATCTTTTGGAAACCACTATGAACAACACAAGGATACAAAGTTAGAGCATCAGATACAAAGTCAAGAGTATCAGATCCCAAGTTCCAATAAGAGAAATTCTCTCCTGCAGAAAACTACATGCATTTTAGACGGTCAGGAAATGTCGATCACTCTACGCAACAGCAACGTTCATGGAGCTGATGCTTTTAAAGATTCCAGCGTGAACAAATTCTTGACAGCAGACTATGTTGCTAGTGAAAATCAAGTTAGATGAAGATGAAAGTGAGCAAAATTATACATCTAAATGCCATTATCGGCGAGAACTTTCATTCTAAACACATGGAAGAATCACATTAGCACTCAATAAATCATATAAACAAGTCACAGCATAAGTTGTATTTTTGCCAAAATTAACAGGAGAAAGGTAAAGATGATATTTTTACCTTTTACCTTTGCCCTATTCCACATTGTTACTTCTATATCAGTTATTATAAATCCAGTGATTTGGTAGGATTTGCCTTACCGACCTATAACCAAAGTCAAATGAATCATCCACATCGTTACTTATATATCAGCTATTATAAACCCACCTCCAAGAAAAGTAAGCAGAAGATATAATAGGACAGATGCCATTTATCTCCATTAATGATGCCATAAAAAGCACGGTCCTCATCATGGAGAATATATATATATATATAAAAATTTCCAGCATATATATATGCTGGAAAAGAAAGGCATTAAGAGGAATCTAATCGTCCGTATCACCATCTAGAATAAGAGATTTGAGTATACTATTGTCACTAATAAAGCATTTGTCAAAAGTAAATAATCAGTGCTTCTTCCTGCAGCTGGTCGAAAGAGATATCCATGAAGCTACAAAGGCAATGTCACTATAAGGGTATAATGTAGTAAAACACTGTCAAAATATTCTGCAACAAAGGGTATAATGTAGCGAAACACTGTCAAAAAATACTGAATTCTTGAAGTTTGAGCTACAATTTTTCTTACTTCAGTATTTTTTTTATCTGATTAAGTGAAAAACATCTATAATATATTGCATAAAAAAGTTGGAAATTTATCCACAATATATGAACTAAGAAGTCTTTTATATAATGATCATTTAAATATAATATAATACATTGAATCCATAAAATGACGTCACCTGATTTTTGGAATCCGAAATTTTACATAAAGGAAAAGGACTAGTGGAAGTGTTGAAGATAACCCTAGGCATATTCGGTGCATTTCCAGATTCCAGTTGCAGGGCCTAGTTTCATATACTCAAATAGAAAAAATATGAAACCCATTCTGCCACGTGTATTTAGAAAACTCGATGAAAAGTAATGTCTTTTCTAGAGTGCACTTGGGTACGCCATTCAGCATACACTCTAGTTATTGAAATTTTTTATAAAAAAAAAAAAAAGCTACCTCAGGGCAGCTCACAACAAATTCTCACATTGCTAAACAAGAGAATACAATGTCAAACACCAGAACACTCCCATTTTATTACAATTTGATAACGGGAACACTACTAGCAAACCACAATTTTCAGCGAAGTGAAACTATGAGCTTTTGCTGAACTTACGACCAGATGTTTTCTCAGACTCGTATAACATGTGGTTTATCAGTCCCCTCGCCGTGCTGCAAAACAAAAGTTGAATACATGATTACCAATCTTATAGGACATGTCAAACAAGAACAGAACTTGAATAAACAGAAAGAACAATCTCCGTGGAGATGGGAGAAACATCAGTAATCTTCCTAAAGCTACAAATCACAAAGGGAAAAACACAGATATCAACTTCTTGTCCTTCACCCCTTACATACAGAGATAGATGCATTCAGAAAGTTACAATTGAGGGTTGAGCAGAATCATACTCATCCTTCAACTTCTGAATCTTTTCAGGATCCTTCTCATGTACGTTTCTTTTAGACTGCTGCCTCACCATTTCAACCAGAAGTGGAGTATTATGTTGCTGCAATATCACAAACATACAAAATGAATTTCCATTTTATCTATAAATAACTAAAAACAATAGCAAAGAGGAAGTTTGCCCTTCCTTTTTTCTGAGTTGTACACATAACACATGAGAACAAAATGCATATTCCGACACTCAGTGAAATTTCATTTATAACCAACTGATGAATAAGTTCAGTACTCTTGTCTTAAGAAAGCTTTTTTTGTATAACATGATATACATCTCAGGTCAAAAAGACCTATTGGCTACGTTATGAGCATATATTTACCCTCTAAGCGAACGACCTGATAAGGCCTTTTCAGCAAGAAAGTAACATAATCAGCACAATGCAACAAGCATGCCTCTAATTAAGTAGTATACCACTTGATTTCTGGATTTGAACAAGTTATAGGATAATATAGTTTACCCAAATTTTCAACTGGCCAGCAGAAAGTTCTGCGGTGAAACGTAACATAGATTATAATAACCAAATAGCTAACTGTTTAATTAACACAATTCAGCTTCCCTCAACTCAACCAGAGGTAGCCTAATAGTTTATCATAAACTTCTTCTGTTCAATTACAATTTACACATAATAAACAGCTTAGGACTTCAACCCCAACAACCTCATGTCAAGACTCCAACCCTAATTCCTATATCATGATTCGCAAAGCAATGCATCACAGCATCAGATCTCAACATTGAATGCAGGAGAGGAATAATGAAAAGATTAGAATGGAACCTTTTGGCCAATATATTTAACCCGTCGGAGGCATTCTCGATAAAGCTACAATATTGAAGGGGGAGAAGAAGCGGAAATTAAAACTTTAATTAGCGATTGAAAAAAAAAACAGAGAAAAAAGAACAGACGCGAGAAGAGTGAAGTGAGAAAACAAAGAGCAGAGAACTGACTCTGATGGCATTGTTGGCGAGCTCGGGAGGCAAAGCTGTTTGCAACGACGGCATCGAAGCCTTCCTTCTTCACAAACTATCCAAAATTAAAGCTCGTTAGCGCGAATGAAGAAGTTACAGCTAGACATTTCATCGAACAGTTTCCGGTCAGATAAAAGCACATGAACAAGAGTACAAATTGTCGGATGAAAATGGAGAAATCGAAGTCCAACAGTAGACCGCAGCAGAAGATTGATAAGCATGAATGCAACGAAGGGGGAATTGACAGTAGGGAGAGATCTCGCGCATGAAAAATCGTACCTAGATTATCAACTGTGTGAACAACTGGATCGGCGGTTATCAGAAAGATCCAAGAAATCCGGATGTAATTAATTAGGTGAGTTAAATAAATAATCTTTGATAAACTTTTTTTAAAATTAATGAATCCTTACTAAAATTGAATCTCTTTTTCTCAGCTCCATATCCCCTAAATCATATCCCCTAAATCATATCCCTTAAATCCTAAATTTTAAAAAATAATATTTTAAAGAGAGAAAACAAAGAAAATGAAAAAAAATAAAAAAAAATAAATGAATAGAGATAAAAAAAATACATAAAAATTAATATGAATTTTTGTTATTAATTGAAAACTCTTAAATGATCGATGTATAAAAATCCTCTAATTAATTAATGAACTTGCAGATTATAGACGTCAGTGACTTTGGATCTCATTCCGAATTGGGTTTTTTCCTGGTAAAAGCCTACAGATTGTAACGGGCCGATTATATGGGCTTAAGAATATATATCTTTTATTGTAATATCACGCTTTTAGAAAATCACACAACTTTTTCTGTTAATAAAGATATTTATGCTACTTTTTTTTATGCGATTGATCTAATTTTATTTTATTTTTTTAATAAGGTAAAAAACTCGATAGGCCAATAGATTGACAACCAGAAAATCGGTTAGAACAACAAAGCAAACAAAGGAAAATACAACAAGCAAAAGCGAGTCAAACGAACTAGGGAAAGATGTGAGTCAAGCACAAATCAACAGATAGGACCACCAGAACAAGGGTCAAACAGGATGAATCCTGGACATGTGCTGAATGGACTACCATGACGTTGCCTTCACCTAGATGAGGGATTTTCAGGAGTCTCGACCACCCTGATGTTACCTACAATGGATCTTCATGAGCCTCAAATACAGTCACGACCACAACCGGAACAACTCGGTCTTCACCTAGATCAACTCAACCAAAGCAAAGAAGTACTAACACCCAAGCTTGCAAAACAAAAACACAACCAAACAGGTACAAACAACAACAAAAACAATAGCAAGCAACGGTACAGGTTGGTGACACACTGGTGCGTTCTTGAGGGAGCAGGGGCTCAGTGCGGAGCGGGGGTTCGGTGCGGAGCGGGGGCTCGGTGCAGAGCATCTTCTCTCCAACTTTGAAGTCACTGGGAGGCGCTTCGCTGAAGGTCGCCATTGAAGGAAGCTTGAGGCCGTTTCTCCCTCTAGGGCCGACTGCTGTCGTGCAGGTCTTGTTAGCAAGAAGGAATGAGAAGGACGAAAATAAATGCAGTTGCGATTGATCTAATTTTGATAAGATATGCGAGTGAACTTTGACAAATACTAGTGGTGAAAGGATGTACGAGGGCATTTTGAAACAATGTCCTCTTTTGAACCTTTTCTTTACCATCAAAGCAGATCGTTAGATTCCAAGGTATTAAAGCAGAAATGGGAAAGAAGATTAAATTTAATCTATTCCAATTTCCAATCCAGTTCGAAGTCAGTATTTATTATTCACAGCTTTAACGTAGTATAATTACTTTCAAGCTTATTTTGACTGTACTAGATAGGGGATGAACCATTGGCTTCAGATACAGTGCAGTGAAAAATGTCAGGTATGGATTAATTGCCAAGCTGTGTGGTCAATCACCTCATACAGTTCACTGATTTCTCCATTCAGAATCCAAATGAAACCCCTTTTTAGCTGAATGAATCTGACTCTATTCTGTTTGGGATAAGACCCATGTCCTGAAGTTTGTGTTGAATAGATATTGAGTTGCTCATTCCCTAATTTTAAGAGGGAAGTATCACCTGGGATATGGGCTATGGTCACTGTTCAAAGACAACTCAGGTGTGTTTGGCAATAGTGTTTTGCCTTGCTATTTTTCCAATAGTATTCTCCATTCAGAACTCAAAAAGAATACATAGTACACAAGTCTACAAATACTTTATGTCAAACGACGTATCATCATCACACGAGCACATAAGGCATCGAATTCTAGCAATCTGGATCGAACCCCACAATGTCATTGTGTCAACACGGTTCAACTTAGGAGTAGCAAGTACTAAATTATTGATAATACATCACCACAGATTCAAGCAGAAGCAGTCACGGTGGCATGCTTATCTATGGTCGCCAGGAGTTCATCCTTCCTCGCACCCACAACAGTGTCAATCACCTTCCCCTCTTTCATGAAAAGGAAGGTCGGCATGGCCTCCACTTTGTATTCCTCAGCAACATCCTGCAACCAGTGTAACGATTTCATTTACAGTCTAGTTACTTTCATCAACTTCAACTCCAAAAAGATAAGATTACAAAAAATGGAAGGACTAGAGGGAATTTCATTCTTACCTTCAACTCATCAACATCCACCTTGAGGAAGAGCACGTGAGTCAGCTTCTTGGCAATCTCAGCCAGGATTGGAGCAATGAAGCGGCAAGGACCGCACCATGATGCAGTGAAATCCACCACAACCTATCAAGAAAATTGCCAGAACCTCTTGGTCAAACTATATAAACAAGAGAATAGCAGCTATGGACTTTTTACAAGGATTGATCTGTTCTGAATTCCAGACATGGAAGAAGCACCAAACAAAGATATACAACAGCACCGAAAGAGCCATGTGCACGGCATTCCCAGTATAACAAAAGAGTGGTGCAAACCCATCTGACAAAATTTTCCTATATACAAGGATACCAAGAGGATTTGTGTTTTCTCCAATTTATGAGGTGAACTTTTATAGGACTTTAACAACCCTTTTATTGCAGGAGTCAATTTTGTGCTCGTAGTAGTCTACCAAGAGGGTTACTATATAATGGATTAATTTAATTCTCAAAGTGAATTAATTACAAGTCAACAAACAATTACTACAACTTATTATCTTCTTTAACATCATCTTCAAACAAATAATTAAATTAAATTCATCCAATTTTGTGAAGTTTGAGTATCATGCCTCTAATTGTGAAAGTTCAAGGACCGAGTTCACCCAAACTTACAGTTAGGGTTATGTCTCTTGAGTTGCTACAGTTTGACCCAAATTAAGTTTCATAACATTTAGGGGTTATGAAAGTTCATTTGGTATAGTTTGAGACTTTGATTAATCTAATTTGTTGCCATCTACACCAAGAAGATATAATTTGTGCCAAATATAGAGGAATTTTCCCTTCTAAACGTCCAACTACACGATATAAGGCACGTTTAAAGGGCACTAACGCTCAAATTCAGTTTGTCATGCACCTCAGAACAAAACCCTAATCCCTCAACTCATTCAGCAAAATTCCAGGCATAATTACCAAATTGGAACGGACGTTTCACCAAAACCTCTTCATTGAGGAATTCTCTTCGTAAAGCAAGACAAACAAAACACAAATTCACTCATGTAACTGCTCAGATAAGATATCCCAACACCTGATTCATATCGACGACTACAATCCAGTTGATAATAGATGCAAATGAACTTTCACAGAGCACAATTATGCTGGATTCTCCATGAAGCAACTCGAAAAAAAAAAGGAAAACAAACGCAGAAAACGTAAATTTCTGACAGCACGCCAGTCACAATTAACATCTTAATGCCAAAATCTCAAAAGAGACATACCAATTTCTGGGAGTTCTTCTCTCTATCGAAGTGCTCCCTCCATTCCTCAGTTTTGTGGCAGCTAAAAACTTGTCCTTCTTCCGCCATTGCTCTCTCTTTAGTCTTTACTCGCTTCGCTCCTGCTTCTGAAAAACAAACTGTGTATCGTGAAAAAGCGCTCTGTCGATTATGCCTCGCCACCGCTTAGATTTATAGCGAGGAGGTAATTAATTTAATTTTTTTTTAAAATGCCGTATAGGTACTCTTTTGACCAAGATTTGGATAAAACTACGAATATGCCACCTCGAGAGCAGGGGGCATCCGAAACCGTGCGCTGGAACTTGGAATCCGAAATAAATAAAGACGCGTTCGACACGGAAAGCGATAACAGTAAGACAAAAGGTGACGTCTTCTATGATGTCATTCATTATGATCATTTCTTCTAAGGTCTTTTCTTATTAAAAATAAAAGAAAAGCAAATGACCTTTCTTCAGGGAAAATGAAGATTTGAATTTCTCTTATAATTGTAACCATTTTATCTTTTACGTGTTCTATAATTGTAGCCTAAGATACAGATAATTTTGGTTTTAAAAGTTCTAGATTTTCCGTTTCCAGAACAATAATCCGAGTTCAAGTAATTCTATTATATGATAGAAAAAATACATGTCCAAATAAGTGTGAAAGTCGAAAATGCCATCCGCGTAAAACAAATTCTCTTCGTATTTGAGTTGTAGACTGCCCTAATGTGAAAGCATACCAATATGGTTTTATGCTATACGTTTATTTAATATTTTTCTTCTTATCTCCTTTTTTTTAGAATATACGGAGTATTCTTCAATCTTTCGTTTTGTCATAAAAAAATTGCATATATATGCAATTTTGTTAGATTTATTCGTCCCCTCCACTTGCTAGACAATGACCACTTTTTAGATTCGAGTTATCAGAATTTGGCTGCAAATTTAGGCAACATAAATTTGGCTGGGTTCTTTTTCATTGTACTTTTTATACGTTTTGAAGTTTTACATGTTTTATTTATTTTTGCATTTAGCAGGACATAGACCAATGATCAAAATAAATAAAATTTCGATAAAAAAACAAAATAACTAAAATGATTCAACAAGAAAGAATATGAATAGGACTTTTCGCAAAAGTTCATTCCACTGTCATGTTTATTTTGTTCATGCATTAGTAAAAAGAAAGTTAAAGTCTTCTAGCATATTAGACCAACGAATATAAGGAAAAGTTGGTCCCATAATACACTTCTGATCGATGTGGTACCGTTCAGTTACAAAAGGTGTATGGCGCTTCCGCGATGCACCCGAAAGGCATTTCGCAAAGCTTGTTCCATTCTTATAATTGTCTGGGATTTTTTTGATGCAGTAAGAATTAAACTAGAAATTACAGTTTCTCATCGTATAACATCCTTATGGATGAATAATTATCATTTTTTTGTGGATGAATAATTATCGTTTTTTTTTAATTATGGAAATAATTTTCATACTCGTGTGATACTGTGATCCGAAAAATTGATGTAGACTTTAAGGAGAGGTCATGTTAAGACCCTTTTATTTCGTTCCAGAAGTGGTGTCTTCGCTAGTCATGATTTGATAACATGGAATTGTAGTTACGGTGTCATATGAAATCAAAGAAAAAAAGAGTGGGAACTGTATTATTAAACGTAAGATAAAATGATTTATACAAAGTATATGGTTGGACTCTAAACCAAAATCGAAACTCTAACTCTGAGGTGAGTTCTCATATATTTGTCTTTTAAAGTAAGAAGTAAGAAATATTATGGACCTTAGGATTAAGGAAATAGAAGACTGAGATTAAAAGGGAAAAAATAATAAATAGTGACGTGGTGACATAACCGTAAATACGGCAAACTTTTCTTCTTCTTTTTTTTGTCAACAATTTTTATTTTTATTTTATTTTCCATCTATGATCGTTCTGGAATAGACAATTATTTACGTTCACATATAAGTACTACTACATGTTCATTTTATGTGTCGTAAAGTTCAAATATAACATGCTCATGTTCAAACACATGTCTTTGAACATTTAGTGCTTATTTGTGAACGTGAATGTACAAATAAATGAACATTTAGTGTTTATTTGTGAACCTTCTATATAGGTTATTCCAGAATGATCAGAGAACGAAAACGAAAATATATATATATATATGTTGACCGAAAAAAAAATCGACAGTCGAGATCACTTCGTATTTCGCACCCTAAGACCACTTCTCACCTGATTTCACTTCCTCTAACTCTAAGAAAGGGGGAAAAAACATGCGTTTTAAACAAAACATGCGTTTCAGGTTAAATATATTTCTTTCCATAGTGTATGTGGACTTAAATATATACACAAATAATATATGTGAAATCCCTAATATTTATGTAATTCAAATCTACTATATATCAACTAAAGTATAATGAAATTACATCACATGGTATTTTCACGTTAATTTTAGCACAAGATGCTTTCACGTTAATTTCTCCATCTGTCATTTTCTCTATTTATTTTTTAAAATAAATTAACTTATATATTGGAGATTTCTATACTAAATTTATAATTAATCTTTCCTTATCTAAATAAAAATCAATTGAAAAGATTATAAATCAATTAGGTAATTAGAAAAATTACAAATCAAACATTTAGGAATATTACAAACTAAAAAACAAAATATTAGACTGAATATTTACGTTGCTTCAATAAAATATACGGAACTCCATTTGAGTTTATGTTTATGTTGCTTCCTCAACAAAATATATTCGGCGATTTCTATGAAGACTCTCTTTATTTTCAGCAGTTGAGAATCATATTAGCAAGTCAATATTTACTATTTAATATATTTTGTTGTGTGGTGTATAATAGAAGGAAATATCACAAGGTTAGTACAAGGTTGCTCCTTTGATTAACCAGAGTAAGAACGAACTGCAATCTAGATTAGTTGGTCCAGGTATTGCAAGCTCTCCAACACACACTACAACCTATTAGCACAAGGTTGCCTCCTTTGATTAGCGATATCATGTACTTCTTCGTAGAAATTATCATACGGTGCTATAGATGTAGAGTGCTATATATTGTAAGAAAATATATTAAGATTTGTAGAAAAAGTTTTCAAATTGGGTACAAGATCAGCAGTCATAAAGCTTAAAGAACAAGCAAGATCTTTTGTTTATTAGGAAAAAGATTAAAAGAATATTATATATATATATATACTAAACAATTATTTAAGTACAAGCAAGATCTTTTTTTGATTTTATATTTTTAGATAGTTTATCAACAACTAGTGGTGGATCTAGGATTACTCGAAAGGGGGCGAAAGTACGAGTAGTCGAAAGCGCTCTCTTCTATTTGATGTTTTATATACTGATGTTATAATCGATATATATTTTGACTCATTAGGATTATTTAAAGCTATTTTTTTTTTGAAATTATGACCTCTTTGAACAATTAATTTCTCCATAAATAAAATTAATATATAATTACTTTAATTATAAATAAAATTAGACAAGTTTTATTTTAAAAAAATCATAGCAAACTAAATTAGGTGTTTCGAAAAAATAGAAAACCAGGAAAGCGCTTTTGATATTGAAATGGTGTCAAAAGGTATTTTGAAAATGTTGAAATTAGGAAAGCGATTTTTATAAAAACCGTTGTAAATAGTGTTATTTAAAATGTTGTAAGAAGAAGTTGGACAACGTTTTTTTTCAAATAATCGTTGTCCCACTTAATTTTTCCGAACCAAACTTTTTTTTGTTCTGAACTATATTAGGCTCGGCGAATCATTGCGGGGGCGGCCGCCCCCTCCTCGATCCCCCTTTAGATCCGCCACTGTCAACAACCATAAAGCTTTAAAGAACAAGTAAGATTTTATGTTTATTAGGAAATAAAAGATTATGAGAATATTATATATAATCAACAAGATCTTTTTTGTATATTTTTATATAGTTTTTTATCACGGTATTATATATTAATTATAGTGTTATGGTTTTATATAGTATATTCTGATTATAAATCATATCACTCATCGTGTCAGACCACCAAAACCTCATCTTTTTTGGAGAGAGTATACAATAACATTTGTGAGCATGTATTGTTTCTTTCATGCATTTTAATTTTGCCTCTTTATACATTTAGATATATAGTAGAGTAATATTAGATTAATCTACTATATATATATACTAAATTAGAACTTAACTATGTCACATGACACTCTCTTATTAAAATTGCCACATTATTTTATCTTTAAAAAAAAAAATTAGTTAAATATAAAATATTTTTATCCTAAATCTAGCACTAATCTTTTCCTAATGTAAAAACAAATCATTTACAAATACTACAAATCAATTACAAATTAAGATTACAAGCTATTCACAAACGATAACAAATCTAAAACTCCCACAACACTAATCAACTCATAATTGGTAAGCATCAAGGTAACTAATCTATCTATATACTATACTATTGCCCTAATTATCTCTCCTACATAGGCAAATCTCATTGTACAATTACTATTTTATCCTTCCATAATTTTGATATTTACATATTCTATTTTTTATCTATTTATATTTTACCAAAAATAACTTACCTTAATTATACAACTATTATAATCTCAAAGATTATTTATATCTTCTTACCTTATTAGTTTCTTCTTATTTGTAAATAAAATTATTTATAATATATACTCTACCTTATTAGTTACATTACTTCTTATTTGTAATTAAAATTGTTTATAATATATGTGTATAAAAAATTGAAAACTATGTTAAAATTAGTTATAAATTAAAATATAAAGCAAAAAACTAAAATCTACATTTTAATCATGTCAAAGGTACGTTTTTTCAAAATTATATGCCTAAAAACGTAATATTCTTATAGTTTTAATACTTAAACTAATATAATTGATAACATGCAATTGAAACTATATTGATAATGTATGATTCGTGATGCAAAAGTGGTAATATATATTAAAATCATTTGAAATATATATGTGATGTATTTTAACCATTTTTTCTTTTTAATTAATTATTTAGTCATTCTTATTAATAATCTAATTTATATGTTTTCTTATTCAGTTATTTGTATAAAATTTCTAATTTATTTTCTTTTTCTATACAAATTTGTGTATATAATTTCAGATTTAATCATTCAAAAACTTTATCACCAAATGTTTAAGAAATTAAATTTAAAATTTACTAGTTTAGTTGTAAATATTTAATAGGGATAATTGGGTATATACCCATCAAATTTTATCTAATTGGATATATATCCATCAAAATCTGAAAATTGGATATATACCCATAAAATTTTAAAAATCTTGTATAATTATCTTTTATGTGTTTTTATCTAGTAGTATTAAACCAAAATAACATAATTAAAATAAATATCAATCTAAGTAACAAATAAATACACAAATAACAAAAATTTCCCTAAAAACCAAAATCCATCAAACTAGAAGTATTTAAATTTAGTTTTAGAAAAAATAGAAATGAAACAGTGTTATTAAAGCATGGTCTTTGTATGTTTATGATCATGCACAAAAAAGAACAAAAAATAGATAGTATCAAAGTACCGTAAATGGCCTATGTTTATGATAAAAAATATAGTAATGACAAACTAAAAGATTTACCTACGTACAGGTGCAAGATTGAAGAAAAGAAACAAGAGAGAAAAGAGAAGAAATATAAACCTAAAAGTGAGGGAGATAAATAAAGTTAATTAAGAAAATATGTTAAGAGTTTTTTTGAAAATTATATTTTTAATAAATATATTGAAAATCTTATCTTGGGTAATTATACAAGATTGGTATAATTTGATGGATATATAATCTATTTTTAAAATTTGATGGATATATATCCAATTAGATAAGATTTAATGGGTATATATCCAATTACCCCTATTTAATAATAGGGAAATTCATGTTGGTACCCATGAATTTAGGGTTATTTATGTTGGTGTTACACGATTAAGTTTTTTACGGTTGGTACCCTTGAGATTTGGGTTTGTTCGCTTTGTAACCGAAATTTTTCATATCCGTATCATTTCGGTCCGAATTGATTAAATCAAAGCTCATCATTATGTTTATTGACCTCAATTTAGTATGATTCAACTCCTAAAACAATCAAATCCATATTCGAACCATTCTTATTTTGAATTCTTAAAGTCGAAAACAGGTTGTTGCTTCAGAATTCAAATCGGCATGGTCCGAACATGGATTTGGGTATTTTAGGAGTAAAATCTTACTAATTTGAGGACGATGAACACAATGGTGGACTTGGATTTAATTAGTTTGAACTGGAATGATACAAACATGAAAAAATTTGGTTACGAAGCAAACAAACCCAAATCTTAGGGGCACCAATCGGAAAAAACTTAATCGCGGGACACCAACATGAATAACCCTAAACTCAGGGACACCAACATGAATTTCTCTTAATAATATTAGGATATGAGGATATCTATATATATACTAAAGGAGAAGCTTAAATCCTACGTGTCGGCCTCACGTTTAATTCGCATACGTGTCTTTATCACATTCAATTCACCTATGTGTTAGTCTTTTATATATGCCATATCATCCACCACGTCATCCAGCCCACCCAGAAAATATTATAATAGTGGATCCTTAATTATTATATATTAAATACTTCAATATCACCAATTAAAATTAATTTAAATTAAAAAAACATTATATCTTCTAAACCCATAATCTATCTTCTTCATCAAAATATATCTTCTAATTACGTTTAATCAATTTTTTTTGCTTTTTACCAATCATCATCAAAACTTCTCCTTAAATTATTGTAGTTAATTATAATTGGATTTTATCTTTCCCATCATATCTCAACCATGATAAAAAAAAAGTGTACATAATTTTTTAATTGCATAAAAATAATTTAAAATATTAATAATATTTCATGCTAAACAATCAAACTTAAGTCAATTTATAATCCATTATTATTAAGCACACGGTTAAATATAAGAACAAATCTATTAAGATTTGATTTACTTAAGTAACATATAATTACCAAGTTAATTAACAAATGAGATTCAATATGATAATGTTAAAATTTCATTTACTTAAATAAATATATTTATATACTAATTTTCTTATATTATCAACCCAATCTATTGATTTTACCTTCATATTATTATATTATATTATATATATTATTTTATTTAATAAAATAAAAGATAAATATAATATATGACTTAGGAAAAATCCATTTTCAGTTCAAATTTTAGAAAGTCTTAACTAACATTAATTCAAATTACAAATTTACATGCCGCTTAAATTCGTTAAACTTTTCACCTGAAAAATATAGCTTATGATGATGTAAATAAGTTGATTTGAACGTAAATCATTCGAAATAATTTTATCTATTTCCATATGAAAATATGGGAAACATGGTTTTTGGTTAAGAGACATGGGTGAAAGAAATCATAATTCTAGATTCAATTTTATATATTCAAAATTAAAAAATTGTTAAAGATTTTGACGCATTAGGTAGAATATTCTTTCATTTTATTATTGTTTTGCAATTTGCACTCTATATGCTCAACAATGTGAATTAATTTTATGTTTTATTTATGAGTGTTTTTGTTTAGTTAGTTTTTCTAGGGAAAAATAATACTTCATCTATTATCCTAAATTGCTATTAGAGATACATTATTAGGGAAGTAATGTTCGTTTAGTTAGTTGGATACCTATAGATTTACTTATATATATTAAAAATGTAAATTAAACTATTTTTATTATCTTTAATTTTAGTTTAATTGTAGACTTAGGCTAAGAAAAATTATTATTTAAATTTTCTCCTATGAAAAATAATTATGATTTCTATTTAATATCCAAGTTTGGTTTTGGCAATTATATATAGTGACATTTTTTAGTTATCATTGTCTTTCCTTTAATGTGATATTTTTTAAAAATCACATCTATCTATATCTATTTATCTATATATCTATATACTATTACTAAAGCCGTAATTATTTCTCCTACGTGTCGTTCATCTAAGTATGTCACGTCATCAAATAATTATTTACTTATTCACCCTTATTCTATTTACAATTTATTTTATTTTTATTTATATGAATTTTTTAATTTACCACCCCATAATATTTTCCATTATACATGATTATATAATAGTTTTCCTTACACATATTCCAACTTTAAAATATTTTAATTATTCCATAATTAATATTATAAAATAATTTTTATGTCCAACGTATATATCCGTAAGATGTACATAATATTGATATCATCTCTAAACATACCTCTTTATTCCTTTGTTACGTAGTGTTAATAAAGTTCACAACTTATATTTAATTTACGTAATGTTAACCTATTTTTTTAATTAAAATTAATTTATTATATATATTGTATATAGATGCCAAATCGAATTCGTATATAGTTACCAATTTTTTTTAATATATTCTCAATATATAGATTAATGTTATATATATAAGGGAAAAGGTATGTTATAAATTTATTAATGTGTACTTACCTTATTTTTATCATGTGTATATTTATAAATGATTTATCTGTGCCTTGTAGGGGGCTTTTTTTAATAAATTCTAATTTACTTTTACGTATGAGTTAATTATTTGTTTCAACTTATTGATATTAGAAAAATACATATAAATCATACAAACTATTGTATATCAACAAAAAATAATATGAACTTCATATAATGTATACTAGTTGTCAAATTATATACACCTGTCTATATATATACTGAAAAATAAAATAATTCAATTTTTTTAAGTGACAATTCTAGTAAAACTAATGACGTGGACTCTAGAAATTTGATCAGACTTATGATATTGCAAATAAATAAATAGATTGCATAGATTTATAACACAACTTATTTTCTTTGGCCATATCATCAGTCTAAGGTTCACTCTACAGCTTTTATAGAATTTGTAACAAAAAAAGTTGACCAATTAAGGTATATAGGCAATCGTTTGACTATCATATTTTAATTTTTCAGATTAGAATGCAAAAGATGGTACAGAAGACCAAACGGTCCAAAGAAAACTTCTTTTAAGATGAGAATGCAAAAGATGGTACAGAAGACCAACTTTCTACTTTTCGTAACAAGAAATTTATGAAGCATAAGGAAGACTAAGTTGTTTGCATTTTGGAATACAAGTTATTAGCTATTGAATCAGATAGTTCTAGGATTTTATATTTTATCAAATTATTGTCATACATTTTATTATTAGTAGTTTCTATATGATATTTTTGGTTATACTTATTATATATGACATAATTGGTATTAATCGTTTTTGTTTTGTTTTGAAGTTAATTGATTGTTATTAATTTTAACATTGCTACAAATTATTATTATAATTAATTATTATTTATAAATAACAAAAAATTATTTTCAAGATCCCGTGCAAGGCACGAGCCTATCTACTAGTGGGGACTAAATATAACTCATATTTAGCATCCAACTTTGGCTTGACAACTAACACTTTTCAGCTATTGTTGCATTTTCTATAATATTGATTTTTTATAAGCATTAATGTATAAAAATTAATCATCTTTTAATAACATGACCATTTGACTTACTAAATTTTTAAGTCATATTATTAATAACATTTAGTTAAATCATTCACGTGATTGGCACGGACACTATGCTAGTATGCTACTAAAACAAGGAAAGCCAAAACCGTAACTAGCTAACCCAATCAATAATAAGAATTTAATTATTATTATTATTATTTTACCAATTCTGATCATCTTTATATATATCATTTTTTATTGTTTAGGCATTTAATTATTATTATTATTTATATTTATTGTCACTTATTAATTGACTAAAAATTATTGTAAACGTTAAATATGCTAAAAAATCATTTAATGTTATAAACTAAGAGAAAAAGAGAGATTGATGGAGGAGAAGAGGAGAATAAGAGAATAGACTTGTGTTTATTAGGCTTCCAATAAGAGCCTTATATAGGGTTTATAATGCTTAGGGAATAAGTCAACTCTAGGATTTAGAAAAGCTTATCTTATGTACATCCATAAATATAATATTATAACACTCCCCCTTGGATGTACATCATTAACTGCCTCGTTAAAAACTTTGTCTGGAAAAACCCAATGGGATAAAAACCAAGACTAAGGGAAAAAGAGCGCAGTTGTAATTCTCCCCCTCAATTTAACATTGCTTGACTGAATCGGTTGAACTTGTCCTCCTTTCGACTTAAAGCTCATGAGTTTAGATATATATCGTCAATATGTAGGTGATATTGAGTGCGGAGTGATGTATGACCTTCATATATCTCCATTTGTCTTCGTGCACATAAATCTTGGTTCTTCGAGAACTTGCATGTACAATCCTGTATAAAAATATAAATACAAAATAATACAGATAACCATCTCCAAATAATGATTTACATATGTAATTGGTCCAAAACATATCAGTTTTTTTACACAAAATCAAACTTTGCTTGAATCGTCATTCTCAGCTCTACCAATCATCATTGTCGACGTATTTTCATTTGATCAAGAATCATTTACCTTCTCGTATGTCATTTCTGGTGCAAGTACTTATTCAAACAATATCATTAAGGACAAGCGCATTTCGAGTCCTTCCGAAATGGATTGTAACAAACATTTCGTACTTGTCCTTTAAAATCCTTACTTATGATTTGTAATCTGAGATACGATTTTCTTGAAGAACTTATCTAAAAAAAAACGTCTGTCACGTGTCAATAATTAACAGCTTGTTAAGCTGCAATATATCATTCCTCTTTAGGAAAATTAAGCTTCAGATACAGTCTAAAGTCTCCCACGCTTCTGGTATAATTAAGACTCCCTTGTAATGGATTGGTCTGGAGTTACTACAAGAACCTCCAAATGAGCTAGGCATTTCAGTTGGTATATGTGACTCCGTCACTTTCTTGGCTTTTAGTAAATGCAATTTATAGCATCCTAGCTATATCATTATGTATACGATCCGTTGAACTTCTAGTTCATGTTCGTTTAACCAAGGATATAAAATTATCGAGAATTTGCATTCCTTGCAATCTCTTATACATATTATTCTCATTTTCCGCTCCCCCTAAAGTTGGTATTTTATCTCTTCAAAATGACAATCTTGATACCGAGCGATCACCCAATATAAGCTCTAGGTATTCAATAATCTATAGAGACTCCTGCCCTCGTAGAATCCCAACTTTCCTTGTGACATTAATTTAGTTCATTTAGGGTGAGAATTGGACGTACACCGCATATCTATATACTTTCAGTTCTCTTCTGGAGATAAGTTTCAATTAGGGGAATATATCATGGTCATTCAAACTTAAATTCTCAACATTCAAATTTTATAAGACCCCTTATGGTCAACAATTCTTCTAGATCGTTTCATGTATTAGCTTTAACCCAGCTATGATTGATGACCATATAAATAACGATTGTACTATGTCATTCTATTAAATAGTGTGAGCTACCCGATGCTCGACCGTTACACTACTTGATTGATTTATTTATCCTACTTTATGTTTCGTGTGACCAATGTGTTGAGGCATCTATCAACATCATAAAATATATGAAAAATTAACATTGGTCCATATGACGGTGTTATTAGTCCTCATATGTATTCTTGAATATGTCAAGAAACATAGAGACTATGCATTTACTCTTTACATAATCGACATTGTTACCAAGAAAACAAGTCGTGTATTTACGATCACTCTAAGATAGCGACTCCATGTCCTAGGATCCACCGATCCTTTAGTAGGTGTCCAAGTGAGTTTTCCTATGATCCTGCACATTATTGTTTCACTTGGGTGATCGAATCCATTTTTGCCACAAAAAAAATATTTTTCCATCAACTAACTTCTGGTTAGAAATATTATATGATTCAATGGGTTATCGTATGTACCTCGTGTGTAAATTTTCCTGGGAAAATTTAGATAGATATTCGATATTGTCCTTATTCATGAATTCTGCATGATAACCAATTTGTCGAATAACTTTTCAAATAATCAACAAGTTTGTCCTAAACTCGTAAACATAGAGTGTTACTCATTTAATATATTGTTCTTTCCTATAACAATATAGATCTCTTCTGGAGTCATGAATGAGATGCTCTTTCTAACCCTTATATTTCACACTTGGTTTTTGCCATTTTGCAGGATAAAGAAACTTCTGGTTTATCGAAATTGTATAAGTAATAATGACATTAACGACAATAGTTCCCACCATTGAAATTTCCATATGGGTGATCCTTTAATATTTGGGATATCATCAACTCAAAATTAGATAAATCATTACCTTGATTTCTAACTTTCGAATAAAAATAGATGCCTTAAAATATGTACTACTACCATAGTACAAAATTTACATATGATCATGAAACTCTTCGGGAATATATAGTGATCTCTAAATTGTCAAAATATTGAGTCTTAATACTCTCATAGAGTTGTTGATGGTATGGTATAACCATTAGTTTAGCACAATTTCACAGAAATTCCAAGTGTTAATTCTTATCCCAAATTCGTTTAGCTAAATGAATTTTAACACTTAAACCACGTGTTAAATTGTTTCTTCTGGAAACCCTTAAAAATTTGGCATTACAATCATAGAAACTATTCCAAAATAAATTGAAGAAATAAAACACTATTAAAAGAAGATAAATTCATCATTCTTTCATTTCGACGAATCATGTCACTTCAAGGACAATTTGATTTTATGTGTACATCCACTCCCAAGGATGAAATTATTATTTTACTGTAAATACATAAAATATGCAAAAGTAAACATAATTAATGAAACAACAACAACAAAATTACACAAACAACGTTACTTAAATAGAGAGGATCATTGTCAACTTCGGGTGACAAGAAATCAAACACCAGAATAATTGACCCTTTTTATAACCTACCACAAGAGGTTATTTATAATATATCCTTATATTATCTACTTCAGGAGATGATATTTTCTATAGTTACTCGCTACAAGGAGTGATATGGTTTATTGTATCGTCTACTTCAGGATATTGAGCTTATCACTACGGGGATGATTTTGGATTTGTCTATACCTAGACAAATATATTATGTGTGCATCCACTTCAAGGAATGTCAAATTTCAATAGTATAAGAATAAAAAAAAAAGAACGTGAAAATAAATATGCAACTGAAAATAAACAAACTAACAATAAAATGGATAAGTAATTAGATTTTTAATATGTCATCCGCTTCGGGGAATGAAATCCATCACACTACTGGGTGATATAATCCTTATAAACACATCATCTTCAGGGATGAATCCACCAACCTTATCATTTGCTTTATAAATACATCTTATTTAGAATAAACATATCATTTTCGAGAGATAAAATTATCGCTTCAGGGACATGGATTGAAAATTATCGCTTCAGCGATTGAAAACTACCGTTTCAAAACTATCGCTTCAGGGATTGAAAACTATCGTTTCAAAAATTATCGCTTCAGGGATTGAAAACTAAACTGTCACTTCAGGGATTGAAAATCGTCGCTTTAGGAAATGAAAATTATCGCTTCAGGGAATGGAAATTATCGCTTCAGGGATTGAGACATATCGCTTCAGGGATTGAGACATATCGCTTCAGGGATTGAGATTTATCGCTTCAGGGATTGAAAACTATCACTTCAGGGATTGAGGGATTGAAAATTATCGCTTCAGGGACCTGGAACTTGTCGCTTCGGGGAATGAACCTTGTCGCTTCGGGAACTGAAAAATAATCACTTCATCAATTAAACTGTATCACTACTAGGTGACATTTCATATATATATATATATATTCACTTTCAGAGATATAAGCAAATTTATGTAAATATGGTATAAACAGTACACGAAACATTGAAACTTATATAGAAATCAGGTCAAGTATACTAACTTCACATGTTAGGGTATATGAGCAAGATTTGTCAACTGACAAGAATGGTATACAAGCAAAAACAGCGTAGTAGAAAAAGGTTGGAGATATACAATTAAGCAATGATTATCGATTAACAAAGATACAAACAGATCTTCATTCAATTAATTGAGAACGAATTTCAATTAACTAGTAGAAATAGTATAGCAAAACATGCGAAGCAGTTAAGCAAGGAAAATAGAACCAACAAAAATTAATCAAATAGAGAGGCTTTGTTAAAGGACCACATTACCGAGATTCAAGACCAATTGAAATTATCAAAACCTATATTGCAGATAGGAGGTCGAATATGGAGACGCAAAGCACATAGATATTTGTGATCAATACTCTAACTTCGAATTATTCGTAATGATAACGTGTTATAAACTAAGAGAAAATGAGAGATTGATGGATGAGAAGAGGAAAATAAGAGAATAGACTTGTGTTTATTAGGCTTTCAATAAGAGTCTTATATAGGTTTTATAATGTTTAGGGAATAAGTCAACTCCAACTCTAAGGTTTAGAGAAGTTCTATCTTATGTACATGCATAAATATAATATTATAACATTTAAATCAGATATAATATCACATTATTTAATTTTACACCATCATAATTCATACTCCGTAACTCATAAAGTCATAACCTAACCCAATCAATAATCGGAAAACATATCTTGCAGTGTAGTTCGAGGGGAACAAGTAAGCGCTTGCGGCCGTGAAACACTCTTTCTGTCATTGCGAAGGCGGAACAAGTAAAGGAGAAACAGCCAGCCACTCTTCAAACACTGAACAAAAATTCTCTCTTTAAACAAGTTTTCCCCTTCAATTATCGATCATAAGCTCAATCTTCATCTCGAATATGGATTTAGACCCTCGACAGTATGACAACATCGTAAGTTCAATTTTTTGTTCCTCAATTTGTTGGTTTTATAGTTCGCAGCCCCTTAATCTCGCGAAATTCGTTCAACCAATCAATTCGTTTTCGACACTCTTTTGATAGATTTATTGTTTATGAGATGTTTGGATTGTCGTGGGTGGCGTTTGCTCGGATTTTGTTTATATTGGTCTAATGCGAAACCCTAGTCTTATGTGAGACTATAGTTGAATTGTTTGTTCGGATGTGATTTCGCCACTGGAGGAAATGTTTGGGATACATATTAGAATAATGTAGGTTGTTTAGGCCGTGCTTGGTTAGGCTTTTCTCTTCTGGATGTGGAAGTAAAGGTTGGAGTTGGGTACAATGATTTTGTGGCTTTCTCTAGATAAATAGAGGCAATGTCCATCAAGTAACTGTTAACATGTGATTACAGAGGATGATTGATTAGTTGTTTGAATCCAGTGACATAATATTGGACACACTTTTTCTAAATTTCCCTATTCTTTTTGTATGTTATGGTATTGAATAAGGGATCTATTGGCTAGTGGATCTGATGCAGAGCAGAATAGGTTCCATTACTTCTTCACATAAGAAGCAGAAATTCTCTTTCTTTGTTAAATGAATGTCTGCTGTGCTGCAGGGAATGTGAACACCTTTTGTTTTTGGGCCGGGCATATTCTGTATATATGTGTTTACTTATCTTATTACTCTGTGGATTTTGCCAATCATTTACTTTAATATGACTTTCGCTATGATCTGTCATTCAAGTGTTTCCTTTTCCATCTTAGGAGTGAATTCAGAGACTACTCTGCAGATAATGCGTTTTAGGCAATAACATGGACATTGTCAGATACTCTGATGTAGTGCATGCAAGATGTTGTAAACCATGTCAAAAATTGAACCTTGTGGTGTTTGAAAATGGTCAATCTAATCAGGGAGGCATTGCGTTTTTGGATCCTTGATAAGGGATTAAACTTGGAAGCTATTCAGCTTGGTGTTTCATGTTTGAGATTAATCCGTTAAGGTTATGCATGGTAGGCTAGCTGTAGTTTTCACCACAATCTCTTAAATATCTCCTTTTCGACACTCAGGCTATTTTTGGCATGTGGATTTTTTTCTTTTGAGATTTAGCATTATAAGGAGCTTATTTTGTTCTTCTAAAGACGGCGGAATTCTCACCTTGTTGTCCAAATAAAGTCTTAATCTAGTAATCTTGAACAAAATGTAGTAACTTCTTGACTATTGGATAGTAAGGGAAAAATCATAGTGTTTAGTCTTGGCATGTCAACATCACTTTTGTTAAGAACAATTGATGAACATAAGTCCATTACTTGAGCCAGCTCTGATACAACCTGTGCTTACTGAGTTACACTTCTATTGGATTTGAGTGATGTTTGCAACGAGCTCCAAATTTGTTTTTAAGGCATGCACTTGTGGTTTTCACAAATCACAACCAGTGTCTAATATCTTTTTTTGTAACATTTACACTGAAGACTGTTGTATGTATTTCTGTTGCTCCAGTGTTTTGATATTGGAGAAACTTATTTCTTTTTTGGCAGGCTATCAGCGAGAGTGACACTCACAACATTGTACTATCTTACCTGTTGCATAACTGCTTTATTGAGACGACAGAATCATTCATCACTTGTGCTGGGATGAAGCAGCCTGCACCTGCAAACTACATTGAGAACATGGATAAAAGAAAAAGTTGGTATCTTACATGTTATCTTCCCTTGGGGAATGATTCATTGCTAATATCCCCTCATTATTAATGGCATATACTTATTTTTACATACACAACTAGATAGGAATTTTGCACATGAGATGCTCTGCCCTTGATTATCATATAATTTCACATATTCTTATTTCTTGTTGAAGGCTTTGGTGGAGAGTTTGTGGATCCATGCTCTTACTATTTCTTTTTAGCAGGAATACTTAATTTTGCCTTGAATGCGGAGGTTCTTAAGGCCATTGAATTGACCGAGCAGCTGGCACCTGATCTATTGGAGAGTAACACTGACCTGCACTTTGACCTTTTGAGTCTGCATTTTGTGGAGCTTGTCTGCGCCAGAAAATGGTAAGTGAAGTACATGTAACTGTATAAGCTATGCTGAAGTTATAAAAGTCTCTTTTTGTTCACATAAGATTTCTATGACAGCACAGAAGCTGTTGAATTTGCTGAGAAAAAGTTGACTTCTTTTGGGAAGGTTCAAAAGTATTGCAAGAAACTTGAGGTACTATTTTCTTTTAATGGAAATGTCTCACTAAAATGAATTTGCTTAGACATTTAGCTTTTTTTTGGATATTTAGCCAACCACTAAGAAGACAAGGATTACTTGCTTTGCAGGACTTCATGGCATTACTAGCTTATGAGGAGCCTGAAAAATCACCTATGTTTCATCTCCTTAGCCCAGACTATAGGCAGCAAGTCGCAGACAGCTTGAATCGAGCAATTCTTGGTTCGTCATTTGTTGATGTGTCTCCTGGATTTTTTGTTGTTACACTTTGCAAACACTACTTGGCTGATAAAGTACTAATATGCTCCAATTTGTCCTATCATAATTCTGATCTTTGTATTGATATCTCAGGTTCTTTAAATCTGCCAAGCTATTCCTCCCTAGAAAGGCTCATTCAACAAACTACAGTTGTTAGGCAAAACTTGAATCAAGATCAAGGAAAGGTAGTATTCAGCTTGCCTATTACATAGTTTTGTAAATCGATAGAAAGTAAATGGAAAATCCTAAAGATACAGCCAGTCATTGGTTTGACAGCATTTAGTTTACTCACCAGTAAATGGATGTCAAATGAAAAGTGTGAAGTAGCAAGTTAAAAACCTTTAAGATTATAATTCACCAAGAGATTTCATATCAGAATCAATATCATGGAATGACAAAACAGTAACTTACAAAACCCGAGCTGCATAATCTCCCCAGCTTAGTGATTCATATGCAACATAAAACTTTTTGTCATGTTTTTGTAGGATGCGAGTCTACAATTTTCTTTGAAGGATTTCCTCAAGGGCTGAAAGGTAGACATCTATTTTAGAGGGTGATATTAAGTGTGATAAACAGTGTCTGAAGATGATCTTCAGACTGCATTCTGTTCACTAACCAAGTCTGGGTTTAATTATTTGGTACCGTGTTGATGTTGTAAGCAATCACTTGATAAGATAATGTTTGGTATATCGGTCGACTGAGCAATCAGGTGGTTGCCCTCAGACGTCGCCTCTGGTATGCATACCCTTTTTCTGACGCCTGATAAAAGCGGAAGCCATCAGGCTGTACATCGTGTAAAGTCTATCCTTCTCTTTCCAAAATTTACAATTTAATTTAGTTGGTCTTTCATTCAGTTGTAATCTCATACTGAGGTTGTTACTTATTCAAAGATTCTAGCAATACAGTGCATTTGCAAGTCTTATCATGAGCTACTGCAATGCAAGTTTGCCTCTGTTATGTGCCACAAATTTATCCTCTCAACATAAATAAAATTGAGCAGCTGGGATTTGTTTGTGACTGTTTTGCACTGGCATTTTTATCCATAAACAGGCAACTTTGACAATTACCTTATCAGCAAAAGTTGCCTTCTCAAGCATGACATGTCAAACACAACCTATCATTTTGGGCACGTTTGGTATGGGCAAAACTCAAAAGGCTGTTATTAGCATGTTTTTCGATATAGGTGGACATTTTGCCAAACGAATCCTAAAGTTATGTAAAACTTTTTTAAAAAAGGAGAAATTAAAACATATCCAGACTCTGCACACAAAAAACACAATAAATATATGGAGACCCCAAAGAAAGCTCAAACGAGTAAACGACGCCGTTTTGTCGTAATCGTGGAGTCGGGTGGACCGTCTATTTACCAATTTTTACAAGTATCCGTTGTTTCATTGCCGGAAGCGTAATCCCAAATTCTCGTCGGAAAGTATGGCGTTCGTGCTCTACTCTCCGTCGCCGGCACCGCCATCGCCATCGCCATGTCATCTGCGATCGAATATAATCAATGACACTCCCACTTCCACCTCGTCTCTCCACTCCAATCTTCGTCTTCCTCTCCCCAGGTATTCGTTTTCTGCTTCCCCCCCGCTCGAAAATCTCTCTCGTATGCTGAATTGGAACCCTACAGTGATAGCTTCAACGAATTTCATGAATTACAATTTTTTTAAAATTGCACTAGGTGGTGTATAGTAGCACAACTACTATTTCTTAGGATTTCCAAACTGTTGCTACTGTCGGGGGTGAAATTGCAGAGGAAGACGAAGCTTAATGTGAAGTATTATAAGTTGCGTTGACTAGTTTGGTGTACAGCTTGGTCGTTTTGAGAGTAATTGTATCTTTTCTGTTGTAGTTTGCTTATTCCTTAGTTAAGTATTGATGTTTTGGTAGGTATTATGCGAAGAGATGCACTTGGAGAAGTGCCGGGCATTTCAAAATCACGTGCTTGCTTGCCAAGGCCAAAGAACCGTCTTCACCTCGCCTGGATACTTTGCTTAAAGAGCCACACAAGTATTTTGATCAAGTTATCATTACAGTCCGTTCTGGTGACGGTGGCCATGGAGCCATCCTGAATCTGCCTGATCAAAAAGTTCATACCAAATCTCAGGGGAAAGGTGATAAAGGAAAGCCCAAGAGGAAAATTTCATACAAAAGAGACAGTGATGGTTCTCTTATACTTCCCATGGGTGGACCAGGAGGTGATGTTGTGATCTATGCTGATGAGAATCTAGATTCACTGTTGGAATTCCACAAGAAAAGCCGGTATAATGCAAAGCGTGGGGGAAATGTTGATGCTATGGGCACATTGACCCGCCAATTGCAGAATGGTTTTGCTGCTCCCACCTTGCGAATTCCTGTTCCTGTAGGTGTGTGGAGGCTTAATTTTGGTTATTTTAATCTAATTTTGTTTTTTCTTTGGATGGTTTGAAGACTAAGAACTATATAAAATAATGACTCAGGTTGCTACACGTTTATGTGACAGGTACAGTTGTAAAACGTAAACGGGGAAAACTTTTGGCAGATCTTGCTGTTCCAGGTGATGAAGTTCTGGTGGCAAGGGGTGGACAAGGAGGGGTGAGAATTTATGTTTTTCCGACTTTTGGATCTGAATAGGATGCTTCCTCACTTACTGAAAGATCTATGCGCTTTCATTTGTAAGGTTCTTTAGCAGTTGCCAAGTGCCTAACAAATAAATTAATGAATGAACAGTTATCTTATGATTGCATTTTGACATCTTGATTTTATTTACCAATTCCATATTTCCTGCACTCTCATTGATACATTTTAGTTTTCCACATATGTTGAATGTAAAAGATTTGCGCAATTAATGAATAATGGTTCAACTTCATATACTTTTTCTTCTTCTTTTTGTCACAGATGAGCTTGTTAGACATCCCAGAACATCGGAGGAACAATATGATGGGTTTGACAACAAATTTATTGAGAGATGATAGTGACAAGGTGTGATATATATTCTTGAAGAAAGTTCCACTGTATTGTGCTCTTGTCTTTTAATCTTCTATACTGGAGCTGTGAGACCCATGACATTTTTGCTTAGCTGATTAGATGTAGCACATTACTTAGTGCGTGGTATGATTTTTCTTGCCCAAGAATGTGCTTTATCTCTGCTGTAGTTGTAATTAGTAGAATATGCGAGAATGTTAATTTCTGTTATTGGTCAATATGTAATACGAATAATATAAATGAATTCTCTGCATGTTTTGTATGGTCATTGCTGTATGTCTATTCGTAGTCTCAAGTGAAGGTTACAACTTATACTAACAAAGAGTTGACATGTGTATATATCCCTAATATAGTTTTTGAGTGTTTGACTAGCTTCCGTTTTATGTATGAGTTTAAGTTTTATGAAAAAAACTTTTGTGTGATCTTTGAATGTGCAAGCACTCATGGATAGTAGAACTATTAAAATCTTTGGACAAAAATTGCAGCAAGTTTGTTTCTTACACTGTCTTTCAAAATTCAAAGGAAGGGTTCATTTGGTTACAGTTTGATCAGAACATCTCAGTAAAATGCACTCTCGGAAATAGACTGTTTGCTATAAGTAATTATCGTATGACATTGAAGGGATATATAAAAAGAAATGATCTTTCGTATTTGAACGTCAAGAATTTGTTCTTCATTTGTGCATTAGATTTAAGCTGTTTCTGTTTATGAAGGGCATCTCATATACGCCCTCTTGCTTTGTTGTTCTTGTTAACTTGTAGGTTTTAGCTTTTGGTCAGCAAGGAGTGGAAATTAGTTTGGAGTTAATTCTCAGAGTGGTTGCTGATGTTGGCCTCGTCGTAAGTGATTAGTGATATCTCTTTGCTTTTTTAAATCCTTCATTCTTGGCTGATGGCTTTGTCTTGTTTTTTTGTTAATTTCGTTTATTCAGAATAGCTCGTCTTTTGCCCCCTTCCCTTAGATTGGGGACAGTTGCAGTAGGGATTTTTACTATTTCCACTTTTTATACTAATTCCTCCTACTTTATGAGCTATTCTAAGTTCAACTTTTATTAGTAGATACAATATGAGAAAAATTGGCTATTCAAAACATATACAAGTATCTAGATGCTCATTTAGATACTTCCTTAGCCCATCCACAGTGTTTGATATTTATTTTTCTGGATGCATTTGTTGTCGTTTCTCTATCGTACAGTTCGAAGTGTTGTCCTCTCTTGCATTTCTTTCACTTGAGTAGTCTCTGCTGGAGCCTGAAACTATTCAAGTGTTATGCTCAATATATTTGAAACACTTGTTTATGTAGGATTTATGTTTTTATTAAATATTGGTGGTGTTAATATTCAAGGGACTTCCAAATGCTGGAAAATCAACTTTGTTGTCTGCCATTACCCAAGCAAAGCCTGAGATTGCTGATTATCCTTTCACAACTCTAATGCCAAATCTTGGACGGCTTGATGGCGATCCTTCTTTAGGGGCAGAAATGTTTACATCTAAGACAACATTGGCTGATTTGCCTGGTCTTATTGAAGGAGCTCATTTGGGGAAGGTACTTGTCTACTTATCATACATGATACAACTGTGTATCGTATCTAGATCTGGTACTTGTACTTCCTAGCCTTTAAAAAGAACTTACACCTTGCAGGGTCTTGGTCGTAACTTTTTGAGACATTTGAGGAGGACTCGGCTATTAGTTCATGTTGTTGATGCTGCTGCAGACGACCCTGTAAAAGATTACAGAACAGTTAAAGAAGTACTTACTCCTTTTCCCAGCTAAAAGTTGCATATCTTGCTAGAAACTAATAAACAATTTCTTTCCCGATATAAAATCATGTTTTTTTGCTAAATGATTAACAATATGACTGGGATGAGTTTAAGGGCTTAATTTTGCAATGAAGTCAGGAAAATGAAGAAGCATGAAGCAGGTTTCTTTTAATCCTGGGGGGTTTCGGACTTCTTTCTGTTTAGTGCGAAAGCTAACTGATGCTATCAAAAGTACATGTGAAGCTCTAGTGGTCTGTGGTTTGGTAGGCACTGAAAATGAACTACTCGTTGTATTCTTGTATATTCAGCTTATGGAATTACATGCTATGCAGCTTTGTGGATAAAACACTGTTTTACACAAGGAATAAAAAAAATCATATACTACAAGAAAGAGTGAAATTTCATTTGCTAATAATCAAGAAACTATATCCTGGAAATCAACTCTTATGTAAAAAAATAAAAATGGACCGGAAAATCATAACCCTTATGAAATGTGAGTTTTTTAAACAAATGATCTAATATTGCCTTAATTTATAGGTGATCTAAGCTTGTTTTATCTATTTCATTTCTTCACTAATCAATTTTTTGCTGTTCTTCGTGCTCATGTTCAATTAATTCTTGGTCAGGAATTGCGTATGTACAATCCTGGTTATCTTGAGCGACCATACCTCGTCGTTTTAAATAAAATTGATCTTCCTAAGGTATGTTTGTAAATTTGATTTTTTTTTTTGACACGCGTCGATGTCACTTCCATTATAAGATGTATTTAAATTTGTTTTGATTCCTGTATTGGCTGTGAAAATGTAAACAAATTTCTTCTTCTAGGCAAGGGAGAGACTTCCCTATTTGACTGAAGAAATTAAGAAAATTGGTCGGGATGAGGTAGTTGGTGAGTTGGACAGAGGATCTAGAGAGACATTTCAGCCTTCTTCTACCGATATTGACCGCAGGAACGAGCTTCCTTCCTTTCCCTATGAAGAAAACGAACGAGAAAAGGAAATTGAGGACTATCCACCACCTCTGGCAGTTGTTGGAGTTAGTGTTTTGTAAGTAGTAATTTTAATTGCATTTGACTAGCTAGTCCATTTTCATCAGCAATGTTATCATTAATATTGACATTGTTAATATCTGGATTGCTGTCATCAGTGTTTGTCTTATTTCTTTGAATAGATGGCATCCAATTTTTTTTCCTTCAAGCTCGGTTCAGTTTTTCCATTCTAGAGTTAGTTGAGGTTTAAATATATAATGTGTATATAAGGGCCTACAATTATTTGGTAAAGCTACAGAGCCAAGCATTTTTATACCATCCGCTGTCTGTAGAACAATTCATTGTTTTCCAATCTTAGAATCCCATTGACAAAATTCTACTTGAAATTAACAAAAAGGTCTGGAGGTTGTTGTTGCTTCACTTGGTTGATATAGAGAAAAAATATCATTCTTGGACATTGTCGTTGTGATGCAGGAAAGGCATCCAGGTTAATGAAATGCTTAAAGAGATTAGAGTGGCATTGAGGAAAATCAGCGACACAACTCAACAACTGCCTACTGAACAGATATTGTAGCGGCCACAGATGTGAAATTTTATCTCATGACTAATCAAGGTACAACGCTGAAACATGTTTTGTTCTTTATTTTGCTTGCTCAGTGTAAAGGTTTTCTTGATAATTGTAAGGTTTTGCATTTCATTGAAGTGTACACGTGGCTTCGTTTGCCTAATATTTGAACAGCCTACTCGTTTCATGCCGGTGTGGCATATCCAATATCCTTTCTTGTACACACAACAGTCTAGATTTAGGTGGCCAAGGGATGCAACTGAATGCATTAAATTATGCACTGCTGGCATATTTGTCTTTGTTGAAAGATGCTTATCGGCATTTGCAGATCACTGACTCGCTCATCTAATAAAAACAATGGAATATGTGTTACGACGTTCCAAATTCTGGACGGATCGATTCAACTTATTTTTAATGATGTAATTAGTGATCTTAAGACATGCTCTTAATTGGTCGGGTGTCGTGGCCGTTGACTCAGTTGGCGGCACTGAGCTTCATATTGTTTCGACACTCTTAAGATCACGTACTTGTCCTCCTTTGGCATTGGAGCTCAATGATAACTGACCAGCTCACATCTCTTCTCTTCTTTCCAGAGGCCAGGGACAAAACAACACGTACACCGGATGTAAGAATAATTTTACACCCTTAATAAAAGAAAAAGGGTAGAAAAGTAATTTCCTTTACCTATAAATCTCAGTAAAGGTAAAGTAAAACAGTGGCAGTACGGTTACTTTTTTGATAAAAAATATTCTATTTTTATTCATCTTCTCCATCTTTCTCTATAAGCCTTCTGTGTGCAACCTTTGATGACTAATCGAGCTTTATGTCTTTTAAGAGTATCATTAGCCTTGAATTTGAGCTTATAAATCCATTTAGAAGTAATTGGTCTCTTCTCCTTAGGTAAGTTCACAATATACCATGTATTATTCTCTTGCAAAGCAGATAACTCAAGGTCCATAGCAGTGACTAATGTTCTAAAAGTCGTTAGGCAGGAGCTGGGCGGTGAGGGGGACCTAGCGTCTTGACGGGGCCTAGACGGACTAAAAAGTAATGCATGATCCATGTGATTAGTTGATTATGTTTTTCCAAATCCATTAATCTTTATAAAACTATATTGGATGAGATTTGATATTATATTATGAGTCTTATTGTACAAAGCCTAGCCCAAAATTATGTTAATGCATCCGTTATCTTCTAAGATGTTACAACTTTCACAACATTTGAGGATTCTTCTTGCCTAGGCGGATCTAGGCGTGTCCTAGACGGATGATGACCGCCTAGCGCCTAACCGGGACCTAGACGGGGATTTTTAGAACATTGGCAGTGACCCATTCACAGGACTAAGCAACCTCTTCATACGAGCAAGGTTTAGTAGTATGATGTACGGATGTGAGGAGTTGTTGAATAGAAAAGGAAAGGGAATTAAAGGAGATGGCATCTGTGGGAAAAAAAGATTAAAGTCAGAGGATATGAAATTGCAAAAGTAATCCTATAGGTAAGTAGGAGGATTAGGGATCCTGGAAGACCTCCTTAAAAGAGGAGAGGCGGGTAAAGGTGAAAGAGAGCTAGCAACGGGAGAGCTAGCAATAGGTGCATGAGGTCTGTTAGTAGAAGTACAAGGTTCAGATATAGGCAAAGGTAAGGTGAAAATGTGTTTGGGAAAGGAAAGCATATGAAAAGGATATATACTTTCATGAAATCTCACATCTCTAGAGATAAAAGACTTTCTGAGTGAGTGAGTATGGATATTCAAAAGTTTGTAACCCTTGACCCCATAAGGATAACCCAGGAAAACACAGGAAAAGGCTCTAGGCATGAGTTTATCCCTCCCAAGTCTAGGTGAAGAGGTATATGCTAGGCAGCCAAAATTTCAAAGCATATTATATGGAAGAGCATGAACATGAAGCTTTTCATTTGGAGAAATACCATTAAGAATAGAGGAAGGATACTTATTGATAAGATAGGTACAAGTGAAAAGACAATGACCCCAAAACTGAAGAGGAGCCTTTGACTGAAATAATAAGGCACGTGTAGTTTCAAGCGGATGCTTATGCTTTCTTTCAACAACTCCATTCTGCTAGGAGTATGCACACATGTAGTTTGATGAATGATTCCCATAGAAGAGAAATATTAGACACCCTGACTACTTAATCCAACTCAAGAGCATGGTCAGATCTCATAACCTTGACCTCGTTGCCAAACTGTGTTTGAACTAGGGGTGAGCAAACGGATCGATCTGATCCGTTATGCCGGATATCCGGTTTAAAAAATGTACAAAACCCCGATCCGTATTCGGTCCGTTTTGAAACGGATATCCGGAAAAAAGGACCCGGATCGGATCGGATATCTGAGCCGGATATCCGAATTATCCAGTTACTACAAATCTATTAAAAATAAAGGCAGAAGCTAATCGCACTACGTTTTATAACTTTTCGCACTACAAAAGGCTACGCCAACATCTGGCGCGCGCCAAATACCAGCGTAGAAGGCAAAATAGATAGGAATACGTAGGAATACGTGGGATTTAAAAAAAAAAAAGAATAGAGAAACTACGCCAGATTCTGGCACGCGCCATAATCTGGCGTAGCTTTATTTCCAACAAAAAAAAACTACGCCAGATTCTGGCGCGCGCCAGAATCTGGCGCGCGCATTTAGGTTATAAGCCGCGCGCACTTCTTCTTCTTCCTCTCTTTCTTCCCCGGCGGCGTTGTTCCCTGTGCGAATCCGGCGGCGTCTTTCTTCTTCCTCTCTTCCTCTGTTCCCTCTCTTCTCTTAATCCATCTCTTTCCAGCCAAGAAATGAGCTCCCCGAGGCAGTTAGTGGAGGCGGCGGAGCAAACTTCGACGGCGGCGACAGTGGGGCAAGGCGGCGGCGTCGAGGCAGTTAGTGGAGGCGGCGGTGATCATGGTGGTGGCGGTGACAGTGGGGCAGGAGCTGGCGGTGCTTCTGGTGGCGCGGCTGGTGGTCCTGGCGGTGGTCCTGGAGGCACGACTCCTGGTGGTGGCGCAACGGTGGGGCAGGCGGTGGCTGGCACCGCTGTTGGTGGGGCAGTTGGCGGTGGTGGCGTTCGTGGGCGTCGTACCCGTGGCGTTCGTATCCGTGGCCGTGGAGCGTCCACTTCGGCTCCAGACGCGACACCTGTCGGGGCTCCAGACGCGACGCCTGTCGGGACAGGACGAGGATTAAGTTTTCGACATGTAAATTTAATTTGTCGTAAAATTTTCGCCTTAAATAGACGTTAAATTTGGTTGATACTAGAAATCATATATGAAATTTAATTAGACGTTAATTTGGATTTAATATCTCTGAATTATTTAGATTATTATTTGGGTTGAAATTATAAATTTAGATAATTAATTTGTATTTAAATAATTTCGGTTGAACTATTTAGAAAATTATTTGGATAATTATTTGGGTTGAAATTATAAATTTAGATAATTAATATCTTTGAAATATTTAGATAATTAATTTGGATTTAATATCTCTGAAATATTTAGATAATTAGACATTAATTTGGATTTTAATTTATAAATGCATATATATTTTGCCTTAAATGTTGTAGGTTTACATAATTATTTGTCTTAAACGTTTACATAATTATTTTGCCTGAAATGTTTACATAATTGTCAATTCATGTTATGATAATATGTCTTTCTCTGATCGAGATTGATATTTTAGTTCAAACCGACAATGGTAATCATAAAAATAAATAAATAATTATGTTATAATTAATTTATATTAATTCGGTAGTTTTTAACAAAAAGAATATAATTAATTAAATATTAATGAAAATGATATGAAAGTAAAAGAATATACAACAGTAGTTGTATATTCTTTTAAAAAATTTATAATTAATTCAATATGAAATGAAATAATGAAATAAATAGTCAGAAATTTGTAAATAAAAAAAATATTTGTAGAAATTGTTTGAAATTTATATTTTTCAAAATTTGTAAAAAGGCCATACAACAGTCGTTGCATTCTGTTCGACGACAGTACAAAGGCTCTCGTCGATTGGAACAACGACGAGTCACAGGGTCGGCCCGACGCGGTGATGGAGCTACGGCGGATTTGGGTCCGCGATTGGACGCTACCCAGCCAGTGGATGCTGCCCAGACAGACGATGCACATCTGTCTGATCCTATCGACGATAGTAGCGACACGACCATGCCCGACGCCGACGTCGACGCCACTGACGACGACGACGCATTCGACGATGAGGCGTTGACATTTGCGTTGGAGCAGGATTACGACGAGGGCATCGATCCGATTGAGCCCCCTCCTGGTTCGACGACCGAGGATTTGGGGAGGGATGATACGCCTTCCTCCCCCCTTCGTCCGCCAGCGGGACCTGTTTTCGAGGTAGTGGTCCCTCCTCCTCACGTGGCAGATGCGGCCCCCGAGGGGGGTGCGCCGGAGGTGGCGTGGATGCCAGGAGGTCCGCGTTCGCGTAGCCTTTTGAGGTCATATCCGACCCATATCGCTGCCGTTATTTGGTCACATACAGAGCGACTTGCGCGTGACCCTCCCGGATCACCTGTGAATCCCGATCCGGTAGGTTTTTCTAGTTATTATTTAAATAATTAGTAAAATAATATCATTCTTTTATATGATAAGTTCAGTAATCTCGATTTGTTACGTATTGGCTTACAGCTCAGGAAGATCCTGAAGCCGTACACCCGCCACCCTCATTTCTCCGCCATCCACCAGTCCCGGAGGGAGGAACCAGATTCGTGGTGGGCGCTTGCGCAGCGGAGCGGCATCACATCATTGGGGTCGCTGGAGTTTCGTAGGATGGACCCCGTGCTCTTATCGGCGTTTGTGGAGCGGTGGCATCCGGAGACGAGCTCCTTCCATTTTCCGTGGGGGGAGATCACGATCACCCTCCACGACGTCTTTCATATTTTGGAGATCCCCATCGATGGGGCGGCGGTGGTATCAGATATGTCTGACGTCGCTATATGTACCGCTGCGGCCGAGATGCTTGGTCTTGATCTATCTGTCGTCTCGCAGATGGCATCAGGTAATTTTAAAACATATTTCTCATTTATTAAGTATATTTTAATTGAAATATTGTTAAAATCATCATTTTTGGTTATATTTATTTTTTCAGGTGGTGGCGTTTCAATCAATACAGCGTTGAAGAATCGTTGTGAGTTACTATGTCTAGCAGACCAGAGGTATATATATCTATGGTTTTATAAATATTTAGATTTTTGCCGTATCTCTGCTATATATTTAATACTTAAATGAATGTTACTAATGTCAGGAACGAGCGTCATGTTGCTTCGATGTACTTGCTCATGCTTTTGGGCAGTACCGTCTTCACAGACAAGTCAGGGCAGAAGGTGAAGACGAAGTATCTGTCGCTCCTCCTTGATCACGATCGCACCGGATGTTATGCATGGGGTGTTGGTGTCCTGGCCAACCTATACCGGCAATTGGGTATGGCATCGCGGGCCGAGGCATATGGATTGGCCGGATGTCCGCTGCTTTTGAGGGTAAGAATATATTTTTGGTATGTTTACATGCTTTTTTGATATAAATGGTAATGAATATATGATTTTTTGTACATACGTGGATTTGGACATATTTTCACGCATTCCGGGTCATGCGTCACCTGACCTGGAGCACATGGGGGACTCACGGGCTGCAGCCCGTGACGGGAGAGAGGCTCCTCAGGGGAGTGACTCGGACCATCTTATCTCTCTGCGTCGGGTTATGGACGCCATGCAGTATTCAGAGGTAATAAAAAAAAGCGTTACGTTTTAGTTTTAATATTTTTCGATTATTTATTTGCATCTGACCTAGTTATTATTTTATTTCAGGTGCGGTGGCAACCGTGGGGAAAGCTAGACTTTACTGATCCGAGGTACGCTCCGTCGCTATATCGAGGCGTCATCGAGTGTATGGACGTACGTGAGCCGTACATGCCCGACCGTTGCCTTCGTCAGTTCGGGTACAGACAGTGCATTCCGCAGGCGCCGCCAGAGCCGAGGAAAGTTACCCGACGTGCACGGCTCTCGTCGTATGTCACTGAGTACGGGGATGAGCACTGTCTGTGGGATGCGGACCCGAGGCCACTAATCGAGCTGCATGGTCTTATCACGTCCACCTTCGCGTGTGATTGTGACGACGCATACCTCGATTGGATTGAGGAGATGTCTCATCCATATTTGGATTATCGGTCCGTCAGACAGGATCCACACGCAGTCCCTCAAGTTCCTCCACCTCCCCCGGCTTCTGCTGTCACGGTACGTCATCATTTGGATTTTCGGTCCGTCAGATGTATTATATCTAATTTTATTTTGACACTCGTTTTGTAATACAGCTCTCACAGCTGGTGGCCGGCGATATGACGACTTATCTGTCCCTGCACGACGATTTGCCTCCCCATCTTACAGATCATATGATCCGTTGGATCGAGCATCTGATGGGTGACGTGACGCCTTCGGCCCCTCCCATTCCACGCGCATCCCAGATATTCCGCGACTCGGTGCACGAGGAGGGATCTGGTAGCGGGCGACAGCCCGACGCAGAGTAGTTTTTATATGTACTGAATTGTTACGTCTGTTGTATTTTGGGGAAGTGTATGATATATTTTATTTTATTGATGTTTATTGTATTTTGTTCATGTCTCATCCATATTTAAGTATATTTAAACGAAATAGATAGGAAAACTATAGGATATAAGTGTTTTTACATGAAATAGATAGGAAAACTATAGGATATAAGTATTTTTACATAAAATAGATAGGAAAACTATAGGATATAAGTATATTTACATGAAATAGATAGGAAAACTATAGGATATAAGTATATTTACATGAAATAGATAGGAAAACTATAGGATATAAGTATATTTACATGAAATAGATAGGAAAACTATAGGATATAAGTATTTTTACATGAAATAGATAGGAAAACTATAGGATATAAGTATATTTACATGAAATATATAGGAAAACTATAGGATATAAGTATTTTTACATGAAATAGATAGGAAAACTATAGGATATAAGTATATTTACATGAAATAGATAAGAAAACTATAGGATATAAGTATTTTTACATGAAATAGATAGGAAAACTATACGATATAAGTATTTTTACATGAAATAGATAGGAAAACTATAGGATATAAGTATTTTTACATGAAATAAATAGGAAAACTATAGGATATAAGTATTTTTACATGAAATAGATAGGAAAACTATAGGATATAAGTATATTTACATGAAATAGATAGGAAAACTATAGGATATAAGTATTTTTACATGAAATAGATAGGAAAACTATAGGATATAAGTATATTTACATGAAATAGATAGGAAAACTATAGGATATAAGTATTTTTACATGAAATAGATAGGAAAACTATAGGATATAAGTATTTTTACATGAAATAGATAGGAAAACTATAGGATATAAGTATATTTACATGAAATAGATAAGAAAACTCTAGGATATAAGTATATTTACATGAAATAGATAGGAAAACTATAGGATATAAGTATATTTACATGAAATAGATAGGAAAACTATAGGATATAAGTATTTTTACAGGAAATAGATAGGAAAACTATAGGATATAAGTATATTTACATGAAATAGATAGGAAAACTATAGGATATAAGTATTTTTAAACGAAATAGATAGGAAAACTATAGGATATAAGTATATTTACATGAAATAGATAGGAAAACTATAGGATATAAGTATTTTTACATGAAATAGATAGGTAAACTATAGGATATAAGTATATTTACATGAAATAGATAGGAAAACTATAGGATATAAATATATTTACATGAAATAGATAGGAAAACTATAGGATATAAGTATTTTTACATGAAATAGATAGGAAAACTATAGGATATAAGTATATTTCAGTTTTTTACCCGTTTCTTCCAAATTCATCCCTATTGGGCCTAAATGGGCCCAATTTCATGTGTTTTCATTTTTTACCCGTTTCTTCCAAAATCATCCATATGGGGCCTAAATGGGCCCAATTTCAAGTTTTTTTTTCCAGTTTCTTCCAATATCATCCCTATTGGGCCTAAATGGGCCCAATTTCAAGTTTTTCTTCTTCAGTTTTTTATCCGTTTCTTCCAAATTCATCCCTATTGGGCCTAAATTATTTTTCACCCGTTTCTTCCAAATTCATCCATATGGGGCCTAAATGGGCCCAATTTCAAGTTTTTTTTTCAGTTTTTTACCCGTTTCTTCCAATATCATCCCTATTGGGCCTAAATGGGCCCAATTTTATGTGTTTTCATTTTTCACCCGTTTCTTCCAAATTCATCCATATGGCTTAAATGGGCCCAATTTCAAAATTTTTTCCAGTTTTTTTACCCGTTTCTTCCAATATCATACATATACATATACAAACACAATGTATTTTTATTTTACAACGTCAATCACTACACCGGAGGATCGGGTGGACGGTTACATCTTATGCGATAATCCCGAAATATTTGAACCCTCGATTGAAACTGAACATCCCAGCCATCTACACTTCGGTCCTTGAAACAATGCCAAGCATACGGAGGAGGGGGTACTGGACAATCATCCCTCAGCCACACCTACATACAAACACAAACACAAACTTGAACTCTACATGCATATACTCATATAGTTTAGTATAATAAATTACTTAGAAGTAGTAAGCTTTACCGGTATGAAGTGGTTCCGATCTCCTACGTGGGCCATCGTCAATATCTCCGTCGGAGGGCCTAAGCTTGTATTACGGGCCTTCATTGGTAGGCACAAGCAAAGACCATCCCAGGATAAGAAACATAGCGCAACTTGATACGCCGTGGCAAACACCAAACCGATTAGGGGCATTTCGAGCCAATACTGCGAGGAGCAAGGACTTATGACATAGTTCACCCGGAATATAAGATCTTCGTAACTCGTTCCCGGTGCTAGTCTGGGCAATATTTCCATGTACACATCTCTGTTGTCCAATAACTCTGCAGCTAGATGCATTCGAACCATAGGGTAATAATGCTCTTCGTACCCCAACAATACAGCTAGTGACCGATACCCACAATGCCCGTCCGGAATTACATCTTTCGCCTCCTTCATGTATGGGAACCAGAAGTAATCCACATTCCTAATCCCAAAGTTCACCCCCATATAAGTAATGGGTTGGTCAGGAAACTGTGATCCAGACGCTTCAGTTTTATCCTTCCTAGGACGGCCACGACCCCTACCTTGGCTAGCTTGGGTACCTTGGGTCCCATTCTCATTCTCCATCTCCTTCTCCTTTTTTATCTCTTTCTCCTTCTCAAACTCCTCTAACTCGGCCCTTCTATGCTCAAACAAGCTCGGGTCCCTCTTGGTGGAATACTTTGTGGAACCCTTCGGCCTTCCTTTGGAAATGATACCCGTCGGCTCCAACAACGAAGATTCATGCGGATGCTCCAAGTCATGGAACAGTTCGGTGACTTGCGCTAAAGTGGATTTTTCAAGGACCCCATCTTTCTCCTTCTTGTACAGTTCCTCAAGTCTCTGCTTTGGAATAGACATTGTTGCATCCTCCTCAATGGTGTCAGAACGATAACCCTTATCCCATTCCAGCTGCCTCCAGAAGCGGTGGATCTCACTCGGCATGATCTGCCTCTTAGCAACAATAGCCGCCCCAATCTCATGGATGCACAACAGGCCTTGGCATTCTTTCATCCAGTAATCATCGCACTCCTCGTTGAAATCATCATTCTCTAACTGCTTATACATATCGAACAATATCCTCAAGCCCTTATCTGACACTTTGTAGAACAGCTTCGTAAACACCCTTCTCGTTTCTACTGGCACCTGGTTGAAGCAATTTGGTTTTTTGACCCGTGACATCTCCATGCTCGCCCTCACCTGCCCGATTTGACCTTCGATTGCATGGTGGATCCTCAATGCCATCCTGTTAAAACCGCCAACACTAGAATCCACAATATCCTTCAACACCTTATGCATACCCTCAACCCTATCAAAACAAAAAAAAATGCATAGTGCTAATAAGAAGGTATGACAACGAGCCCTAGGCCCAATACACATCCCAGAAAAATGAAAAGTGATACATACCTGTTTGAAGTCCTCGTGAAAAAGTGAAGATGATGATCTGTCCACGCACTAACTATGTTTTCTTTGTAAGGATTCAACCACTGTTTCTCAAGGTATCCAACAAGGACGTTCTTCCATGATTTCCTAAGTTTTTGGAGCCTCTCTTCGTAGCTTTCCTCCGTGGTTGAACACCAAAGTCCCCAACATTGGCCGCAAAAGTTGCTGACTTTTTTTGAATCCTTCAAGATTGGATTCGCATATGCCTCGATGTTGTGTTTGATATGCACCCAACACAAAAGGTGTTTAACCCGATCCTTGAAAACTATCCGAATTGCATTGATGAGGGCTTTCTCTCAATCAATCATTATGGCCGTTGGCATTACTCCCGCCGCTTGAAACAAATACAGAAGCTTTCGCATTATGAATCCGTAATGCAAACCATCTTCCTCTCGCGTAAATGCATAGGCGATGTTGAAAGTCTTGTTAGTGCATGTAAAACCGACAATCTCCACAAGAGGCATGTTATACCTAAGGATGAATGTAAGAAAACTAAAGCGTATGAGCCATTTTAGATCATGTATATTACGACTATATTAAATTGTAATAAACATTACATACCTATTTGTCTTGTATGTGGCATCGATAACTACCACGTATGGGAACAACTTCAACAGGTGCAGCGAGTCAGGATGAGCGAAAAATAGGATATCGATCTCAGATTGGGACTTTTTCCTAAGAGGATGCACTTCGTACCTGTTTTCTTTGAAGAAATTTAGGGTCCATTGGGTGACCGTCATTTCCCCACGATCCTCGTATTGCATCTTTTGTAAATAGCTGGAAACTTGTTTCCTTGATGTTACATTTTCGGGGTTTAACTTCCTCAACTGTGCAACAATAACACGTGGCCGAGTGGAAATCTCGCCGGCATTCCTGACAATGCAGTGCTCATCAGGGGTCATTCGACCCATGTATGGATGCCCTAGAAAGGTAGTCAAAAGCTTATGGTTGTGTTGCCCGGTCAACACATTCAAGATCCATTTCCGAGTCTCTACTCCTGACTTCTTTTTCATTCGAAGACCGTACAACTCAAATGTGCACCCAGACTTCTTCAATCTGCTTTCACGAATTACCACAGCAGCCTCATTCCGATCATCTTCACTAACTTTCTTCTTCCCCGATATATATTCACCAAAGTGCTCGCAAGTCAAACTAACATGTCTTTCATTACTTTGGCGAATGACTAGAACCATCATCAACTCTTTGCCCCCTCTTCTGAGCCCAATCAACCAACTCCTGTCGGCTATCCCACTTTTGATTCGTACGAAATTCAGATCCATAATCTTTACCCTATTAATGTAAATACTAATGTTATTCATTTGCATTTAATGACATCACACTATCTCAATCTCCATACTTAAAGAACTACTATTTCTAACTACACATGAAATATCAAAATACTGCATAGAATATACAATTCGCGAGTGAAACTATATTTATCATCACTTCTCTTAATGACATTATTAATGTAAATACTAATGTTATTCATTTGCATTTAATGACATCACACTATCTCAATCTCCATACTTAAAGAACTACTATTTCTAACTACACATGAAATATCAAAATACCGCATAGAATATACAATTCGCGAGTGAAACTATATTTATCCTCACTTCTCTTAATGACATTATTACTGTAAATACTAATGTTATTCATTTGCATTTAATGACATTACTCTATCTCAATCTCCGAACTTAAAGAACTACTATTTCTAACTACACATGAAATATCAAAATACCGCATAGAATATACAATTCGCGAGTGAAACTATATTTATCCTCACTTCTCTTAATGACATTATTAATGTAAATACTAATGTTATTCATTTGCATTTAATGACATCACACTATCTCAATCTCTAAACTTAAAGAACTACTATTTCTAACTACACATGAAATATCAAAATACCGCATAGAATATTACAAACCTAAATCACGAGTCAATTTCCAAACTTATAAACCTAATATGTCTAACTACACATGCATTATCAAGCCTTTTACGAATTATGAAATACTAACCGCGAAATTGATGGGGTTGAATTCTTCATCACTGCTGAAATATTCTTCATCGGTACTCCAATAATCGCATTCGGGTAATGACATTTTGATAAGATTGTATTTCGATTAGAGGATTGAGTGTGAATATATATAGAGGGGTAATTCGACCGTTGGATTATGGCCGTTGGGCTACGCCGGATCCTGGCGCGCGCCACATCTTTGCGTAGTTACCAAAATTCAAATGCCTCCAACGACCATAATTCAAAAAGTCCCAACGGTCCTATACAAGGAGCTACGCCAGATTCTGGCATGCGCCAGATTCTGGCATAGTACTTCATATGCCAGCCTGTCCCTAGGCGAATAGCTATGCCAGATTCTGGCGTGCGCCAGAATCTGGCGTAGCTCTGTTATACTTTTTTTTTTAAAATTCCACCGTATATATACGGTTTTGGCCAAGTACGCACGTATTTGGCGCGCGCCAGATTCTGGCGTAGCCTTTTGTAGTGCGAAACGACACAAAATGTAGTGCGAATAGTCGACTCGAAAATAAATCAATATCTTCATTTTTTAAATTCAAAAGTAATAAATTTGTAAATTAAGAAATAAAATTTGTAGGTTGTTTCTTAATTTGTTCGTACGATTTAAATTATATACACACTTATTATTCATATGAAAATGTATTTACAATATTTTACTTGGACAACAATATAAATATGTGATTAAGGATGTAAAATTTATTAATATATTACTCAATATATTAGTTATAATAAACAAATTTATGATTATAAATATTATATGAATAGTACCGGATATTTTCGGATATCCGGTAAGCTAAATATCTCGATCCGTATCCGGCAAAATCACCCGGATAAGATCGGATACAGATAAAAACTTAAAGGATATTTTCAGATACGGATTTTTAGGATACGGATCGGCGGATTTTCGAATCGAATCAGCCGGATCGGATATATTTGCTCACCCCTAGTTTGAACTAACTGAATAAAAGATTACAACAGAGACAAAGTAGTTCCTTTAGTCTTCATGAGATATGTCCAAGTAACACATGTGAAGCCATCAACAATAGTAAAAAATACTTATGACCATCATGAGTAGAAGTCTTGAAAGGACCCCAAGTATCTACATGTAATAGCTCAAAAGCAAAAGAAGTAGATATACTACTGTGAGAGAAGGACTTTCTCTGTAATCTTGGTTTAGCACAAACTTCACAAGAAGAAATTACATCAGAGTTGCAAGCAAAAGGTACTATAATTTTGAGTTTATGAAAATGCAAATGACCAAGCCTATTGTGCCAAAGTATAAAAGTCTTTGGACTTTGTAAGACAAACAAAAGCAATGTCATTAAGAGAATCAATAATGTGAGTGTCAGGAAACACATAAAGCATGTTATGCACTCTACCAAGCAACAAAGGAGTCCTCAAGGTTGGTTCTTGCAGCCAACACGAAGAGGAGTTAAAAGATGCAACACAATTCAACTAAGAAGCAAGTTTTCTTACTAATAGCAAACTAAACTTGAACTGTGGAACATAGAGAACATCCTGAAAAACAATAGCATCAGAGATCTTGATAGAGCCACATAACTTCACATCAAGAACAATGCCATTTGGCATATAAATACGAATAAGAGTCACCAGAGGTCGCAACTCAGAGAATAAAGACAAATTGAATGTCATATGATCACTTGCACCAATATCTATGATCCAAGCAGTGTTGGAGAATAATGATCTTGAAGAATGAATAGATGTATAGAAGTAATGTATACCAGCCAGATGTGCCATAGAAGGAGAAGAAGAGCTGGTAGATGTCTTCTGTAAGAGAGTCAAGAGTTGAGCATACTGATCAAGAGTCAGGCTAGGAGCCCCAACATATGAAGAACCAGTAGAGTCAGTTTCAATGTCATCAACTGAATTGGCCTGAGAAGATCTTAGAGCTTTTGGAAATCCATGAATCTTGAAACACCTTTCAATAGAATGACCCGAGCGTTTGCAATGAGTACAAAAGTAAGTCTTCTTTCCCTTTGGCTTCTCATAAGTACCAAAAGAAGGTTTCTCAGTGGAAACACCAGAATTGGCATTTGATTGTGTTTGAACATTCATTGAAGAAGAATCAAGAACCAGGCGGGAAGTAGAGTGATTTTCTCTTTGACGTTCTTGCTGAAGAAGAATAGAATAAGCCTGATCAATTGATGGAGTAAGATTCATCATAAGGATATTATCGCAAATAGTAGAGAATGAATCATTGAGCCCCATGATAAATTACAAGAGACGTTGTTCATCACGATCCTTGTGATAAGCATCAGCAAGACCACAAGCACAAGCATGACAATTCCTCATGGAATATTCTTCATCCCACAAACTCTTGATACAATTAAAATAACCATCAATATTGTCGGATGATTGAGAAATATTGCAAATATGTTTAGCGACAATAGAGTTTTGTGCGTTGTTGACCTGAGAGTAATGAGCACTGACTTCAAGCCAAATCTGGTGAGCATCACCAGAAAGAAGAAAATTACCACTGATTTCAGGAATCATCGAGTTGATGATCCATGCAATAATCATGTTATTGACACGCTCCCATCGACGATAAGTCAGAGCCGGTCGATCAGGTCGCTGAATTTCACCATCAATGAAGGCCAAATTTTTTCTTGGTGGAGAGAGCAATCACCATGGATTGCCGCCAAGCAAAGAATCTGGTTCCATCAAACAGCTTATTGACAAGAATCAAGCCATGTCCATCGGACGATTGAAGGAACAAAGGATCATAGAGTCTCCATGTGTATTCATCCATGGATTCTGATTAGGTAAAGGAGGAAATTCCTTTGCAAACGTGCGGTTTGGAGTATGATTCACCATAGAAACGAAAAGAAGAAGTAATAGAATCGATCGAAAAGATCGAACATGAAAGAAGAGAATCAAGTGGAAGAAACGATCGAGTTGATCGAATTGGATCGAAGAGAAGCTGATACCATGTTAGAATCTGTTACATCCCAGAGAGAGAGAGAGAAACCAAATCAGGAAGAATTTGTTATTGAAGTGTAAAATGATTCTATTAAGTCACTGTGCTATTTATATAGCCTAAGTCAAGGCTAAGCACATGTTAACATTCTTAGATCTAAAACTCTTTCAACTTTTTTATTTCATCTTCATCTGTTTTTACTTTTTTACTGTTCACCATTTTGTTCTTCTTTCGTTGATACCGAGGTCGACGTGGTGGTACTAGCAAAGAGAGCGGTGGAAGAAGGTGCAGAGCTGGCGGTCTTGACAAAAGAGTTAGTAACAGCGGCGTCGCAGAGGACAAAGGAGGGGCGAAACGGACACTCTTGCAACAAGATTGTTGGCTTCTTAGAAACATGAGGATATTCTTCCATAAACACCCAAAGTCGAGGAGTGTGGAAAAAAATTATATACATGACCAATTTCTGCATCCAAGCACGTTGGTGTCAATCCTAGAAGAATCAGTGGAACACTCAATCTTAACATACAACCTTGTGTATTAACAACTAATTGCTATGAATTTGGCCATTTTGTTTGTTCAAGGCAAATGCCAAACACTTTATTTTGATTGTATATATTCCCTATCCCTTTATTTATTATACATTACCAAATATTTTTAATGAAAAATTCATGTTGGTGCCCCTGAGTTTAGGATTATTCTTGTTGGTGTCCCACGATTAAGTTTTTTCCGATTGGTGCCTCTAAGGTTTGGGTTTGTTTGCTTCGTAACCAAACGTTTTCATGTATGTACCATTCCAACTCAAATTAATTAAATCCAACTCCACCATTGTGTTCCTCACCCTCAAATTAGTAAGATTGGACTCCTAAAATACCCAAATCCATATCCAAACCATGTCGATTTGAATTCTGAAACAACAACCCGTTTTCGACCTTAAGAATTCAAATCGGAATTGTTCGAGTATGGAATTGATTGTTTTAGGAGTCAAATCTTACTAAGTTGAGGTCAATAAACATAATCATGAGCTTCGATTTGATCAATTCGAACCGAAATGATACAGATATAGAAAATTTCAGTTATAAAGCGAACAAACCAAAACCTTAGGGGTATCAACTGAAAAAAACTTAATCGTGAGACACCAACAGGAATAACCCTAAACTCAGGGTTATCAATAAGAATTTCTCTTTTTTAATTAAAGTGAGGGTACAGAAAGAGGAGAGAGCGAGGATCTAGAAGAATGAAAAAGTGGAAGTATAATTAATGAAGTGATGAAAAGACTAAAATAGACATAAATATTTTTTATTAGTTTAAAATATAGAGTGACACATGTATAACAATTATTGAGTCAAATTTTTACACCACTTTACACCAAGTATAAGTGTATCATGGTCCAGAGGCCAATGTGCTATGATTTGAGCAATGGAACATTGAAATCAATGAAGGCATTAAAGCCAAGAGGAAATGTTGTCGCTATTGTATTAATTCCATTTTTTTTTTCATATCAAACTATATTACATAGGTGGATCTATATATACTAGGTTAACCTTATAAAGGTAGGATCATAGGGTGCGATGTATCACAATTTCTTAGGGTGCTATGTGTCACAATTTCAGCATAGCACTAATAGAGGATTCTAAAATCTATATCTATATCTACTTAAAAGTTGGCTTTCTTGCCCTCATTAATGATCCACTTGAATTCTCTTCAATTATTTTGATTCATAATAGAGTTGAACAATATGTTTTACTCTCAAATATTAGGCCACTGAATGATATGAAAAGACCAAAAAAATGCAATCAGATATTGGGCTATTAAAAATTAGGCCATACATGCATGGACGGCCCTACTACATCCCAAATGGAATAGGCGTCAACTACAAAGCCTTTCATCTCTCACAATTAACACATTTAAGTATATGAAGATGAAATAACAGCCAAAAAAGCGTAAGTCAAACAGAATTTTAACCGAAAAAAAGGAAAAGAAAGAGAGCCAAGTCAAACGATTGTATCACATTACAACTATATTTAAATCACAAGTAGTTCAAAGGTTGTACAACATAAAACGGCAAACAACAAGCTTTTTAACACAAAAAAACAATTGAAACGGTTGTACCACATCATAGCTATATTTAAATCAGACGTTCAAATTCTATTGTCGTAACCGTTATACTATTGTCATCCCCTGGTGATCCAGCCTTAGTGACGACCCCAACAATTTAATCATTGGCAGTTCAATAGCTACATATTTAAATCAAAGTTTGTACATCACAAAATAAAAAATTTAAACGAGAAGTTAGAATCCTATCCCACAAGTGAAACAGTTCTACCACATTATAGCAATATTTAATATATAAATTACATTAGCATTATACTTACCTCATCTCTTCCTATATATATACATAATACCTGACCACCCTACTACTCTTCGCTTCGCTGCTCCATCCTTCACACACAAATAACAATCATGAAAGAAACTATATACCACTAAACCAATTAACCGAAGGGTTTAACTCTGACATGTTTGTCGCAAGTGGGATGCCTTCGACAGGATCACTTACATACATCATCACATGCTTTATTCTATCCGATAACATGGTATGTAAACAAAGCAAGGATATATTTGGTTTAATTTTCTCTCTAATTCAATAAATAACTGAAAGTTACAGACAACTTTATGTTGCCATCTCTAGAGTGACAGATCCACAAGGTTTCAAAATATTTTGGCTGAAGGGGATCAAAATTACTTTAAACATACAAGAAAAATTGTGTTTAAGGAAGCTTTCAACAAGCTCACCACGCAAAATAAGGTAACAAATTATTTTGTATTTAGATCAACTCATTATCTGTATTTAGATCAACTCATTATAATTGTTAATATAAATGTTTTTTGTTTGAAGGGGATCAAAATTGCTTTAAACACACAAGGAATAATCTGTTTAAGGAAGCTTTCAGCAAGCTCACCACGCAAAATAAGATAACAAATTTATGTGTATTTAGATCAACACATAATAATTGTTAATATAAATTGATGAAAATTATGTCCTCTACTCATACAGGGGTTGCACGAAATAAAGCAAGTATGCAATGCATAAAGCATTAAATCATGTACAATAACGTAAATTTTTCTATGTAATTCAGTTATATTGTTTTTATTTTTATATTTTGCTTTCAACATGGAGTAGTGTTTAATAATCTCATTCTCACTACCTTGTTGACATTATGAGGATATGCAAATATGTTATACTCAACATATAAAATCATTTGGACAAGTATATTACTGACTAAAAGGGAAGCAATTTAAACTCACCTTTTTAGATACACTTTCTTCTTCCAAAATAATAAGGCAGCCTCTTGATAAGCACTACTTTGTAGGGCTTAAGTAAGAGTTATTAGAGGGTTTATTGGTGTCATTCGGGTAGATTTAGACACATTCATGTGTATGGCGTTTGGGGGCGAAGTTTGGTGTTTTTGGAGGTGTTTGAGCTGTTTTGGAGATCATAGGAGATCATAGGAAGCCACAAGGAGAAGACGCCAAGGAAGTGAAGAGAAGAGTAGAAGAACAGTGGGCTGAATTTAAATGGTTCGTTCTCTCTACTCAGATGTCCAAATGGAGTGATTCCAATTCGAGGAGTTAGATCTTGAAGTCTACTACAAGTCCTCAAAATATGAGCGCAATCCGAGTTGAGAATCAAAAGTTATGGCGTTTTTACTGAAGTGTCGCAGAAGCTGAAGTACTGGAATCCCACCGCACCCAGCGGTGGGCACTGCCGCACCCGCGGCGAGGTCGTCAGAGAACTGGAGTTTCTGTTAAATGGCCGCACCCGGCGGTGGAGCCACCGCACCCGCGGTGGAGACGCGCTGAAAGTCTTTTACGAGTTTTCTTATTCCCGTTTTATTTTATTTCCGAAACTTTTTTTCCAAGTTTGTTATTTTTCTTTTCTTTATTTCTGAATTATTACTTTAGTATTTAAGTTAGGTTTAAGACTTTTTAGAGAGGATCCAATTCTCAAAACCTAGTTGCCACAGAGAAAATAGTTAGACCTAGTTTCATTCATCGTTGTTTTTCCCTTTTGCTCAGGCAGACAATTGAAGCCTTTGGATTGATTGGATTGTGAGGTTATTCCTTTACTCTTTCTATGATTGTATTAATTTTCTCTCGTGCTTAATCTCATTGATCATATATCGATTCCCCTTGATTTGTTGATTAGGAAATCAATTAGATTGTTAATAGTAGTCCCCTCTAGTCTGACAACCTAGAGAAATTAGTATTATGCTATTGGTTCCCCTTTTCCATACAACCTGTTGAGATTGTTATTGATCATACTACTAAGGATTAGAGGATACTGGTTGAGAATCTAAATCCCTTAGTTTGTGTAGAGAATTAATTACATGCAATTGTATGACTGGTTGCTACACTTGCATGTACCTATCTATTCCTGAACTTCGTGCTGCTATTGAATTAAATCGTGAAGGTTAGTAGGGATTTGTTTAATAGTTAGGGTTATCAAGACTGGTTGGACTGATAACTATTCCAGAACAAGGATTAGGACTTTCATGAGTATTGAGGACTAGGAATAACCAATGATCGATCTATCAATCTGAAGTGTGGATATTTGTTTGGCTGAGTTATTTTTCCAATTTGATTTCAAGTCTTTGTTTTTATTTATTTTGGTTTTAATCAGCAAACCCCCTTGGTTACTTGTTGGTATACAATTACATCATTGGAATAGTATTTGATTCTCTGTGGGATTCGACCCTTACTTACCAGACTACATTAGTTAGGTTTGTTTAGGATTATTTTGTATAGGTGTCACGACAACGCCTATCAAATTGGCGCCGTTGCCGGGGAGTCAATTTTACTATTCTAATTGTGTGTTTGTTTACCAACTGTTGTGTGGACCTATCTTACGGTCCACACCTGTGTTACTAATTGGTTTCATTGAGATCTCAATCCAGACAGATGGCAGCATTTGATTTTTACTATCAGCAGCAAGGCTGGCCCTATTACTATCCTGAACCTCAAGAGACGAGCCAAAGTTCATATACGTCAATGGAGGAGGGCTTCAAGTCACTTGTGCAGAGCATGATGACTATTCATCAGGCGACAAACTCCAACATCCAACTTCTAACAACTCAAGTTGGAAGTTCGGCAACTCAGCTTGGAAGGTTGGCTCAAGTTGTGGCAAATATGAAGGAGGATTTTGAAAAGCCACCACCCCAACCGACCCCAGTGGCTAATGTGAGTGGCATATCACAACTCAAAGGAGAAAAGACAGAGGAGAAAGTCGAGAACCAGCGTCCGCAAGTTTGGACAAAATTTTGCGGATCAGTTCTTGGAGTATACCCTTTGGAAGCGATTCCTTTTGATTACACTCCTCCACCTCGTGATCCTAGGAAGCCACCTCCTCACCTTCCTAAGATGCTAAAAGTGAAGAAGAAGCCGGTGCTTAATATGGAGCCGCGCAGCTCCATAGGTGAGCATGAGGTAAATCTCCCTTTACTTGATCTGATGCATGCTGTGCCTAAATTTGCTAAATACATGAAATGCTTATGCTGGCCTAGGAAGAGGAAGAAATTGACAAGAGTAATTAATTTGAATGAACATGTGTCTGCTGCATTCGGAAGACATTTGCCTGAAAAGTGTAGTGATCCTGACATGTTTAGTATTCCTTGTGATATAGGTTACTCCAGGTTTGATCATTGCATGTTAGACTTGGGCTCATCTATTAATGTGTTACCCTACTCTGTGTATAAATTGCTAGATCTTGGACCTTTGCTTGAAACTGATTTAGTTATTCAATTTGTGAATGGATCCAAAGTTTTTCCGAAAGGAATAGTTGAGGATGTTCTTGTAAAGGTTAATAAGATGATTTTTCCTGTGGATTTTGTGGTGTTAGACATTGGTTATGATATGCATGTGCCCCCTATACTGTTAGGTAGGCCTTTTCTTAAGACTGCTAACATCTGAATCATTATGAGTAGAGGTATTGTGTCTGTGAAGTATGGGGGTGATAGGGTGACATTTAAGATATTTGATCATAAGAAACACCCTCCTGATAGTAAGTCTGTGATGTGTTCTGGATTGAGTGATATCACATGATCATAGTAGCACAATGTCAAGCCATGACAATAACTAAGGCGCTATCCGGGAGGCAACCCGAGGTATGCTTTTCTTTTCTTGTTTTTCTTTCCTTATTTTTGCATTTGTTTTGGTGTGTTTTTGTTCTTGTTTTTGTTTCCGACTAACCTGCAGGGAGGAGACCCATGCCTATTGAAGAAAGTGTTTACCACCATTGTAAGTCTTTCCTTCCCTGCACTAAGTCACCCCCCGAAAAAACCTTAAACGGGGAGCAAAAAAAAAAAAAAAAAGTTTTACCGAAGGCCAGCTGTCCAGAATTTCCTATGGAGAAGGTGCGTATCATGTTGTCAAGGAGGATACATTGCCTTACACTTGATTTGGCAATGATGATGGCCCTACAATTGACAGCTGAGGAGAAGGAACACTAGAACCCACACCATGATTACATCTGGGCTCCACCATGTGTTCCTAGAAGGCCGTGCAACCCCGCCATACATGCTATACCATTATTCACCAAAGTGGTTCCCTTTTGGTTGCACGGTAGGAGAAGATTATAGAGTTGATGAAGACACCCGCCCAACACCAGAGACCTAGGCATTTATTGAGAAGACCGCCAGCGACACCTACAGTGTCCAAGCAGCTTGGCGACGTTTGTGAGTTATTTTTTGCTTTTCCCTGTGCTTCTATTCTTTTGTCTTTCATTACATTGAGGACAATGCAATGTTTAAGCATGGGGGAGAGTTCTATACTTGCTACGTTGTTGAGGAGAAAAAAAATAATTGAAAAAGCCAAAAATTGAAAAAAGGCATACATAAAAATCCTGGAATAGGTCGAAAACCCGAAAGGGCGGCCTAGGCAATAAGCACGGTGGCTTGGACCAGCATTAGGCTGGGGTAATATGAGGTCAAGAGTGACGTGAGCATAATGTGAGCACATCTTTGAAAAAAAAATATGAGTGGCTTGGTGAAAACCCGAAAGGGCGCCTTGGCAAAATGAGCGAAAAAGAAGAAGAGTGATTTTAGGATTTCTCTTTATTCTTGGCGAGGCGTCATAAGAAGAGGAGTCAAAGAAGGATTGTCGGGTAGGTCACTCTGGGAGGCATAAGGAGCAATGATGGAGGCTAGGATTAGAGGTTACTCACACTATTGGATGTCCGGGTTAAGCTTGGGGGAAGTACTCTGCTTGCCCCTTAAGCTTGTTGAGTATGGATGTGTTGTAGATGAGATTGGTGCCAGGAGCTTTGGCATGGGTTAGGTGACTCTTAGTTGGAGGATATGCTTCCTGAGACCTTGGGTGCTGCATTGGAGGAGTGGACTTTCTTTTAGTTTACTCGAGGACGAGCAAAGGTCTAAGCATGGGGGAGTTTGATAAGCACTACTTTGTAGGGCTTAAGTAAGAGTTATTAGAGGGTTTATTGGTGCCATTCGGGTAGATTTAGACACATTCATGTGTATGGCGTTTGGGGGCGAAGTTTGGTGTTTTTGGAGGTGTTTGAGCTGTTTTGAAGATCATAGGAGATCATAGGAAGCCACAAGGAGAAGACGCCAAGGAAGTGAAGAGAAGAGTAGAAGAACAGTGGGCTGAATTTAAATGGTTCGTTCTCTCTACTCAGATGTCCAAATGGAGTGATTCCAATTCCAGGAGTTAGATCTTGAAGTCTACTACAAGTCCTCAAAATATGAGCGCAATCCGAGTTGAGAATCAAAAGTTATGGCATTTTTACTGAAGTGTCACAGAAGCTGAAGTACTGGAATCCCACCGCACCCAGCGGTGGGCACTGCCGCACCCGCGGCGAGGTCGTCAGAGAACTGGAGTTTCTGTTAAATGGCCGCACCCGGCGGTGGAGCCACCGCACCCGCGGTGGAGACGCGCTGAAAGTCTTTTACGAGTTTTCTTATTCCCGTTTTATTTTATTTCCGAAACTTTTTTTCCAAGTTTGTTATTTTTCTTTTCTTTATTTCTGAATTATTACTTTAGTATTTAAGTTAGGTTTAAGACTTTTTAGAGAGGATCCAATTCTCAAAACCTAGTTGCCACAGAGAAAATAGTTAGACCTAGTTTCATTCATCGTTGTTTTTCCCTTTTGCTCAGGCAGACAATTGAAGCCTTTGGATTGATTGGATTGTGAGGTTATTCCTTTACTCTTTTTATGACTGTATTAATTTTCTCTCGTGCTTAATCTCATTGATCATATATCGATTCCCCTTGATTTGTTGATTAGGAAATCAATTAGATTGTTAATAGTAGTCCCCTCTAGTCTGACAACCTAGAGAAATTAGTATTATGCTATTGGTTCCCCTTTTTCATACAACCTGTTGAGATTGTTATTGATCATACTACTAAGGATTAGAGGATACTGGTTGAGAATCTAAATCCCTTAGTTTGTGTAGAGAATTAATTGCATGCAATTGTATGACTGGTTGCTACACTTGCATGTACCTATCTATTCCTGAACTTCCTGCTGCTATTGAATTAAATCGTGAAGGTTAGTAGGGATTTGTTTAATAGTTAGGGTTATCAAGACTGGTTGGACTGGTAACTATTTCAGAACAAGGATTAGGACTTTCATGAGTATTGAGGACTAGGAATAACCAATGATCGATCTATCAATCTGAAGTGTTGATATTTGTTTGGCTGAGTTATTTTTCCAATTTGATTTCAAGTCTTTGTTTTTATTTATTTTGGTTTTAATCAGCAAACCCCCTTGGTTACTTGTTGGTATACAATTACATCATTGGAATAGTATTTGATTCTCTATGGGATTCGACCCTTACTTACCAGACTACATTAGTTAGGTTTGTTTAGGATTATTTTGTATAGGTGTCACGACAACGCCTATCACCTCTACACATACAATTGGGAGATAGTGGACAACACCTTAAAAAGACATGGTCGCTGAAGTAAGCATAATTATTAATTTAAAGATGTGAATGAGGATTCCCGATTGTCGAGGATGCAAGTATATATCCACATCATGGTAAACTATCCTTGATTATATGTATTTGGATCTCTTTGGTAGTCTACACATGCATGCACTAAATACTTACATCTATCGGTTTAAATTTATTAATATAATTATATTTTGATTGAGATAGGTTAATTTTATGTGAAGATGTCCGAGAATTGGATAATCTAATAGCACTATTGAGGCATCGATTGTTTACATCATGCACGGGTAGCTTTCACTAGAAGGAGGACAAATACAATTGATTTAGGACAATGTAAACCCTTCAACTTTTGATAGCATAAATTCAACTAGGTTCATATTTTTAGTTCATTTTTTGTACTAATCGATTTAGTAGATGTGTTGTTATTTTGGTTAAGGATGATTTTTGTTGTTCTATTTTATACATATTCATTTTACACTCATCATGTATATATACTTAATTTGGCCTCATTTTTCTTGGTCTAGAGGAATTAATCAAGGATAAAAGTCGAAATAATTGACATATACTCACTCTCACATATGAAATGTACAAGGAAGAAGTTATGAATTATAATTTTGCTAAGAAGAGTAAACATGTACCAATAAAATAACTAATGTACTTTTATATAAAATATAACAAGGTTTAAGAATATACAGAGTCACCAATTATTTCTATTACTTATAAGAATATGAAGTAATGACTAATATATTTTAATTAAAATGATATTTGTCTAGGAATATGTAAAGTCAATGTGACCAATAAAACGATATATATTCCAGAACAAAAAAATAAAACAATATATTAATGAATATTAATAACTAAAGCATAACAAAAAACATTATTAAAAGGCAATATATTTGTAAGATAAAGGCAAAAGTTAGAAATGTGGAGGGTAGTAGAGCATGAAATGAGAGTTGTTTTAGGAAGTTTCTTACAAATACTCCAGTTCAAGCACAACATATACAACATATAATTAGATAAGAATTTCTAAAATATTCCCCAAATATTTTCAAAGGAAAAAAAATTCATCCCTATAAAAAATAACTACCGCCTTAATTCAAAATTTAAATTGAACTTCTGACCAAAAAAATAAATAAAATTATACTTCGTACAATCATAGCATTTTATACCTAAAATACTTAGATATTACATTAAATACATATCAAACAATATATCATTTAAGATAAAACATGCAACAACAATCCATATATTACAAATTCATATTTAAACCGCGACAACATATACACAAAAGGCCCGTGCGAAACACGGGCTTCGATTTTTAGTATAATGTAAAATAGAGTCTTGAGCAATCAATGCCCATCTCATTAATTATAGAATTAGAATAACTTTGTTATAAAACTCTATTATATATTTTCTTTGATTTTTTTTAAATCTATCATACATGCAAATCAATCACTAACTGTATGATATATTATAAAAAATATAAAAATCTTTTATTGTATAATATATTAAAAACTGATACATAATATATATGTTATATCTATATATTTATAAATCTATCTATATCTATATATAATATAAAATAGAGTTCTTGACAATTAATGTCCCTCCTCTTAAATGATACAAAATTTTAAATTATTTTTAATTTAATATTAAATTAATCTATATTATCTCTATTATGATCTTAAAAAAGAAGTTTTTATGACAATCAATGCATACAAACTTAGAATTAGAAAAAAAAAATACATATTCTATATCTATATTATAATTATTATTGTATTACCTTTATAAACATTTATCATTTGTAAACATTTATAAGCATCTTATTTATATTATATAATATAATATAAAGTCTTTTGAAAATAAAATATAGATGATTATAGCATCGTATCTTTTATATCTTTCTTATATCATGTAGTACTCTATATTTTGGCAATCACATTCACTAGATTGTAAAGTTAAAATGGTAAAAATTTAACATTTAAATTTACATTATTATTATATCACGGTAGGATTGATCAAATTTTCTCTCAAATAATTGCACCAACAAGCCTCTATATAAGAAAAGTTGTAAATGAAAAGACAAATATTTGACCTAAAACGTAATTTGCAATTAATTCGAAAGAACTCCAACCAATAGAAGTTTATCATGACATCAAATAAACGTGAATGGTTCAAAAGCATCAGTTACAACGCTTAATATCTTCTACATAAATGCATATATGTTACAACCTAGAAAATAAATCCATCATTAAGTTAAATATTTTTTTTGCTTGAGAATATTATTGCAATAAAGTATATACATCAGTTACATCCATGTATGGTCTATTTTTTGAGAAAATCGGTTACAACTCACACATAATAAATTTTCTTATTTACAATTCAAGCTTCATATCATTTTATAAATCCTCTTGATTGAAAAGAGAAAGGAGTGTAAATAATGCCTTCCCATTATAATATCTATGCTCTACCCATAATTCTAATATGCAATTCTTTCTTCTATATTTGTAGACAAATAATCACTATTTTATGCCTTCCTTTTACGTTCTCTGTTTATCATGAATATGAAGATGGACTCATTGTTTGGATCATTTGAGAGATCTGCATTCTACTGGAACACTGAAGGTATATAAACATAAAAGAAAATGCTATATAGCTTCTCAAACAAAAATCATCTCACCCATCTTTTATTATTATAGATTTTTTCTAAAAATTCTATGATTACTTGGCATAATCTATGTTTCTTGCAATCTTTGTATCTTTATATTTTTGAATTTGTGAGATATTATGCTAATTTTTGTTGTCGTGCAATTTGATGTCATGTTAATGATTTTCTAAATGGGGTGGTTTGTAACACCCCCAAAACTTAACCCTTTTGGAAAGGTATTACCGCCAGTGACCCCATTGTTCCTTACCGAGATCACCCAAGGCTTTACCGTTTAAATACAAATCATGAAATACAATGATACAAAATGATAACCTTATTCATATAAAACACGAGTCCCGGGATTACATCCCAATCCCGAATAGGACAAACACAGAGCTTAAACAAATTACAACGGAAATCTTAAACAAGGTACAGCGGAAGACTTTTAAAAGATATTACAAAAAGGGTTGTGATCGTAATGATCACCTGCCCAAGGATCTCAACATGATTAAAAGAAATTATTAAAAACGTCGGAAAACCACCATCGACTCCATAGTCCTTCTAGTCTTCTCATCTATACTCTATCTGATGTGCCGAATCGAACGGATGACACCAGCCCACATGCAGAGAACAAAGTTCGTGGGTTAGTCTACTTGAATAGACTAGCAAGGGTAAAAAGCAGAGTGGTTCGAGTGATCGTAACCGTTTACTATCATTGTCCCTCGAATAATAACCGAAGGGACGATACATAACCCGACACTTTCACGGAATAACAACAAGAGGTATGCATGAGAGAAGATTCTGGAAGACTTCATCTTCACAGAAATCGACTCGAAAAGAGAATCCAAGAGATTGAGTCTTTAAGGAAGTATGACAAATCTGGAATGTTTAAAGAATCAAACAACAGCGATTAAAAGCTGACTGAGATGCTTCGGCTCACAACCAACCTCACCGCTTATAGCGAATCCAGATCGGAAGGAGAACGTACTACATTTAAGTCTGGATCTTACAGAACCACATAACGGTGATTTAAAAACTGACTAAGATGTTTCGGTTCACGACCAACCTCATCGCTTACAGCGAATCCAGATTGGAAAGAGAACGTACTCTGATCAAAAGTCAAGACGAGCTTTCCTAGCTGCACTATTACTTAGCTGCACTACTCGCCAAAGGTTTATTAATCATGTGCACTCGGGCACATATCTTATTTAATTACAAATCACACATTACTGAAACACGTTAATGTTATTAAGAGCGGCACACAGCTTAAATCTCAGGGTGACAATTACGTCAACCCAAATTAAAACACACACAACACACACGCGGGACTTAACATTATTATGCCGAGTAACAACGGCGTTATTAATACACCGGGTGACCTTACGTTCACCCTGATTGCACTATTATAGTGCTTACACTTTAATTATGTGCTTAACTGCACTTATCTTATTAAATTACGACACACCCACACACACACTGTTGAGGCTTTTAATATTATTCCGAGAACACGGAAGTTATTAAGACACCGGGTGACCTTACGTTCACCCTGATTGCACTGCCACAACGCTTACAGTTTAATTTACAGGGTGACAGTTACGTCCACCCCAATGCACTAGCTAAGTGCTTAATACACAAGACTACAATTAAGCTCATCCAATGGCGCTTGCAAGGCGCTTAAAACACTTCAGATCCTTACATGTGGATAAGAAGCATAGGTCATGACCCTTAAATTATTCGGAATTAATCCGAGGAATATTATGATTTAAAGAAACGACAAATCCTTACATATGGATAAGCGTTCCCACAGATATTAAATTATAAAGAAACGACTAATCCTTACTTGGATTAGCATTCCTACGCACATTAAGTTATAAATAAACGACTAATCCTTACTTGGATTAGCGTTCCTACAAACACTCGTGTTAACTAAACAGTCTAACACAACAATTAATCACATTAAAGCCATCCAGGCAATTAACTTAAACATAGAGATAATAGAAACAGCTAATCCTTACTTGGATTAGTTTTCCTATTAATCCACATAAATGCCCGGAAGGCGATCACAGATAATAGCGTCGTTCTAGCAGATATACAACCTATTATATGATTTTCCAAAACAGTTTATAAAACCATTTCCAGATAAACACTGTAATCATTCCAAATTAATTACTCAGATAAACAGCTGATAATTAATGTAAATATGGAACGATGAGCAAGAGCGAACCGCCACTTGCCTTAGTCCGCAGATCTGGAACAAGCAGAGACAACGGGATTCCGGGCTCGACACGCATATAGCTCCACTAGCATAAACACCTTCGAGTCGACCCAAAAAGGAACCCTAGGTTAGATTCGACAAAGAATAGTACGAATATACGAAAGGACGAAAGGAATCGAAGGATACGAGACCCGATCGAAGGTCTCGGAAGCCAACGCAACAACTCCCGGGCAACAACCCTTCACGGCCGGCCACCAAACAATTGCGGCGGGCGCCGCCACCATCACGGCGGGCGCCGCCTCAAGCACGGCGGGCGCCGCTCATCGGCTTCCTCCACGGCGGCTCCAGGATCTTCACGGCGGTCGCCGGGATCTTCACGGCGGTCGCCGTCCCCAGCACGGCGGTCGCCGTCCCCAGCACGGCGGTCGCCGGGATCTTCATGGCGGTCGCCGTTCCTGGCGGCGGTCGTCATCTCCCTGGCGGCGGTCGCCGTTCCTGGCGGCGGTCGCCGTCTCCCTGGCGGCGGTCGCCGTCGCTGAATAGAAACTTAAAAACGGGCGAGAAATCTTACCCGCGACGCTCGATTTGGTTCGCCTTTTGCCTTGCTTGGCTTCTAGGCTTTTAAGGGCCTTCCAAGTCTCCTTTGGCCACCGAGAACGATACCAAACGAGCCTCCAACGATCCACGAGAGCTTTCCGAGAGAGAGAGCATTTTTCTTTGGGAGCGTTTTTGAGAGACGAGAAATGGACAGCGTAATGGCGTTTTTCACACCCTTTCTAGCTTCACCCATGCCCTCTATTTATAGGCAAATGTTAGGGTTTTGGAGGGAGCTTGGGTATTAACCCTTGGTTAATACTCTTGTGCTTTTGCCTCTTGGATATTAGCTCTTGGACAATAACCTTCGGATAAAGAATCTTATACTATTGCCCATTAGATAACAACTCTTGGGCAATAAACTTGTACCAATCTTAATCCGCGTTAACAAAAGTCGTACACGAACGAGTATAGACTTCCAACAGGCCTTAACTGTAGAATTCTTCACTGAGAAAAATATTACAGACATAAAGCACATTACAGAATGTCTCCGACTTTCTGAATTAAATCCGACGTACTAAACGGGTGTTCGGGAAAATTCCAAAAATTCCAAAAATAATCCTTACAGAATTATGGGGTATCACATGGTTTAAAAGATGTAATGAGAAGATCATTTGCCATGCGAATATTAGGTTTTGTTTCAATCTTTGTATGTTATTATATTGAAGTTTGACATTTTTCCTCGGTTCATTTTACGTAGTGAATATGAATGTAATTGATATAATCTTAGCTTTTTAATTTTGTGGTTTTATATATGTAATGAGAATATCATTCTTTGATAAGGGTTTAATAGTTAGGAGCATGCATTTTGAGTTCTAAGTTAAGCAATAGTAAAATGCATCTACTTAGAAAATCCTATTCAATAGTAGAATGATCACACATCAAGTTAATATGGAGTTGTTCATTCATTCATATCTAAGAACGGAATGATCACAAATTCTAAAATTTGAATAGTTTTAAAGGATTTTTCTAATGTGTGCCCATGGGCACAAAAAAAATCTCATATTTAGTAACAATTCCTTTTAGCCAATAGTTAATTTTTTTCCCAGGGGTTCACCCCTTCTACTTTAGGGAATATTTTGGAAAAAAATTCAAAATTTAGGCTCTTAACACGTGCCCATGGGCACACATTAGACAAATCGTATTATAAATAGTAATGCACCTATATACTTATATATTCTGAACAAAAAAAAAACCTAAACATACTTATATTTACAAGAATGCATGGATTGAAATTTGAAACTATTTTTAGCCTTTAATGCTTGAGCTGTTTTCTTTTAAAATATAGATATGGACCATACGTACATATGGACATTCATCAATTTATGATATATCATTTGTTAAGTTGGCAATTGGGGTTTATTTCTCTAGGATTTAATTTCTTTGTTAAGATGACAATTGTTCTTATAAGCATGATAGCTAATTGCGTCTTGCAATGCAAAAGTATGCTACATATTCAGTTGATTGCCTAATAAAGTTTCAGTCTAATTTCCAAGTAAAACCATGAATTTTCCTGTAATTTTTATTATATTTGAATAAAATATGACATAGTACCACAAACATTGAGCTTAATGGGTAATTGATCAAAAGATGACAAGATAACAAATTAGTATTGAAAAATAATAAAGTGTAATTATCGTAGAATATATAGTGATATATTAACAATTATATATTCAAATATTTTGCAATTGATTACTTGATTGTTTAAAAGAACAAGAAACAAATTTAATAAAAAATGAAAAGAGGTAAATCAATTGATTTAAGATTAGCTAGAAACCTACAAAATCGCAAAAATGGTGAATACTAAATAAAATAAAATATAAATATTTTAGTTCAAAATCGATAAAACTGTTTTATAATTAAATTCTTTTTCTTACATTATTGTACGCATTGCTATGCAAAAAGAACTATGCTTATATTCTTTTATTTGATTTTAACAAAAAAATCTTTTATTTGCTTTATAAGTATATATTTTAAGACTTGTATTTTAAAATATTGCTTTTGATTGATATAATACATTTTAACTTACAATATCACAATATAAAATAGTAAAATTGACTACAAAATTAATTTGAAAGAAAATAACCCATTGTTTTTTTGTTCATCTTTATTCCCATTTTATCCAAAAGATCATTGATCGTTTTAACATTGGAAAATTTCATTCTCCCTTTTTCTTAGGAAAAATTAAAAATCAATTCTTGTATGATACTATGAACATATGAAAAAATTGCCCGAATTCTATGGAAGTATCATCGAAGTCCTTATTATATTGATATAAATAATCATAAGGCCAATCAGACTCCAAATACCTCAATTTTCTTACTCATAAAAGTTATTAATTACTAGAATGTAAAAGAAAAAACAATACCATAAATGTAAAAACCTAATAAGAAAGTTATTAATTCTTTAACAAAACTAACAAACACATTGAGAGTAGGTACACAATAACATTATAGAATTATCGGATGTTTTATAATTATTTTGATTTCATCGAATATAAAAATAACATTAACATGTCAACCTATTAATAAAATTACAAAATCTAATGTACATTAAATTATGGAAAAATAACTGAAAAACATTGAATTAGCATATATATGCTACTTAATTGTGCAAACATGTAACTAATAAATACTTTGGTATATATATAGTGCATAATAATCTGTTTAATTATGTTAATATTTGAATAAATAAAAAATGATATCATGAATGTATAATTATTGAATTCACGCCATGTTAAAACCTCTAAATTTGACAATAAAATGGAAATGATTTACTCAAAATGATTTAGAAATACTAAATGTAGAATAAAATGGGTACAAACTTCATTTTATTATAACACTGGATTGCAATTTCAATACTGGAGTATATTAAAGTATTCTATACTTTATAGTACAAAACATAGTAAAGTTTTTCTTAAGAGTAATAAAATGATTTTTAGCTCATATATTTTTATTAATGTTTCATTAGAAAAAGATCATCAAATATAAAATTTAAAACTAGTAAACATAAACCAAAAAGAAAATACAATTAAAAATTGAAATAAAATACCAAATTACTATTAATTATTTTCAATTTTTTCAAACATAAAAATAACATTGCAAAAGAAATGTCAAATAGGATCATGCTATTTTCTTTTGTATTATCCTTTACTTTGATAATTTGACCCCATGTATGTGTTAAGACTTAAGGCATATACTGATATAGATATGAAATAAATTCCTTTTTCAAAAAAATTTTAAATTTTATTTTTATCTATAGATTAACCATTTTCTATTAATAATGTTAGGTTGTAAAAAAATATAGATATAAAATCTATGTTTTTTTTTTACTTTTATCCTATTTATAATCAATAGCTTTTTTAAAGATTTAGAATCAATAGTTAAAGCGGCTATTTACGATATATAATATTACATGCTCAATTTTTTATGATGTATATGTTGCTTCAATTATTATTTTTACCTTTTGACAAATTTATAAATTTTTTAAGATTACTTTATATAAAGTTTAGTTATTTAGTTGAAAGAAACTTAGGTACACCGATTTAGAAAGTTATTTTGCATTAAAAATATTTAGGTCCTGATTTTCTTAATTTCTAGAATTTGAATGTAAGTAACCATGCGTGTTTAACCACTTTGTCCGACATATTTTGTCGTTCCACATCATTTATGTATTGAGTTTCTTTGTCAATAAGGAAAAATTGCAAAAATAATAATAAATGTGAATATAAAAAGAGATTTAATAGCCCAACATTCAATTCAAACAAAAAAGTCATGATACAAAAACTAATAAAGACATAAGAAGTTTACAAGATTACAATGGAATAAGTTTAAAACTTATGGAGAAGTTACATCGGTCAATTATCTAAATTGCAAAATTAATGTTTACGCTTATGTTAAAAGTTAACCCGGATTTAGTGATTTATATGTTTTGCAAGATCATGTTATATAATGTTCGAAAGTGCAAACGTACTATTTATGTTGCATTGTGAATTGTGATCATTTGTAGAATCAAAAATAAAATTATTATGAACGTAAATAATGATATAGTGTCCAATATCAATTGTTAATTAGTGTAGCTTCTAAAGACTAATTTTACTTTCATTATAAGGACTCAAGGAACTCTATTACACAAAAAATGGAAATAAAAACAAATTATAATTTTTATTATTGTCAAAATATACACGAGATAATTGCTAATAATTATTTATGATGATGTCTTTCGAAAAAAATCTTCATACTTCCATCTCAACATCCTTGAAGCTATAAAATTTTGTATTACTTTTAAAGGAAAAAAGAATGTTAGATATAAATCTTTATTTTAGTTTTTCCATATTAAATTCATATATATAAAAAACAAACATTCTTTAATATAAAACTTGAAAATTCAACGTTCTTTTCCTTATCTATTTTGGATATTTTTAATTTCGAATATTATTTCTATGCTACATTAACATTAATAATTCTTAAATTAATGTTTAAATTTTAAAATAATTTTTTTTATAAATTATATCAATATAAAAAAAAGTCGATCCCGTGCGTAACACGGACATAAATATCTAGTATTCTAGTATAAAGGACAACAAAGGATAGACATTTAATGCATACAGTGACTCATATTATATCATCCCCTCGTTCGAAACTTGTCCAAGGAAAAGTTTAGAATGTAGCATACTGAAGCGTGGAACAACGAGAGTCTTGATGAGTGCATCATCAATCTGATCATGAGTGGACAAGAATGCAACCTGTAGTGTTTTGTTGGCAAGCCATTTACGAACAAAGTGAAAGTCAAGTTCAACGTGTTTTGTCCATGAAGGAGATGATTGACAACCAAGTGTGTAGCTCCAATGTTGTCACACCACGAGATAGGAGGGGAATGGGGAAATATACCCAATTCTGCAAGTAGGGATTACAACCAAATTACCTCACATGTAGCAGTGGCAAGTGATCAGTATTCCGCTTCGATTCCCCGATTCGAGGCCAAGTGGGGGGGGGGGTGATGATGACTTACAAGGTACCCTGACGACCAAGGATGTTGATGAGCTTATTCGAATCCTTTTTGATGGTCCCATAACCAGATCAAGGGCTAAGAAGATCAATGAAGGGTCGTGTGCCTTGCTTGAGCGCCTTGCAACCACCATGGAGGTGCCTTCCGAGCCAAAGTTGGTGACCTTGCTCACGCACCACCAAGAGAGCCATGAGCCATAGCTTGAGTTACTTATTTACTATATTTAGTAGCTTATGAGACTATCTTTAGTAGTTTCTTGTTTTAGATTTGATAATGATGATGACTTACAAGGTACCCTGACGACCAAGGATGTTGATGAGCTTATTCGAATCCTTTTTGATGGTCCCATAACCAGATCAAGGGCTAAGAAGATCAATGAAGGGTCGTGTGCCTTGCTTGAGCGCCTTGCAACCACCATGGAGGTGCCTTCCGAGCCAAAGTTGGTGACCTTGCTCACGCACCACCAAGAGAGCCATGAGCCATAGCTTGAGTTACTTATTTACTATATTTAGTAGCTTATGAGACTATCTTTAGTAGTTTCTTGTTTTAGATTTGATAATTAGTTTATTGACATTTTTAGAATAGTTTTAGAAGAGAGAATCAGCCTTAGGGCCGGCCCTAGTTGGTCTTTCTCTCTTCCTTACACAACACTCTTGTTTTTCTACTTAAATGTTTCTTTGATTGAATAGAAAACAAATTGAATTTTGAGAGTAATTTGACTAAGTTATTTTCAAGATTATTCAGTCCAAAACTTCCTCTTTTCCAGCAATCAATCATTCCAAAACACTCAGCACGTTCGGACCCAACAAATACACAAATCGGAGTTCAATAAACCGAAACCCTAATTCGCGGCAGCACCTGCGACACGATTTTGGAATCGCCATAACTCTAGATTCCAATTGCCCTGAAATTTGGAGAATTAAAGTAGACTTCTGGTTCTTTATTCTCGCGTTGGAATAACTCAATTCGGAGTTCGGAGCAGAAAGCTATACTTTGCCAAAGACGGAATCAAAAACAGAGATCTCTTGCGCACCAAGGCGAGTTCTTTGCCTTCAAGAACGTGACAACCAAGGGATTTCACATCAAGTGGTATCAGATTACTAGGTTGAGGCAAGTATTCCTTGTTTTTGCTCTTTCAAGTCTTCAAAATTTTCAGCTTTTAGATCTTTTCTTGTACTATCTACCATACACCGCACCTAGTTTCTTGTTTTCTTTCCTTTCTTGCACCATACCCACCACCACCGTACCACCACCACTCGACCACCCCTGGACCACCGTGTTACTACCACCACCACCCAATTCCACCAACGAACCACAGGCCCTAGGACAACCGGTTTGCCATGCCTTGCCACCCATTGCCGCCAAAATCCTAGTTGTTACCTAGGTTGTCTTACAGCCAAAGCCTTCACCTTTAGGAGTTAGTTTTGAATTTTGTTGCTTTGTTTGTCTTGTTTAACAATCAAGTTGCTATTTTTGCATGATATTTCTTGCTTTAGATCAATTCTTGCATGCTAAGTTTTGAATATCTTGTTCTTGATCTTTCTAGCATCACAACTTGCGATTTACCCTTGTTACTCTTCTCTTTGCAACCATTTTTTCCCCTCTTGTTATTTGCTTGATTACTTGCTCTTTGATTCACCTAATCTGAGGTCAAGTAAAAAAAAAAGAACGAAAAATCAGAAGTACAAAAAATTGCTTGCTTGATTGCTTTCTTGCGCAACAATACTCCTTCAAGATTGCTCAAGACACCCACCAGGCCAAGAAACGTTCTAAAGAGGCTTAGACAAGATTTATCTAGGGTAATTGAGTGAGTTTCTTGAAAATACCTTGTCCTTGATTGTGTGACTTGCAAGCAAGCTGATAAAACTTGAACTTGCACACACAACCCTTTTTTTTTTGTTCTAGTCGTGCATCTTGGTTTCTTGATTCCAGATTTGATTCCTTGTTGCACATTGATGCCCTACGTGATTACTTGCTGATTAAGTCACGTTTTATTTTGGTTAGCCTTGCATATATAGGTTGTTTTGCTTGATTCATCTTGATTAGGGTAATTCAATCCTTGTTTGCAACATTGCCCTTTGGTAGGAAATTCTTGCATTGCACTTCTTGTTTCTTGAACTTGATTTCTTTGCATCCAAATTCATTACTAACTTAGTTGCCCTATTACCATTATTTTCCATGAAAACCCTCTTGCACCCTAAGCTGAAATCTTTGGGGTATTGAACTAGCTAAAAAGGCCTTGTGATACCTGAGGCATCTACTTGTTGTTTTCCTTGTGGTAGTTACGATGTCTAAGAGCAAGGAACATGATGGTTCCAGTGAGAGCTCAACTATCAGTCGAAGATAGCTACCTTTGTGAATGAGTTCATACGCCTAAACAACACATTGTGGGTGAATATGGTGTCGACTGACCAACAAAAGAAGTGGGACCGCAATAATCTTCAATTGGACGCCCTTAATGATCGTTTGGCGGCCTTGGAGACTCTCCCACAACAAATGGAGCACTTGACGCAGCTTGTCACCAAACACTTCCGCCATGATCAAGTGTCCACTTCTAAGGAGGCCAAAGGTTCTTCTTCTCTTAAGGAGGACCTCCACGATGAGTTGGCTGGATTCAAGGAGGCTACCTAACATGAGCCATTTCCGCCCCTTGCTCAAAGGCGCAATGCAGCCAGGCCTCGAAGCACACAATGGTATGACAACGCAGCCTATGAATAAGATATTCAGGATGATGACTTCTATAATGAGTATGAGCCTGAAATTCCGCCTCTTGTTGATGAGTTTGATGAGGAGCTGCCTATGGACGACTTGCCATGTCCAAGGGCTGGATGCCAACCTCTATGACCAAACAACCAAGGTAGGAATGCTCATCGTGACATTAAGGTTAAAATTGACAATTTTGTAGGTGAAAACGACCCGGATAAATACTTGGAGTAGGAGCAACAATCCGAGTACATTTTGGATCATTGTGGCTATGAGGAGCATGAGAGAGTGAAGGTTGTCACGATTCACTTTCAAGGCATAGAACGCAACTAGTGGTTTCAGCTTAGAGGGGATAGAAGGCATAAAGGGTTGAGGCCTATTTGCACTTGGCCTCAATTGAAGTTCGTCATGAGGAAGAAGTATGTCCCGAATGAGCATTTTGAGTACTTGCAACAACAAGTTCATCTATGCAAGCAAGGAAATCGCCCTTCCATTGAGTTCTACAATGAGTTGGAGGATTTGATGTACAAGGCGAGCATCCATGTGGGTCCACATTCCATGAGGCAACATTTCCTAGCTGGCTTGAACTGGCCACTACGTGATGTCCTTGAGCTTCAACGCATTAAGGATGTCAATGAGATGGTTTATACAACCGGTCTTGCATACAAGCAACAACAAAAGGAACAAGTAAAGTCTTGGCCCGCTTATGGCCAACGAAGGTACAATCCTAACTCTTCTTCACCTAATTCTTTCAATTCTTCCACTAACCCTTCCGTACAGCCTAAAGGAGTTCATGACTCACCTAAGAACTTTCATAGCACGTCCAAGGGCAGGGAAAGAGAGGTTCCGCATCCCCGGGAGAGAACAAGTGAGACCAAGTGTTTCAAGTGTCAAGGACGATGCCACATTGCCAAGAATTGCCCTAATCAAAAGGCGGTCCTTGTCACACTTCATGGGGGCTACCAAACTGATGAGGAGGATGATGAAGATATGCCACCCCTTGAGGAGATAGATGATGACCATGAGGGGGATGAAAGCATTACAAGAGGACACCATGACAACCCACTTGCTCTTGTGACTAGGTGTGCCCTGCATGTGCGAGAGGTCCCTCTCAAGGACCAAAGGGAGAACTTGTTTCACACTCGTTGTGGGGTGAAGGATGTCACGTTGAGCGTGATTATAGATGGAGGAAGCTGCTGCAATATCATCAACCAAAGAGTGGTTGAACACCTCCAATTGAAGACTACACCTCACATATAACCATACTCTCTTCAATGGATCTCAGATGGCCAAAGCGATAACATGATCACACGTCAATGTTTGGTCCATTTCAACATAGGACACTATGAGGACACGGTCCTTTGTGATGTGATTCCCATGGATTGCACACATCTACTTCTAGGAAGGCCGTGGCAATTTGATAGGAAGGTGATCCATGATGGCTTCTCGAACCGGTACAACTTCGTACACAATGGGCGCAAGGTCACACTTGTTCCCTTATCACCGCAAGAGGTCATGAAGGATCAAGTTGCTAGGGAGCAAGCCAAGGCAGTCCGTGAAGCCAAGGCTGCCAAAGAGGCACAAGCTGCGCGCCACGCTCCAACCGAGGCCAAACCCACCGACGCCAAGGCCTATGGTGGGTCCGTTCGTGAGGGGCCTCAAGGAGGCTCCAAATCTGGTTTTTACAGCCCCAAGACGTCCCACAAAGGATCCAAAAACGTCCCACACCAGCCCCACACAACCGAGCTCAAAGGGGGCTGCGAGAAGAGGACGTTGATTTCTAGACCGAGAGATGTGTCCCAAGCCTTGAAAGAGGGTAATTTCTGTCTTATCCTCTTATATAAGGAGTGTCTTATTTCTATACATGATACATCTCACTTGCCATCTAGTATATAGAGTTTGTTGCAGGACTTTGCATATGTTATGCCAGATGAGTTACCAAAGGGCCTCCCACCTATTCGAGGCATTGAGCACCAAATTGATTTTGTTCTCGGTGCCTCCCTACCTAACTGGGCTGCATATCGAGCCTCTCCAGAGGAGACCAAGGAGCTGCAAAGACAAGTCCAAGAGCTTATGGACTTAGGCTATGTACGAGAGAGTCTTAGCCCCTGTGCGGTGCCGATGGTTTTGGTGCCAAAGAAGGATGGTTCGTGGCGCATGTGTGTGGACTGTCGCGCCATCAACCAAATTACAGTGAAGTATCGTCACCCTATCCCTCGTCTTGATGATATGCTTGATGAATTGCATGGTGCTACTTTATTTTCTAAGATAGATCTTAAACATGGTTACCATCAAATTAGGATAAAGGAGGGAGATGAGTGGAAAACAACCTTTAAGACTAAGTATAGCCTTTATGAATGGTTAGTTATGCCTTTTGGACTTACTAATGCACCTAGTACTTTCATGAGATTAATGAACCATGTCCTTAGAGCATTCTTAGGAAAATTTATTGTTGTCTACTTTGATGATATCCTTATTTTTAGCAAATCCTTGAAAGAGCATGTTGAACACCTTAGGGCTGTTTTAGAGTGTCTTAGACTTGATAAACTTTATGATAACCTTAAGAAATGTAAAATTTGCTCTTCTTCTACTGTTTTTCTTGGATTTGTTGTTTCTAATGATGGATTGAAGGTAGATGATGAGAAAGTGAAGGCTATCGTGGAGTGGCCGCAACCCACTACCGCTACAATGGTGCACTCCTTCCTTGGATTGGCTGGATTCTATAGGAGGTTTGTACGTGATTTTAGTGTCATTGTTGGGCCTTTGCATGAGTTGACCAAGAAAAACACCCCCTTTACTTGAAAGGACAAGCACCAAGCAGCCTTTGACACCTTGAAGGACCGCCTTTGTCACGCCCCGCTTTTGCATCTTCCGGACTTCTCCAAGACCTTTGAAGTGGAGTGTGATGCCTCCGGGATTGGCATAGGAGGCATGCTTTTGCAAGACAGGAAGCCCATAATGATACGAATAGAGTAGGGCTCGATTCGTCTCGCGCACGGATCTAGATCGAGATGTTCACCGAATCGCCAATTGGTTGTGTTTGGATTGATTAGGGATAAATTGTGTTTGATTTGTAACAAGAATAGGCGACGTTGATGCCAAGGGGAGGAGTAAAACTCAACTGCAAAGCTTGACTTAATTTCAACGTGATTAAAATGAAGTACAAGAGAGGCTTTAAATAGCCAAGTGACTCTCCCAAAAACCCTAATGGTCTTGGGCCTTATTCTAGCTAAATGGGCCGGCCCACTCTACAAGAGTTGGCACACGCCCGAAATAGAAATGACTGAAATAGAAATACCAAAACGGGAAACATACTAAAACTGGAAATAACTAATAATATAGAAATATATAATAAACTGAGCTAAGTACTATTTAGGGAGGACGCCATGGTCTTGGTTGACTCAGCCTCTTACTGACCCATCTGATGGCGGGCCAGTACCGCATCATTCTCCCTCCCTTAGAATCGAAGCGTCCCCGCTTCGAACTTGTAGGCGAAGTCGTGGGCACGGGGACAAAGGGAGGCACGTCCAACACCATGGAATGCATCGAAATGAGTGCTGAGATGATCAGATGGAACGACTGGGTGTTCATTGGAGCCAAAGGCTCGGTGTTGGTCACGACCATGGGCTTCCAAGCATACTTATCGTCGTCCTTGGGGTAGATATCGTAGACGGGTCGCGCGTCTTCGAGATAAGCATCAAAGACGGGTGATGCGTCCTCCGGATAGTCATCATAAATGGGTGGCGCATCCTCGTTGTAAATGAGAATACAACGCATGCTCCTAAAACAATTAAAATAGTTGGACCTGCTGATGGACCCACTTGATTTTTTTTGTGAACCGGCCCACTTAAATAAATTATTTTTTTTGCTATCCGACCCGGCCCACAAACTTCTTCTTCTTTGGTAACCCTACGAAGAGTAGCAGTGAGCAGCCTCCAGAACAACGCAAAGCTCCGCGGTGAGCAGGAGCGGTGGTGCAGTGGAGGCAGCGTCAGGTGGATCTGGGCGGCGGTGCAGAACGGGGGCGCGACGGAACAGAGACAGGGGGTGGTGGCGACTGAGGCGGATCTACAGAACCCCGACAATGACCAATCTGCACGCTGGCTGGAGCGAAGGAGGGCGACGAAGGCGACGGAATCGGCAAAGATGATGAGATCAATGGAATTTGGAGGAGATCTGGCGACGCAGAAGCAGGGCCGAGCGCGGCGCGCGGCGGTGGGGTGCAGATATGCGGTGGTGATTCGCAGTTGTGAGATGATGAGCGGTTGTGATGATCGGTGAGCGATCTTTCGGCGGCCGTGGTGGCAAACAGTAGCGGCGGCAGTGAAGGAGAAGATCTGGGATGGCGAGATTGAAGACGAGAAGCTACGGTTCTAGCGAGCAGGGTGCTGACGAGGATGATGATTCGGTGTTGACAGTTCGGTGACCGTCTGATGTTGATGAAGATGGACGATGAACAGTGATGGTGAATAGTGAATTGACGATGACTGTAATGGATGAACAGGGTGATGATCAGATGAATCTGATTTGGCGATTTGGGTGGCTCGATCGACTAGCGCTCTGATACCAGTTGATACGAATAGAGTAGGGCTCGACTCGTCTCGTGCACGGATCTAGATCGAGGAATTCACTGTATCGCCAATTGGTTGTGTTTGGATTGATTAGGGATAAATTGTGTTTGATTTGTAACAAGAACAGGCGACGTTGATGCCAAGGGGAAGTGTAAAACTCAACTGCAAAGCTTGGCTTAATTTCAACGTGATTAAAATGAAGTACAAGAGAGGCTTTAAATATCCAAGTGACTCTCCCAAAAACCCTAATGGTCTTGGGCCTTATTCTAGCTAAATGGGCCGGCCCACTCTACAAGAGTTGGCACACGCCCGAAATAGAAATGACTGAAATAGAAATACCAAAACGGGAAACATACTAAAACTGTAAATAACTAATAATATAGAAATATATAATAAACTGAGCTAAGTACTATTTAGGGAGGACGCCATGGTCTTGGTTGACTCAGCCTTTTACTGACCCATCTGATGGCGGGCCAGTACCGCATCACATAACCTACTTCAGCGAAAAGCTTAGTGGAGCCGAGTTGAACTACCCTACCTATGACAAAGAGTTGTATGGTATTCAAGACTTGGCAACACTATCTATGGCCTAAGGAGTTTGTTGTGCACACAAACCACGAAGCTCTTAAGTACTTGAAAGGCCAGCCTAAGCTTAACCGGAGGCATGCTACTTGGGTGGAGTTCATGGAGACATTTCCCTACGTTGTGAAGCACAAAAAGGGAAAGAAAACGTGGTGGCTGATGCCCTATCACGTAGGTATGTTCTTCTTGCTCAATGTGATGCTAAGATACTTGGCTTTGCCATGATTAAAGAACTTTATGTGCTAGATGATTTCTTTAGAGATATCTTTAATCAATGCTTAGCTAAGGGAGAATACAACACTTACTTTATAGATGATGGATTTTTGTATAGGGCTGGAAAATTGTGCATTCCTTCTTCATCTATTCGTAGGTTGTTAACTAGTGAAGCTCACGAGAGTAGAGGACATAGGGGAGTTGAGAAGACTTTGCATGCTTTTAAAGAACACTTCTATTGGCTTAATATGACTAATTATGTGCTGAAATTTTGCAATAATTGTGTTACTTGTGCTAAAGCTAAGTCTAGACTTAATCCACATGATTTGTACACACCCTTACCTATTTCTACAGTCCCTTGGGAGGACATTAGCATGTACTTTATAGTGGGTTTACCTAGGACTAGAAAGGGTAGAGATTCTATTTTTGTGGTCGTTGACCGGTTTTTAAAGATGGCTCATTTCATTGCTTGTAATAAGACGGATGATGCATTGCATGTAGCTGAGTTGTTCTTTAGGGAAGTAGTTAGATTACATGGCATTCCTTGCACCATTATTTCTGATCGTGATGCTAAGTTCTTGAGTTATTTTTGGAAAACCTTATGGTCAAAGTTAGGGACACAACTACTCTTTTCTACATCTTGTTATCCCCAAACTGATGGGCAAACAGAGGTAAATAATAGGACTTTAGGAGTACTGCTGCGTACTATGCTTAAGTCTAACCTCAAACGTTGGGAAGATTGTTTGCCTTTTGTGGAATTTGCTTATAACAGGTCCAAGCATAGCGCTACCAAGATGACACCATTTGAGGTGGTATATGGACGCAATCCACACACTCCCATGGACTTGACGCCGCTGCCTTTTAAGGAGAAGGAGAGCTTTGAGGCTACGGAGAGTGTTGAGTTCGTGAGGAAGCTTCATGAGCGGACACGCTTGCAGTTGGAGAGGCGTGCACATCAATTCAAGGCACAAGCTGACAAGGGATGAAAGAGGGTCATCTTTGAAGAAGGTGACATGGTGTGGCTGCATTTGAGGAAGGAGAGGTTCCCTCACAAGCGAAAGAGCAAGCTAGATGCACGTGGTGATGGGCCATTTCGAGTGGTGCAACGGATAGGTGATAATGCTTATCGCCTTGACCTTCCAGGAGAGTATGGTGTCCATCCTACATTCAATGTGGCTGATTTATCCCCTTATGTACCCGGCGACTTTGATGAGCTTGACGAATCGGGGACGATTCAAGGCCAAGTGGGGGGGGGGGGGGGGGATGATGACTCAGAAGGTACCCTGACGACTAAGGATGTTGATGAGCTTATTCGAATCCATTTTGATGGTCCCATAACCAGATCAAGGGCTAAGAAGATCATTGAAGGGTCGTGTGCCTTGCTTGAGCGCCTTGCAGCCACCATGGAGGTGCCTTCCGAACCAAATTTGGTGACCTTGCTCATGCACCACCAAGAGAGTCATGAGCCATAGCTTGAGTTACTTATTTACTGTATTTAGTAGCTTGTGAGACTATCTTTAGTAGTTTCTTGTTTTAGATTTGATAATTAGTTTATTGACATTTTTGGAATAGTTTTAGAAGAGAGAATCAGCCTTAGGGCCGGCCTTAGTTGGTCCTTCTCTCTTCCTTGCACAATACTCTTGTTTTCTACTTAAACGTTTCTTTGATTGAATAGAAAGCCGATTGAATTTTGAGAGCAACTTGGCTAAGTTGTTTTCAAGATTATTCAGTCCAAAACTTCCTCTTTTCCAACAATCAATCATTCCAAAACACTCAGCACGTTCGAACCCAACAAATACACAAATCGGAGTTCAATAAACCGAAACCCTAATTCGCGGCAGCACATGCGACACGATTTTGGAATCGCCATAACTCTCGATTCCTTAATCCAATTTCCCTACAATTTGTAGGAATTACAGTAGACTTCTGGAACTTTATTCTTGCGTTGGAATCACTCAATTCGAAGTTCGGAGAAGAAAGTTATACTTCACCAAAGACGGGACCAAAAACAGAGATCTCTTGTGCGCCAAGGCGGGTTCTTTGCCTTCAAGAGCGTGGCAACCAAGGGGTTTCACATCACTTTGGGCACTTAGAATCTAGGATCAAAGTGGGTTAACATTCACTGTCGTGCTCCGCTAAGTCCAGGCAAACCTAGGGGTTTCTATGATAGCTTAGGATTCCACAAGAGTAGTGAGGTTGATGTCGCACAAATAACACTCAGGTTCAATGCCTAGTAATCTGATAAAGTAATATCCTTTCAGACTCATACCCTATTTGAGTTATCTATTAGAGTTATTTCCTTTTAGACTCAATTCTAATTAACATTCATCAATTGCATTAAGAACTCTAGGATTGAATCAAACAAGGTTTCAGATTTCAATTCAGGCAAATATCATGCACAAGTCTACCAATCCATTATTGGGGTCACCCCAACCCCAGAATTAAGAAATTAGCCAGACATGCTTGGAGAAACAATAAAAAACATCAATTGAGCAAGATAAATTATTCAACTAAATTAGAAGAAGAGAAATACTTGATCAAATCCAGGGAAACAATCTTCAAACGTCAGAAATCTTCAATCAAACTCCAAAAACACCTAGGGCTCGAGAGAGTGGCAAAGGAAGGCAGAAAATAACATAAGAGGCTGCCAAAAAAACCCTAGAAAAAGTATTTATACCATCCTAAAATAAAAAGGGGTCGAAAAATAACAATTCGGGTCAAGGGGGCATGACACGGTTTGTGACAATGCCGCACAATTTGTCACAAACCATGTAGGATTACAACGGGTGACAGGAGGGGCCGGCACGGTTTGTCACAAACCGTGCCACTTTACAGTGGCCATTTTTCTGTGCTTCTCGGCTCCGCACGGCTTGCGACATGCTGGCACGGTTTGTCACAAACCGTGCCAAGCTGCAGAATGCACTTCTCCGTCTTCGTTCACCTCTGAAGTCGCCCATGCACATCTCCTATAACGTCCATGCCTCGTATGCATCCCAAAAATCCACCAATATACATGTAATCATGCAGAAGCTTGTGTAGACATGTAACACCCCCAAATCTTAACCCATTTGGAAAGGTATTACCGCCAGTGACCTCAGTGTTCCTTACCGAGATCACCCAAGGTTTTACCGTTTGAATACAAATCATGAAATACAATGATACAAAATGATAACTTTATTCATATAAAACATGAGTCCCGGGATTACATCCCAATCCCGAATATGACAAATACAGAGTTTAAACAAAGTACAGCGGAAGTCTTTAAACAAGGTACATCGGAAGTCTTATAAAAGATATTACAAAAAGGGTTGTGATCGTAATGATCACCTGCCCAAGGATCTCAACCTGATTAAAAGATAATTATTAAAACATCCAAAAATCACCGTCGTTTTCATAGTCATTCTAGTCTCCTCATATCTTTGCTCTATCTGATGTGCCGAATCGAACGGATGACACCAGCCAACCATGCAAGGGAATTATCGGCTGGTTAGTCTAATGAAAGACCATGCAAGGGTACAAAGCAGAAGGTTCTAAGCAGTCGTATTAGGTTAGACTTCTCGTCCCTCGAATAATAATCGAGTACGCTTGTCAACCACCATACTCTACTTGAATAACAACAAGAGGTATGCACAAGAGAAGATTCTGGAAGACTGAATCTTCACAGAAATCGACCCGAAAGAAGACTCCAACGGAAGTGAGTCTTAAGGAAATATGACAAATCTGGAACGTTTAAAGAATCAGACATCAGTGATTTATAAGCTGACTTAGATGTTTCTGTTCACAACCAACCTCATCGCTTATAGCGAATCCAGATTGGCAAGAGAACGTACTCTGATCAAAAGTCAAGACGAGCTTTCCTAGCTGCACTATTTACTTAGCTGTACTACTCGCCAAAGGTATATTAATTATGTGCACTCTGGCACTTTATCTTATTTAATTCCAAAACGCACACCACGTTATAAGCTTTTAGATCCCTCGGGAACTAAATCCCTAAGGCGGAGTTGACTCGGGAACTAAATCCCCAAAGTCGAGTCTATTCAGGAACTAAATCCCTAGGAGTCGAGTCAGGAACTAAATCCCTACAAGCAGAGTTGACTCGGGAGCAAAATCCCAAGAGTCGAATCGGGAACTAAATCCCGCGGGAACTATATCCCTAAGGCGGAATCAGGAACTAAATCCTTACAACGACACTAAAGAAGAATGGTAGGAACTAAATCCTAACCACCAGGTTATCAAGAAACGACTAGCACTCGTACTGAGATACACAGTAGCGTTTCTACGAATACTCGTTCTAACTAAACAGTTACAAACGCAGCAATAATTCATCTCAATGCCCTCATGGCCAGTTACAGATAAAATAGCGTTGTTCTAACAATATACAACCTATAATAATATTTGTATTAATTTACACATATATATAATAGCGTTGTTCTAGCAGATATACAACCTATTATAATATCATATTTTAGTTTCCAAAACAGTTTATAAAACCATTTCCAGACAAACACAATAATCATTCCAAATTAATTACTCAGATAAACAACTGATAATTAATGATATGGAACGATGAGCAAGAGCGAACCGCCACTTGCCTTAATCCGCAGAGTTTGACGAAGCCTAACGACGGGATTCCGGGCTCGATATAGGGACAGCTCTGGTAACACAGATTCCTTCAGATCGACCCATACAGAAACCCTTAGTTAGATTCGACATAAACGGACAGAATAACGAAAGGAATCGAAAGGAACGATGTCCGAACGACGACCACCAAAGCCGAGGCCTAACTAGGCCATCAGCCTTCTGGCGGCGGTCGCCGGCGGTCGCCGGCGGCCTTACGACGGGCGTCGTGTGTTCATGGCGGCGGTCACCGCCTTCATCACGGCGGGCGCTGCTATGAACATCGGAAAAATTAAAACGAGAACGAAACCTCACCGACGGCGAGCGATTCGACCCCCTTTTGCCTGGCTTTGGATTCTGAGCTTCTAAGGCCTCCAAAAGCTATACTTTGGCAACTGGAAACACACCAAAATGGGCACCGGCGATCACTTGCACATCTCCGGCGAGGGTACCAAACTCCGACGAGAAGAATTTGAGGATTTGAGCTTTTGTTTTTGCTCCAATCTGATCCCCAAACCTTCCAATTTATAGCCCAAGCTCCAGGAAACACAATGATGGCCTAAAACGAGACGTGGAGGGCTATTTTCGGCGTCGTCAGACGTCGCCGACGAGCACAGGGCTAGCCCCCCGCTAACCCGCGGCGGGCACCACGTCTCCCTCTAGGTCGCCGCATCGAAGGCACAGCGGCAGCGGGCTAATGGCGGCGGTCGCCGCATCCTAGGGACACTTGTCCCTGCAGCTGGCGAAGGAAGGCGCCAGGAAGCTGCTGGCGGCGGTCGCCGCCATACCAATGGTGGGCGCCGCCAGGTCAGCCTTATCCGGTGGCTTATGGATAATCTTGGCTTAACCCGGGATAAAAATAATCGTACACGAACGAGTATTAAGTCCCAAAGTACGTCGTCTGTATTTTATTTCACTGAGAAAAATATTACAGAGACTGAGAACATTACAGAATGTCTCAAACTATATGAAATTGACCCGACGTACAAAACGGACGTTCGGGAAAAATCTCAAAATTCCCAAAATATCCTTATAGAAATACGGGGTATGACAAGACATCTAAACTAAAGAAAGCGATGCAACTAGCTAAAAATGCAAGATAATAAACGTGGAAATGCCTAAACTATAGCCTAAATGCATGTCCTAAATATGTATAAAATGGATGTCATCATAAGATTGTGAAGAAGGTCAAGGATGTATTTTGATTGGGAAAGGTGTTAATCGGAGGAGGAGTGTTTGACTTCAATGCCTAAAAAGTAATGTAAAGGTCCTAAATCTTTTACTGGAAACATGGCAGATAAAGTAGAGACAAAGCGGTCAACGAGAGAAAAGGTAGAAGCCAAGACAAGGATATCATCACCATATACAAGGACAAATGTGATATGAGAACAAGACCGAAAAAGAAGAAGGAAGAGTCGGCTCGGGAAGCATGGAAGCCAAGGTCAATCAAGGCAGAACTTAATTTGGAAAACCAAGCTCGAGGAGCGTGTTTGATGCCATAAAGAGACTTATGCAATCGACAGAGGTGGTTCGGAAACTAAGGATGTTGAAAGCCAATAGGTTGTCGGATGAAGATGTCCTCTTCAAGATCACCATGGAGAAAGGCATTTTGGATATCCAATTTTCAAATTGACCAATTTGACAAAGCAGTCAAGGAGAGTAGCACTCTGATGGTGGCAGACTTGACAACGGGACTGAAAGTCTCATTGATGTCAAGGCCTTGCATCTGATGGTAGCCCTTCGCCATTAGTCGGGCTTTCCGATGCTCAATTTCACCATTAGAATAGTGTTTGGTTCGATACACCCATTTAACTCCCAATACATTGACAGAGGGGTGGGGTGGAACAAGATCCCTGGTATTTGTAGCCAGGAGGGCTTGAAATTCAGAGTTCATGGCATGCCACGATTTGGGGTATTTATTGGATTCAGTAAAAGAAGATGGTTCATCTTGTAACACCCCCAAAACTTAACCCTTTTGGAAAGGTATTACCGCCAGTGACCCCAGTGTTCCTTACCGAGATCACCCAAGGCTTTACCAAATAAATACAATTTATGAAATGCAATTGATACACAAAGATCAAGCATTAAATTCCAAAACATAACATTGTTGAGGAAACAAGGGTTACGGGATTACAACCCAATCCCGAATAGGTCAAAACATAGTTTAAACCAAACACAGCGGAAGACTAAGAAAGTAAGTTACAATCGGAGTTATTGTCCAAAGGATCATAACCTGATTAAAGAAATAATTAAAACATTCAAAAACCACCGCCGACTTCATAGTCCTTCTAATTTTCTGAGCTACTTCTTAACTGATGTGCCGAATCAAACGGATGACACCAGCCAACCATGCAAGGGAAAATATTGGTTGGTTAGTCTAAATGAATAGACTAGCAAGGGAACAAAGCAGAATGGTTCGAAGTAGTTGTATTAGGTTAGACTCTTCGTCCCTCGAATAATAATCGAGTACGCTTGTCAACCATCATACTCCTACTGGAATAAACAAGAGGTATGCACAAGAGAAGATTCTGGAAGACTGAATCTTCACAGAAATCGACTCGAAAGAAGACTCCAACGGAAATGAGTCTTTAAGGAAGTATGACAAATCTGGAAAGTTACAGAATCATTCAACCATGATTTAAAACTGACTGAGATGCTTCGGTTCACAACCAACCTCATCGCCTACATCGAATCCAGATTGGAAAGAGAACGTACTACATTCAAGTCAAGACGAGTTTTCCTAGCTGCACTGAACTTAGCTGCACTACTCGCCCAAGGTGTATTAATTATGTGCGTCAAGGTAGCACTTATCTGATTTATGTTTCAAAAACACACATCACGTTATAGACTTTTACATGTGTACCCCACCAATGGGACGACACATCTTAGTATATGTTTCGTCGAGAGTGACGTATACCGAAAGGTTTGTGACACCAGCTAAGTATCCTGTCTCTACACACATGTGTAAGAGACCGATCATGATCATAGAATAGTACCAGATGGGGACGAGCCATCCCGATACCAGATTATAAAGAAACGACTGGACAGAGTCCGAGTAACGTTCCTATCTAACAGTGCTAACTAAACAGTTACAGCACCACAACATTTACAGGATAAATCCACATAAAGGCCCGAAAGGCGATCACAGATAATAGCGTTGTTCTAACAGATATACAACCTATTATATGATTTTCAAAATAGTTTATCAAAACCATTTCCAGACAAACAGAATATTCATTCCAAATTAATTACTCAGATAAACTACTGATAATTAATGTAAATATGGAACGAAAGAGCAAGAGCGAACCGCCACTTGCCTTACTCCGCAGAATAGTCTAAAGACGTCACTGGATTCCGGGCTCGACACGGTATAGTTCCGACAGCACAACAACCTTCGAGTCGACCCATAAAAGGAACCCTAAGTTAGATCCGACATAAACAGTACGAATCTAAACACGGCGAAAGAACACGAAAGGAAAGACGCCACGACGACAACCGACCAAGCCAAAGCCACGAAGGCGTTCTGGGCACTGGCGGCGGTCGCCGTTCTTGGCGGCGGTCGTCGTGAAGAACACGACGGTCGCCGTGAAGAACACGGCGGTCGCCGTTAAGAACACGGCCGACTGAAACGAGAGAAAACTCACCCCAAAACACGAGCGGTTTGGCCTCCTTCGACTTGCTTTGGCTTCTAACCTCCAAGGCTAACCAAAAGCTTCACAAAGGCACTCTGGAAACACACCAAAGCAACACCGGCGAGACCTTCGAATTCCGGCGAAAACACAACTCCGGCGAGAGGCGAATTTGGCAGCGATTCGGGGTTGTAGATGACCCAAAACCCATGCCCAAGCTTGTCTATTTATAGGCAAACCCCAAGGAGTGATCTGCAAACCCTCAGACACGGCAAACGACGCAACGGCGCACCTCGAACGACGCCGGCGACCATCGGGCAATGCCCACTGGACAATCACGGCGGTCGCCGTATTTTTGCCTGCGGCGGGCATGCGGCGGTCGCCGTAAATACGGCGGTCGCCGTAAATACGGCGGTCGCCGTCGTTAGGCCTGTCGCGGCCAGCTAGAAGCTGACACGCTGACATCTCGGGCCCAACCACGGCGGTCGCCGTTTCTGAACGGCGGTCGCCGTTTCCCCCTTTTCCCGCCCATTCGGCTTTGAACGAGCATGACGATAAACCGGGATAAAAATTATCGTACACGAATGACAATTTAAAATTCAAGGCACCTTGTCTGTATATTATTTCAATGAGAAAAATATTACAGATATAGAGCACATTACAGAATGTCTCAAGCTACCTAAATTAAATCCGACGTACACAACGGGTACTCGGGAAAATTCCATAATTCCCAAAATAACCTTACAAAAATACGGGATATCACACATCTGGTATCTGGGAGGTGGAGGTGTGGGTGAAAATGCAATGGGAAGAATCTTTGGAGGGCCAGGGTATAGTGTATTCGTGACGAATAAGAGATGTAAAGACCTTGTTTTTGGAACGAGTGGTCATAAGATGAAGGTGTGGGGTATGAGATGGAGGGTGTGATGGATGGCGGTGTCAATTGTAGGGGAAGAAGATATGTATAGGAATTGGATGTGTGCAAAAGGTTAGAAGATAGAGTGGGTGATGAAGATGGGCCAATACGAGAGGATGGCCTAGTGGATGTTGATGGGCTTGGTGAGGGTGGTGATGGAGATGTGAAGAGTGCAAATGGAAAGAAAACATGTAAAGAGGGAATGTCAGTGCTGGGTTAGGCCAGACAGTATAATGATTGGGGTGGCCCAACAAAGGGAATGAGTCTTCATGAAAACTACATCTCTAAAGGTGTATATCCTTTGAGGGGGGAGATCTTGAAAAAATATAGCTTTTGTAGTGAGTGATATAGCCTAAGAAATCACAAGGGGAAGATTGCAAAGATAATTTATGAGAGTTGTAGGGGCGGAGGTTTGGAAAGCAAAGGCAACCAAATATTTCAAGGAAGTGATGATCGGGTGGTTTTTGTAGGAGGACATCATATGAAGTAGTGTAATTGAGTACGGATGATGTGCGACGATTGATGAGGTAAATCGTGTCTCAAAAGCATAGTCCCAATAGGTAAAAGGGGGAGATGAGTGGGCTAAAAGGGCAATACCGGTATTAACATTGTGATGGTGGCGGTTTTCAATACTCATGTTTTGTTGATGGGAATGATGTCATGTGAGATACCTAATTGAGAAAAGTGTGAATTTAAAGGTTTAAATTCCGATCCGCCATCCTTTTGAATAGCTTTGTTAGTGGTGGAAAAATAATTATGAATAAATTAGATAAAGACTAAAAGGATAGTAGTAACTTGGGACTTAGTAGACAAGAGAAATATCCATAAAAACTTACTAAAATCATCAAGGATAGATACATAACATTTGTTGCCTCTAGTAGATAAGTAGTGGACTGGGCCCCAAATATCTACGAAAAGAAGAGAAGAAGGCCCACTGGATCGAGAATTTGAAGGTGGATGAGGGAGGTTATGGGTCTTGGCCCACTCATAGGAAGTGCAAAAGAAACGGGCTGGACAATGAATAGAGGCTGGCAGGTTGAGACGACTAAGAAGCTTTCGGTTGTTAGGGCTGAAAGGTGATCGAATCTACTGTGGAAAAATTGAGCGTCGATGGTGGCAGTATTGTGTGCTTGAGGAGAGGATTGTGGCACAGTCAAATTGGTCAGAACGTACAAACCCTTCTCAACGGATCCCTAGAGGAGCGTCATTCCGGTTACTTGGCCCTTAACAAGAAAAGAGGAAGGGTGAAATTCAAAGAAAACTCCATTGTCAACACAAAATTGGTGAACTGAAACCATTTTTTTTGACATGGAAGGTGTGTGTAAGAGATTGCATAGGAGAAACAATCAGGAAGAATGAGAGGAGGGTAACAAAGTGGAATTATAGTGACTGATGGGAAGCCCAAAGTCGTCGCCAATCATCACCTGCTTAGTGCTTTGATAGGGATGAGCGACATGATTGAGTGGGGAGAAATATGGTGTGAGGTAATGTGTCATGGCGATGTCAAGACTCCAGTAAGTGGTAGTGCGGTGAGCTTGAACGTGGGCAGGCGCTGAGAGATGGAGCGAGTGATTGAAGCGATTCCATCAACTAAGAGAAACATGCCCCTTGTTTAGACAGATCTGACATGTGGGTTGAGTGTCAGACTCACCAGTGAAGTTGGAAGGGTGACCACCTCTAGAGCCGCTACAGAAATTACCACGACGATGGCCACCTCCACGGTATGAACCTTCTATGAACCCTCCATTGTTATTCTGATTTGGATTGTTGTGGTGTTGGTGGAGTTTACAGAGAAGGTGGGATTTTGGAGAAGGTTTTGAGTTTGTGTGGAAAGTCTGGACTCATGGTTAAGCAAATAGGCAAGAACATAAGATAGGGTGGGTAGAGTAGGTTGTGTGGACAAGGATGTAACAATGGACTCATAGTCCTCTCCAAGGCCAACAAGGAGCTAGATGATGAATTTAGGGTCGGAGATTGCTTGACCCACAGCTGGTAAAGAGGTAGTCAAGTTTTTGACTTTGTTAAAACATACAATAATGGGGTCACCTCCCTTCTTGAGGGATGCGAGTTGAAGGCATGTTTGAACAACATAGGCATGTGAGCGGGCAAAGAAGGTTTCTTGAAGCTGGGACCATATTTCCATGCATGTGGAACAATCTATTACTTGAGCTAGGATAGGTTCTACGAGGGAGGAGGTTAAAACAACCATGACAAGTTGATCCTTAGAGACCCAGGTGGAGATGTTAGGATGATTACATGTGTTATCTATACATTATGTTTGTCTTTTTACGTGGTATTTTATATATCCTCTATAGTCGTGAAATAAATAGGATGACTACATGTTATAGGTCAATGGACATTATGTGGTATTTTTGGTATCCTATATAGTTGTGTAATAAATAGGATGATTACATGTTTTAGGTTAGTAGACATTATGTTAGTATTTTTAGGTGGTATTTTCGGTATAATAAATAGGATGATCACATGTGTTAGCTTATACATTATGTTAGTCTTTTGTTAATAAATTACAAGTTTTAGCATAAATATTATGTTAGTATTTTATTAATGAGTTACATGGTTTGGCTTAGACATTAAACATGTTTGTGGTTAGAACAACATTATGTTAGTTTCAATTATTAAGTAAACTATATGTTTGTGGTTAGAACAACATTATGTTGTTTTTTGAAACCGTTCTTAGAAAAACCTTTAATGTATAATATTTTTTTTAAATAAATAGGATGACACTAGTGATAACGATTTTTCGCCAGTCGACTATTCTTCTCATTTTACTACAAGTGATGAATGGAGTGATAGAGACACTATGATCAAGTGGGTTAAGAATGTCGGTTTGGGACTGTCTATGGTGATCCTCATAAGTAAATCATGAGCTAGAAAAGTCATATTGTCGTGTGAGAAGTTTGTGTCATATAGATCGGCGGTGAAGAAGGAGGAGGTTTAGGGTCCCGATGCAACCCCTAAACGGAAAAACAAAATTGAGGACAAAGAAGAGCGAGTTCCCGTTTCTGTTGCATGGGTTATTAGGGAGAGAAGATTGGAGAAAACCGTGCATGTGGACATTATCCGTCGTTAGTGGATGCAACACCCATGATCTTTCAAGTAGTTTAATTGGTCATGCATTTGCTGGACGACTTTCGCATGAACAACATCAGAGAGTGAAGGTTTTGTCTGCCTCCGGCACAAAATCGAATGCTATTATGAGTCTATTTCTAGAGGAGGATCCCTAATGCTTGACATCAAAGAATCAATTGTACAATTTCAAGGCTAAGGAGAGGCATAAATCCAGGGGAAATTTGACGGTGCCACAATACACGTTGGATTATCTAAAGACGAAAGGTTATTATGTATACATCGACAGAGTTCGCAACGCTGATGGTAAGGAGGTTTTGAATGACCTTTTTATTTGTCACCTCGACGCTAGACATTTTGTTGCGTTTTTTCCCTCACATCATCATCATGGATACGACCTACAAGACCAACATATATTTGTATTTAGTTATCGTTTTACTACATCTAAAATATGTAATTGCATATAAATCTTCTATTTTGTACATTTATAGGTACGGTATGCTTTTGTTGGATTCACTTGCACCAACCTTATGTTCTGTATTGCCATTGTATTCATGCAAAATGAGAAAGCGGAGCAGTACGATCTCAACATGGAGGAGACGATTCGAGAAATTACTATCGTTGCACACAAATCCCAAATCTATCATTGCTCCCATAGGTGAAGGCAAGGCTTTTTCTCCATTAACTTGAGGAGGGTAACAGGTCTCTACCCTAACCCTAAAACAAAACTACACCAATTAAAGAGAACAGAGGACAATACAATTTCAGCAGAATCGTTCACATACTTAATCTTAATTTTAGCAGACCATTAATTAGTAACTACACGTGTACTAAGCGAAGAGACGAAGGGAGAATGATTGACCAAAAGCAACCACAATAGCTTATGCTTACAACCGACTTAATGTGTCATTGTGTGCCCAATCATTGTTAACAACCCTAACACTAATCCTTCAATTTCGTCAGATATACAAGAAATCGAAACGACAAGTAAAATGAGAGGAAGTAAGCAGCTTCTCACCATTATTGAAGACGAAGTGCTAAATTGATTGATTACAAATCCAAAATAGAAAAAGAGGGAGAGAATGCAGAAGAAGATAAGACGGGTATTAATAACCAGCCTCGACAGAAGGGGACTCTATACCTTATGTGGGATATATTCTCATTACATTACAAAGTTTTAAATTCGAGTCATATCTAGATCTTGGAAATTATTTACCCGAAAAAAAACCTATAAATATTAGACTTTGTACTATAATGTAAGAAAACCCTAAACCCTACAAACCCCAAAACAAAACTCCGCCCCACAGCTTTTGGGTGCCACTAGCTGGCGCCCAAAGGGTTTCTACTATAACCCTTTAGGCGCCACTAGGTGGCGCCCAAAAACTGTGTGGGGGATTTATTTTGGGGTTTTTTAGGGCTTAGGGTTTAGGGGTTTGGAATTTTGGGTTTCATAGATTACATTACAATGTATGAAATTTATGGGTTTATTTGGTATAAAAAAACATCCAATAATTATATACGAATTAGATATTTACAATTTTTTTTGTAAACATATATGTTCTTGGCTTTTTTAGGGTAGTATGGAGAAGGGGACTCCGTCATAATATTATTCACAAGTAAAATCTTTTGGGCTTTGGTTGTATGACTACTGACAAATACTCGAGTAATCTTAGACAAGCTTTTCTCATGCTCGTTCACAAAATTTCTTGGAAGTTCCTACCAAGCCAAGTGAGATTCGGGCCATATCTAGATATTGAAAGTTATTTACCCGAAAGAAAACTATAAATAGAGTTTGAGTTTTGCCTATGAATTGTTATACTCTACCCTAAACCCTAAAAATAATGGTTTAGGGTTTGGGCGCCACCTAGTAGAGCTAAGGGGTACATCATAAACCCTTTGAGTTTTACCTAGCTGAGCACAAAGGCTGTGAGAGGGAATCCAATTTGGGTTTTTTAGGGTTTAGGGTATAAGGTTTCCTACATTACAGTACAAAGTTCCAGATTTTCAAGTTTAAGTTGGAGAAATAACTTACAATATCTAGATATTGACCGGATAATTTGGCAAATTGGTTCAGACCTTGAAGTGTGTGGATGGCTGGGGCAGTTCGTCCAGTTTAGGGGCTCTTAGGATAATTGTATTTTCCTTATTGTCTCAAATCAAATAATCTTCATGAAAACGGTATTTGCCTCTGACTTCTCATACCCTAAATCCCAAAACAAAGCCTCACCCCATAGCTTTTGGGCGCTACCAGCTAGTGCCCAAAGGGTTTCTACTGTAACCCTCTAGGCGCCACTAGGTGGCACCCAATAGTTGTGTGGGGGATTTGTTTTGGTGTTTTTAGGGTTTAGGATCTCTTACATTACAGTACAAAGTTTAAGATTTCCAAGTATAATGTTGGAGAAACAATTTTGAATGTCTAGATATTGACCGGATATTTTGGTAAATTTGTTAGGACGTTGAAATGTGTGGGCGGTTGGGGAAATTCATTAGGTTTAGAGGCTTGTTATGATAACTGTATTTTCCCTATAATCTCAAATCAAATAATGACTTAGTTTTAGATTTGCCTATGAATTGTTATACTTTACCCTAAACCCTAAAAATAATGGTTTAGGCCCTGTGCGCTACTTAGTAGAGCACCAGGGGTACATCATAAATCATTCGTGATCTACCTAATTGAGCACAAAGGTTGTGAGAGAGAATCCAGTTTGGTTTTTTTAGGGTTTAGGGTATATGGGCTAGGGTTTCTTACATTACAGTATAAAGTTTAAGCTTTTCAAGTTTATGTTGGAGACAAAACTAACAATATCTAGATATTGACCGAATATTTTGGTAAATTGGTTCGGGCCTTGAAATGTATGGGCGGTTGGGGCAATTCGTCCGGTTTAGGGGCTCGTTAGGATAACTTTATTTTACCCTTATCTCAAATCAAACAATGGCTTAGAGTTTGGAATTTGCCTATGAATTGTTATACTCTACCCCAAACCCTAAGCCTAAAACCCTAAAAATAATCCCTTGTGCGTCACCTAGTTGAGCACAAGGGGATTATTTTCTTAAACCCTTATGCGCTACCAGGTTGCGCATAAGGATTATTTTGGAGGATTTCCCAAAAACTAAGGTTTTTTAGCGTTTACCTATGATTTGCTCGAAATGCATATGGGTGGAGTTTCAAAGACGTAAAATCACAATATGGATAAAAAAATACGTAAAACCACAATTCAAATCAACATAAAAGACGTAATACATAATAGTAATAAACACAAAATATCAATATAAAATACATAATACCATTCAAAGTATGAAATAAAAAATAGTAGCTACATCTCGTCGTCGCTCGACGATCCATGAAAAGTCGTTGCCTACTCGCCGCTGCCCGCTCAGCCACAGCCCTGGATGACTCGCCCCTCTCATATATAGACGGGACACGCGCCACTCGGGCTCAGTACGTTGCTGCTGTGGACGACTCGACTACAGGACCCGAGGACTAGGACGATCGTCGTGAGGTCTAGATAAGCTGATCAGCTACAGGAAGCTCGTCGACGCATACAATGACCATCATATGGTCCCATTCCAACCCGTCACCCCATAGCTAAATAATATCCTAAGCAAAAGTTGTTGCCATGGTCAAACGCTGCAAAACAAAGAAAAATTTGTTATATGTGGATTTCGAGAATAATAATAACAAATATGTAATATCAAATGAATTGGTGGAGAAACGTACTCTATGCGCGTCCACAGTCAGAGGAGGACCTCGCACGATATGAGGTTACGAATGTGAGATCTGAAGATACCAGTCAAGGTACTCGTCGTCCACATCCCACACTAGGACCGCCACCGGGCTCTCCAAAATGAATGAACATAGATATCCATCGAGATGCTCCCATCCGTCTCATGCGGGATCAAAGGTCAACTTGTACAGTTGTTTCCCTGAAAACTTGACTAGGCGCAATGCGTACGACGGCTATATAACATCCAAGGGTCTGCTCTGTTGTCGTCCAAACTGGCGTACAACCCGATCAGGCATGCACGGATCAACAACGTCCAGGAAACGAATCGTCCCTCAGTATGTGGAGGTCCTATAGACAACAACAAAATCTAGAGTGGCATACAATGTCCACTGTACCTGCAATGATAAAAAAGTACAATCGTGTAAATAATTATTCATAGGAGAGACATAAATATTATAAAATTAAGGTGCATATATCATCAAACCGATAATCATTCAAGATACGCTTGTAATGCCGATTGTTGACGGGAGCACGCAGCGCGGTGCGCTGGATATGATACCGAGCAGTGCGTCACTCGTCGTCATCCCTGCCAGGGAGGGGGTTAAGATTCCCCGGAAAATATATAAAGTACGTCCATATCCACGCCTACATATGAATTAATATATTTGGTTAGCAATAATTTTAAATATTTAATAATTAATACAGCACCGTTAAATGTATCGTTCAATTACTTGAAGTAGATAGGTGCACCCCGCTATGCCTGCAATCTCCCCCCGAGAATCCTCACCAAGGTTCCTATACAACCAGGCAAGCACCCCGGTCCCCCAAGTTGTGTCAACGACACACCCCCAATTCTCGAACAACGACAACATCTTCACCATCAGCTGGTTCGTGGACTTATCCACGAAAATGCTGCAAGACATGGCGTGCCATAGGTATCCCGCCGCTATCAACTCGGGCTCGTCTCCATCTGCGTAGCACGTGCACAAAAAACTCATAGGCAATAACCCGACCCTTCCTAACTTCCTTCAACGTCTCCTTCTCGTCAATACCGAACATATACTCGAACAACTCCTGGCCCAACGTCTCCAACTCATCATCACGCGCAAACGGTACGCGGTAGGAAAATCCATTTATGATCAGCCTCCAGCCCTTAAAGTCGGTCAAGCGAGTATAAGCCTTTAAAGCCCGTACGAGAGGTGGTGCAGGCGGAGAAGGAGCGTGCCAAATCCGGTGCGCAACGTGAGTCCTGAATCTCTGTAGCACCTCAAGCGACTCAAGCCCGTACGGGGGGGGGGGGGGGGAGCCTCGCCAGCGGGAGGGGGAATGGGCTGTCGGGGGCGGGAGGGGGAACTGGCTCCTGGGGGACGGAAGGGACATCCTCCATATCAACATCGTCCAGATGAGGACCCTCGGCCGCAGTCTCCTCTGTGTCAGGAAACGCATCCTCCATAGGCAAATCGCCCATGTCACGGACACGACTCTGTAAAGCCGGATGTAAACATACACCAGGAGATTGAAGAACCTCTGAAAAAAGAGGATCTGCTAATGGAACGGGATCGTTTGGGATTCTTGATTACAGGAGAATTCTGCACTTTCTATTATTGACGTGTATTTCCATTGTAAATTAACACGTGTGTTTTTTCCCTTTTTCAATTTTTTTACAACTTCTAAAGCCATACATTTAGGGCCCGTTTGATATTGATATCAGGATATCAGGTATGTATATGAGACATCAATCATACTCATATCTGTGTTTGGTGTATCCTGATATCGATATCAAACCAATATATGTTGTTTGATATAGATATATATCGATATCAATGATATCCGAGTGATATTGGGGTGTTATTTTGATATCTTTCAGAAAATTAGTATATCAAACATACCACTCATACTCATATCCGATACCTTGATATCACTCAAATGATATCTTGATATCCATACCGATACCCATACCCGATGTCACATACCTTTGATATCGATACCAAACGAGCCTTTAGATGATCCAACGGCTAACATGAATATTCATTGACCAAATATGACTGCAATTCAAAAGTAAAAATAGTCAGGTGGCATATTATGGGAGAGACGTGTGGTTTAGTAAAGTTGTAATGTACTACTAATTATATTGTAGATTATGGAAAAGGCATAGTGTAGGAGAAGATTTTGAATGGACCAACCAAACAAGCCCTCTACCAACGTTGAGAGGATCCAGAATCTCGGATAGGGCAATTCCGTCCTCTACTGAGTCCTCCTACTTGTGGTGTCGACGACACACTCAAATTCTCACATTGTTGTTGAATGGACGCGAAGTGCGGCGATGGCCAAGAAGCATTGTTGTCATAGTTGCTTGATCTTGGTGGAGCTGGCGTTGGTCTTTGGGGCCGAAACAAACCTCCATACTCCACACCAGGATTTGTCGTGTGAGATCCCGCTTTAAAATTCGGATGATTGTACAACCCTTCTCTCGAGTTTGAACTTGGTAAACCAGAGGATCCACTTGCTTCATTTTCTTGACTCCCCCCCGTGTCTCTCTTTTGGTACGGAACTCTACAAAAAGTTGTTAATTTCATCACAAAATGTGTTTCATTCATACAGCAAGAGAGAAGCATGTGAGTGATATATGATGACCTGTAGTCTTGGAAAGGGCCTCTATGTTCGTGCCAGAGACTGAATTCCTTGATGTCAGATTCGTATACAGTCTGCGTAATGTTTAATCTCTTCAGTTTTATGAACAAAACAGTGTATTGTCGGGGAGAATGAATGATAGAAGCATACTTTTGGAGGGTAATCGACATTGTCCAGGATACGAGGAGCCTGTATACTCGGTTTTGGCAATTTGAAGTGAGCACATCTGGTCATTGAGCAGTAAAATGACACATTAGACAAGTAACAGCAAAGAAGCTCATCACCATCATCATCATCATCGTCGTCATCATCATCATATGGTGTTATAATAACTCACAAAATCATGTCTTCTTCATTTGAAGAATCGAGGGCGTGCAGAATCAGATCTACAAAGCCGCCAACTCCATTGGCGGTGCTGTATTGTTGACACCAGAAAAGGGTGAGCACTGATTGATACTAACAATAATAACTCAAATTAGGCAGGATGAAGAGGTAGAAACCTTGGGTCTTCGACTATCTTGCTTATAAGTTGAGAGCCGAAATCACTAAAAGCTCTAACAAATAGAACATCAGTGTTGAGTGAGTTTCGTTGTGCCTCGTCTTCCTGCAGATTTGTGGTAGTAAGACGCAAGAAACCATTGCCAATAAACAAAGAGTGTAGGATCTGTGCGTTAGAATCAAGGGAACTGAGACACAAAGGTGTTCGGTTCCTATGGGCAGCGGAATAACAAATAAGCAAGTTATCAAGACAAATTACTTAAGGTGGAAACCTTTGATAACCAACTAGTTATCTAGGATAAAAACCACCCCTCTTGCGAGGATTGAAAAGTCTACTTGTATATTAACTTTGATTGCAACTTCCGAACTCAGCAGTTCAAACCTATCTCTCAGGCTAACCCCAGTTCCCTAGTCAATCACAAATTAACACACAAAGACTTACTTCGACTCAGCTTTTCTTCTTTCTTCTTCTTTAGTTCTGATGCACTTTGAGAGCTCGTTAATGCATGACCTAATTGCACCAGCAACATCATGTATATATAAGACTTATTTGTCAAGGAAAGATCTCGGAAGAGAATCCCTTGAACAAACAAATCCCGTAAATACATGATGGAATATTTTATATCTTAACAAAATAAGACACAAAATATTCTCTCACCCAAATCCTAATTTACATAATCCTATAAGAATATTCTATATGTAAACCGGCCAAGATCTTCATTTGATAGCATCCGGATTTGGTGAGAAGATCTTCTTCAAAGATTCTGTTGATGAGTCTGGGAAACCATCGACGCGGTTCCCATCCAGTTCCCTTGATCTTGATCTGCGCTCACTTGGACTTGATTTCCCTTATCTTTTCACCTGTTCATAAGTCACTAGAGAGGCCAGTTAATCTCAAGCGTTTGTCATCGTCAAAACAAGAGAAACAGAGGAAGGGAACTTCATGGGAACTGAGGTTCGAAAAAGTTCCATTCCAACAATTTCCCCCTTTTTGATGATGACAAACAGATACCAACATATAAGCATATAACCAATAGGCAGTAAAGGAGTTAGATTGTGGAAGCAAAGATACTGAGGAGATTGCTTCATAGTTCCCCCTTAATTTTTGACAATGATACTTAGTTCCCCCTTAACACGATACCAGTCCTATTGGTTCCAGGATTCCAGAATCTATTCCCCCTTTTGACATCATCGAAAATATAGATTAGATACAGTATAAAACAGAGAATAACTCAGAGGGAAACATGTCAATTGCAAGAACAAGGCACAACTTAGCAAAATGATTTCATTAATTAAGCAAAAGAGGCACAATATATAGCAGACACAGGCAAGGGAAACAAACAACAATGCTGAAAGAAGGTAACCAACAACGCAGAGCAGCTAATAAGCAGGGGAAATCCTAGGGAATCTAAGCCAGAAACTGACAAAAGAGCATCAGGGGGAACGGGGAGGCATCCTAGCAGCGAGCTCCCTGATGGCAGAGGAGATTTCCCTAAGAGCGGCACAAACATCAGCGTTGGAGGACAGCAAAGCGGGTTCCGCACTCTCAGACTCAGCAGCTCGAGTTTTCTTGGGCTTGACCTCCGACACCACATCCACACTGAGGCTATTGATGTAAGCCACGTCCATGAGGTGCGAAAACTGGGACTCAGTGGGATCAGCCGGGTAGGAGTTGAGAGAGGACAGGATGGCCTTGATCACCGTCGGATAGGGTAGGGAGTGAGATGTGTGGGAGCGGCAGGCTTGCATATGCAGCATAATAATCCGGGGGAGATCCAGGCGCTCGCCAGAGAGCATCTTCTCCATAAACACCACGTCAGCAATCTGAGTTTGATTCCTCTTTTCCTGGCGAGGAATGACATTGGAGATGAGGAAGGAGTGTAGCAGCTTCATGGGGAGGGAGAGATATTTTGTGTGGAGGTCTTTTGGGGGATTGGGGCCGAAGAGGAACTGGACAAAGTTTTCTTTCTTGGAGGGCCAGTTCTTCTTGGTGATTTGTAAGAAGCCATCACCAGTGGGCACGTGTAGCACAGCCCCAATCATCTCAGCGGTGATGCAGATAAGGGGACCACCAATCACAACCACAATATCAGACGGCTCATCTCCCTCAGGTGTCCCAACGAAAGACATAGACGAGTAGAAGCTCCGGACGACAGCATCATCAACTCCGGTGGGCTCAGCGAAGAGGTTTTCCCACTGCTGGATCTCAAGCATAGCTTTGAACTGCTCAACCTCAGGGAGACCGCAGGACCAGAGTTGAGTTCCCATAAAGAGGGGTCCCAGAATGTTGCGCGAGGCGAACGACTCCTTGTGTGAAGTCGAAGGCTGGGCAGCAGATTTCGATTTTGCACTGGGAGCTTTAGCAGACCTGGTGCGAAGGGCCACAGAAGAGGGCTTTGCCTTCTTGGAGCGAGGCGCCTTTACTTCAGAGAGGAGAGTGACCTCATCGTCGTCGAAGTCAGCGCGCAGGCGCTTTACAGCAGAGGTGCCGACAGAATTCTTTGATATTTTGGGAGGCAGGGACTCCAAGGGGGAGATATCTTCTCCCTGATCATGAGCCTCGAGGGGAGACGAGTGCTGTTGGGAACTTGCAGGGCTGGCATGGTGGGATAGGCCTTTTGAGGAGGAGGGTGCCGGCTTTGATAGAGTAGCATCAGGCGAGGGTTCTTTGTGGGTGGATGAGGAGGGTACCACAGAGAGGGTTTGGGCTTTTTGTGGAGAGGACGGGGTGAATTCAGTGGGGGCCGATGTTTGTGGGGTGGCCGTGGGAGTGGGGAGCGATGTCGCCGGTGATGGGGTGGCAACATCGGAGGTAGAGGTGGGGACGGCAGCGGCAGACGGCTGAGCATCGGAGGCCACGGGCGTTGAAGATCGTCCGTGAGCCGCCAAGAACTCAAGATCGGCTTGAGAGAGAGAGACCTGAATAGTCTTGTCTGCCATGGGAGCTTGGTGGGGAGAGAACGGCAAATTTAGGGTTTTGAGATTTGAGAGAAGGAGAGAGCACAGAGATGAGCAGCGGTGACCGGGGAATAGTGCATAGTACCCCTTAAATAGAGCAGCAGATCTTCCAAAAATCTCCAACGACTACAAGATCGGATCTTCCAGAATTTCCTTAATGACGAAGATACGAATTTCCCAAATTCTATCCAAATCTCCAACTGATGGAAAGAAGTCCCATCAGAAATAATCTCCAACGGCTACTGCTTTCAAGTTGCCATAAATACTCTGAGCAGAAAAAAAACCGGGAATCGAGGCAGCGTCAGAGATCAAACGGCAAGAAGCACAACCAGTTCCCCCTTAGTTCCTTATCAGTTCCTGGCTAGGGAAATTCTTGGAAGCATATATGTGGGGAATGTAAAACATGAAGAGAACACATCCAAGAGCATGAAAAATATCAGGAAGGCATTTTTGACGCTAAGCTAGTAAATTCCCAGTTGTGGACAAATAAAGCATGGATCATAGGGAACTACTAGGAAAGCCAGGCCAGGGTTAGCTTATAATCAATCATCATTTCGGCTTATTATGAGGGTTCAGATCAGATTGATTATATATTGTTGAAATAAGAGCACAAATGAAGTCCACATAACATATGAAAGCATGAATATGGCACCTCTGAAGACATAACAATGAGCACAAGAATGCAGAGAGGGACAAGAAATGCAATAAACACAGTTCCCAACGAGTTACCAGGTAAACTGATAAATCAACAATCTAGTCAAGACCAGGGAAATAGCCAAGGGAACCCAGAACCTCTAATCAATGGAAATCATGCCAAGAAGGAGTCTAAAATACTCATAAGGTTCTCGATTAAGGGCTTTAGTGAATATATCAGCAATTTGTTCCTCAGTACGACAATGTTCCATAACAATGATCCCTTTTTCCACATTATCTCTCAAAAAATGGTGCCTTATGTCAATATGCTTAGACTTGGAATGAAAGACAGGATTTTTAGAGATGCTAATGGCACTAGTGTTATCACAAATAATTTTGAGAGGGCCATAGGATTTACCAAAGTCCGTGAGTTGCTGTTTGAGCCATAGGACTTGAGCACAGCACGCAGCAGCAGCAATGTATTCTGACTCAGTTGTTGAGAGGGAAATGGACGTTTGCTTCTTAGAACCCCAAGAGACCAGACAAGGGCCAAGGAATTGAGCCATTCCAGAAGTGCTTTTCCGATTTTGAAGAAATCCAGCATAGTCAGCGTCGGTGTAGGAGATGAGCTCAAAGTCGCAGTGTTTGGGATACCATAGACATAGATTGTCAGTTCCCTTCAGATAGCGAAGAATCCTTTTCACAGCTGCCATGTGCTTAGTGCGAGGATCAGCCTGAAAGCGAGCACAAAGACACACAGAATACATAATATCTGGCCGACTGGCAGTGAGATAGAGAAGGGAACCTATGATTTGCCGATACAGAGATTGATCAGCCTTTGGATCAGAATCTTCCAGCGTGAGCTTGGTTGCCGGGGAAATAGGAGTGGCAAAAGGCTTGCTTGTGTCCATCTTGAATTTCTTCAGAAGATCTTTCACATACTTCTGTTGATGGACCTGAGTGCCCTCTGAAAGTTGATTAACTTGAAGACCTAGGAAGAAGGTCAGTTCCCCAATCATGCTCATCTCGAACTCACTGCTCATAAGATTCTTGAATTTTTCTACAAGAGAGAGGTTAGTGGATCCAAAAATAATATCATCGACATATACTTGAACAACCAAGATATCATCTTTGACTTCCAACAAGAATAAAGTTTTGTCAATCAAACCTCTTCTGTATCCATTGGATAACAGGAACTGAGCAAGGCGGTCATACCATGCTCGAGGGGCCTGCTTTAGCCCATAGAGAGCTTTGTCGAGGAAGTAGACATAGTCAGGATGGTCTCTGTCCTCAAATCCAGGTGGCTGCTTGACGTACACTTCTTCTTGAAGAACGCCATTGAGAAAGGCAGTTTTGACATCCATTTGGAAGAGCTTGAAGCCTTTGTGAGCAGCATAGGCAATCATTAGGCGGATGGCCTCCATTCGAGCAACAGGAGCAAAAGTTTCGTCATAGTCAATGCCCTCTTGCTGATTGTACCCTTGAGCAACAAGACGAGCTTTGTTTCTTGTGACAATCCCTGAGTCATCAAGCTTGTTACGAAAAATCCACTTGGTTCCTATGATAGTCCTGTTGGGAGGACAGGGAACCAAACGCCAAACTTTATTCCTATCAAATTGATGAAGTTCCTCTTGCATAGCATTGATCCAATCCGGGTCAGTGAGAGCTTCTTTGTAGTTCTTGGGTTCGACCATGGATAGGAAGGCATTGAAGGCACATAAATTCTTCAGATAGGAACGAGTGGTAGTAGTTGGCTTGTGATAGGGAGTAAAGATGAGATCCATTGGATGTGAGCCTTTGTACTTGTAGTTGGGAACAGGAATGGAATCATCGGCAGGGGTTGGCAGAGAGCCTTCAGTTGCAGAGATAGAAGAATCACCAGAGTTCTCTGCAGAAGCAGTGCCTGAGTTCCCATCAGTTTGATCAGCGGAGTTCCCATCAGTAGTAGCCTCTGAGTTCCCAGCATTCTCTGACTCAGAAGTAGGAGAATTTGAGTCTGGGGAATCATCACCAGAGGGAGAGTTAGAGTTGCCAGTAGGAGTGGCTGGAGAAGGCGGCTCAGCTGAGTCATCCCCAGACATGTTGAGAGTGAACTCAGGGACAGCAGGTCCAGCTTCATCAGAATCATCATCAGCGCTGTGAGGAATAGAGGGTACCTGTTGCATGTTAGAAAAAGCAGACTCATTGAAAACAACATGAACACTTTCCTCCATCTTTTGTGTACGAAGGTTGTACACTTTGTATGCTTTGCTGTTGCTGATGTAGCCAAGGAAAATCCCTTCATCACTTCTGGGATCAAATTTCCCAATAGGATCTTTGCCATTATTGTGCACAAAGCACTTGCATCCGAAGACCCGAAGATGGGAAATGTTGGGAACTCGGCCTTTGATGAGCTCATAGGGGGTCTTCTCAGTTATAGGGCGAAGCATAGCACGATTCAGAATGTAGCAGGCGGTGTTGACAGCTTCAGCCCAGAAACGATGAGGAAGACCAGCAGAGAGGAGCATAGTGCGAGACATGTCCTCTAGAGTGCGATTTTTCCGTTCAACGACTCTATTTTGTTGAGGAGTGCGAGGAGCAGAGAAGTTGTGAGAGATTCCCTTGTCCCTGCAAAAGGTTAGAAACTTTGCATTTTTGAACTCCGTTCCATGATCGGAACGTATGGCCCGAATAGTGTGGCCAAGGGAGTTTTCAAGAGTAGGAACCACAGCAGAGAATCTATCGAACACTTCATCTTTTGATTTAAGAAATATAGTCCAGGTGAAGCGTGAAAAATCATCAACAAGTACCAGAATGTACCTGTTTCCCCCAAAGCTTTGGGTACGCATGGGACCACATAAATCCATGTGAACCAGTTCCAGAGGAAGAGAGGAACTGATCACAGATTTAGATTTAAAGGAGCTTCTTACCTGTTTCCCTCTAACACAGTCTGAGCAGACGTGGTCCTTGTTAACTTGAACAGAGGGAAGTCCTCACACCAGTTCCCTTTTGTGGAGCTTGTGAATCAGCAGAGGGCTAGCATGGCCAAGTCTTTGGTGCCATATGGAAGTTCTATCAGCAATGGTAGACAAGCAAAGATTTTCTTCAGGGATGAAGCTTGTGTCAACAACATAGACATTGTTGTACCGTTTCCCTTTCAAAAGGGTTTTGTGAGTCTCAGGATTCAGCACAAAGCATTCCTTGGGAGTGAATAGGACATGGTTCTCCCCTTGATCACACAGCTGAGACACACTCATTAGATCAAAGCCTAAATTATCAACAAGGTGAACATCACTTACCTGGATCTTTTCAGTGAGATCCACACATCCAACGCCGCAGATGGCTCCTTTCCTTTTGTCGCCGAAGGAAATCTTTCCTCCGTTGTATTGCTGAAGTGAGTGTAATTTCTTCTTGTTCCCAGTCATGTGACAAGACGCTCCACTGTCTATGTACCATTTTTCTTCTTTGCTCACTTCAACCTGCGACATTAAACATCATTTCTTACGAACCCAGGTCGGTTTACCGTTCCCGGGTTTGTTAGGAGAGGAGGTCCTAGGCAGATTAGTAGGATGAGTTCCCTGTGAAGAATAATAATAGGGGTCATTCAAATCAGAAATTTCAGTTCTCTTCCTATTGTCCTTTCTCTTGAAATTCCTTTTCTCAGAAGCTTGTTCCTCGTCCCTGTATTTCTTGTTGCATTCATCAATGTTGTGACCCTGGTTCCCACAGTACCAGCAAACACGGTTGTTGGGAATCCAGAGATACTTACCCTTCTTTCTGAAGGGAACTGAGTTGGCTTTCTTTCTTTCCCTTAGATCAATCTTCTTCCTGGGATGGTTAGGAGCTGAGCGACCAATTTTCTTATACATCTCATGTATCTTAGAATCATTAGGAGCACAAGGAAGATTTTTATTTGACACATTTTCAAGAACTTTAATTCTCTCTTCCAGGTATTCATTCTTGCATTTAGCAGTTTGTAGAGCTAGATCAAGTTTTTCATTTCTAGCCTGGACTTCATTTGCTACCAACTCAGAATCACAATGAGCATCACATAGAGTATCAGAAGGATCACGAGGAGAGTATCATATACCAGCTCTAGCTTTCACAAACACAGTTTGATTAATAGTCTTTTCATGAATGCATTCAGTCAGAGAATCAAGTTTTCGTATGATAGACTGTAAGAGACCATTATCAGAAGAGGAACTAGCATGGGAATTTTCACCAAGATTCAATTTATCATGCAAGTCACAAGTAGGGCAAACAGCATGCGAAGATATAATGGATTTAGAGGCATCCTCAACTTTCTTACACCAAACAGCGTTTTCTTCAGTTAAGCAAGAAATTTCTTCTTCATTTTCAGTAATCTTTTCTTGCAAGGTGTTGTTTTCTTCACTGAGTTTGATAATTAATTTAATCAAGTGCTTTTTATCAAACTTAGTAAGAGTTTCAGTGAGTTCTTGTACCTCAGGTTTGGAGGGGACAGAGTCAGTGCTTGAGTTGTCAGACGCCATTAGGCAAAGGTCAGGGGAACTGAAGAGGAGTTCCCTAGCAGAGGGAGCTTCAGCAATTAAACACTGTCCAGAAGATAGATCGTCTGGTTCCCCATCAGATTCTTCATCAAAGTTGCCCCATGTGGATGTAGCAACCAACGCCTTTTTCTGTTGTGGTTCTACATCATCCTTCTTGTTTGAGCAGTTCTTAGCAAGATGACCAATCTGATTGCATTGGTAGCACCTGAATTCCTTGTGTTCCCTCTTGAACTCCTTCCTAGGGAACTTGCCTTTCTGAAAATTCCTAACAGTACGAGTTAGAAGAGCCGTGATCTCATCATCATTTTCTTCATCAGAATGTTCATCGGTCTTTAGTCTTTCCATGACTTTGGTCAGCATAAGGGCGATGCTTTGATCAGTTTTAACTTGTTCAGTTCCCTTAGCCTTGTCTTCCTGTCGTTGGAGTTGACCAATGATTTCATGGACAGGGAGGACTCTGATTGAAGGAGTTTGCAGCATGATGCTCTGAGTCATTTCGAACTTTGAGTTAAGTCCGTTGATAATCACCATGGATTTGGACCACTCTTCTGGAGGAGCATCACAGGCTGTGAGTTCATTGCATAGAATCTTGAAACGAGAATGATAAGAGGATACATTTTCGGTTTCAAGCATCTTAAATCTGTGATATTCTCCTTGTAAGTCAAACTTCCTACTGTTTTGAAGATCTGTACTTCCCAAGTTGAATTCCCTGAGAGCTTTCAGCATATCTTTAGCATTGTCAATGCCAATGACCTTATCTTGATCGGTCTTGGACAGAGCATTGAGAATGTATTGGCGAGCCTTTGCATTTTTCTCTTGTTGAACAAATTGCTCTTGAGTCCATTCAGCGGGAGGCAAGTCCTTGGTAGCATCCTTTGGATCTTTTGGCTTAGGATAATTACCATTTTCCAAGACTAGCCAGCACTGCATGTCATTGGTTTGCATGAAGCCAATGAGTTGTTGAGTCCACCAGTTGATTTGTCCATTCTTGAGAATGTATGGCTTGTTGATGGACACTCCGAGTTCAGGTTCGTTGTTACGAGTCATCTTTGGAAACCTGCTTATGTAAACACACAATCTAGAGTGCTAGCTCTGATACCAATTGTAGGATCTGTGCGTTAGAATCAAGGGAACTGAGACACAAAGGTGTTCGGTTCCTATGGGCAGCGGAATAACAAATAAGCAAGTTATCAAGACAAATTACTTAAGGTGGAAACCTTTGATAACCAACTAGTTATCTAGGATAAAAACCACCCCTCTTGCGAGGATTGAAAAGTCTACTTGTATATTAACTTTGATTGCAACTTCCGAACTCAGCAGTTCAAACCTATCTCTCAGGCTAACCCCAGTTCCCTAGTCAATCACAAATTAACACACAAAGACTTACTTCGACTCAGCTTTTCTTCTTTCTTCTTCTTTAGTTCTGATGCACTTTGAGAGCTCGTTAATGCATGACCTAATTGCACCAGCAACATCATGTATATATAAGACTTATTTGTCAAGGAAAGATCTCGGAAGAGAATCCCTTGAACAAACAAATCCCGTAAATACATGATGGAATATTTTATATCTTAACAAAATAAGACACAAAATATTCTCTCACCCAAATCCTAATTTACATAATCCTATAAGAATATTCTATATGTAAACCGGCCAAGATCTTCATTTGATAGCATCCGGATTTGGTGAGAAGATCTTCTTCAAAGATTCTGTTGATGAGTCTGGGAAACCATCGACGCGGTTCCCATCCAGTTCCCTTGATCTTGATCTGCGCTCACTTGGACTTGATTTCCCTTATCTTTTCACCTGTTCATAAGTCACTAGAGAGGCCAGTTAATCTCAAGCGTTTGTCATCGTCAAAACAAGAGAAACAGAGGAAGGGAACTTCATGGGAACTGAGGTTCGAAAAAGTTCCATTCCAACAAAGAGAATCAACATTAGCGAGTCTAAAGGGTAAATGGGAGTTGGCAAACAAACCACAAGCTCTTCCTTCGCCATAGCTGAAGCAATATACAACAGTAAGTTAGCATATCTACCACTAGTTCTGTTTTAGCAGTTCCAAAAGCTCTAAAGAAATCACGCATCACCTCGTGTATAGAGAGGTATAAGATCAAAACTTTTATCCTTCATTAGCTTTATATAGTCCCTTTTGATTCTTGACCAAAAAAAAAGCTTTCTATAAGCCCTAGGAAGGGCTTCAACACTACTGCAAAAAGATCACAAATCCCATCGCAAGTGTTTTTTAATGAACTAAGAAAAGAAAACGAGAGACATTATACCTTCTTGATGGAAGGGCAGCCATCAACATGTCAAAAGGCTCAAATGGAACGCCTTCTTCGAACTCTACTCATAGTTGGCCAATGCCCTTTATATCTGAAGCACAAGGACCATAATGATATGGATAGATCCTGCTTCAATTGAATGGTTAAGCACATTTCTCCAGCGACGAAAAAAGGAATGATTGTAAGATTAACATTAAGTATACAGGTGGGCGAAGCATTACCAATTCCAAGACGGTACTCCAGAAAAATAGCACAGTAAAACCCAACATAAACCTTCTGTATACTCTTTCACCTAAGCGCAAAAAATGTTACATTTCAACATACAGAAACTTGCTGAAGAGGAAAATAATACTGTTGAAAGTAAAGGTTCGCCTACATACAACTGCATTTTTTATGCTATCTAACTCCAACTGGTCCTCGGCTGCAAATTTTTCATAATAGTATCTATCTTTCCATCCCGCGGTACCATACTTTATCTGCGAAACCTTGCAAATCAATAACAAAATCACAAAGGTGAGAAACTGATCAAGGGATATAACCGTCACCTCATCAGTAGGGGGGAATATATCAATTTCTTCCTCGTCCTGCAAGCGCTTTCTCAGCTCCTCTTTCAACTGCTTTGTATTCTTGAGTATCTACAATCAAAATGTTCAATGAGTTAAAAAATGTTGCACCTTTCGCCCGGAAATGATCATTGGTCAGAAAGTGCGACCACTTACATCATCATTATCAGCATTAGTAATGTCTACAGGAATCTCATTGTCTCTAGCATCGCCATTCCTCTGTAGAACACCAAGTATCAGTATCCGAGCAGGAAAAAGAAATAAATTGAGTGCTCACTGATGCTAACAGTTGCTTTCGGACACGTCTCATTTTGCCCTCCGACAACTTAGTCCTTTTTTGGAGTATCTGATCCTCATAACTTGCAAGGGAGAGTACAAACTTCTCCAATCTTTCCAAATTCAGATAGGCTCCATTTGGTTCGTGAACCTGCACTTGAAACAACTTTCGGAAACTGTGATACCATGAAAGTATTAACGATAATTGAAATGGACGTGCAGAAATCACATAAGCTACATACTCGCTCCGCATCAACTAGATATCCTCCCAGACTCTTGAACTCTCTTTTGTACACTGTTATGAGTAAATCCAAGGCGCCCTGGATTAAGGAATGTAAAAATGGTAAGAAGTTTGTAAGATGAATTATATGTTTACACATAAAACTTGCAGCATGTACAGTGAGAACCTCTCGGACATCCAAACTGGGCAAGCGCGGTAAGAAATCGTTTCCCACAAAGAAACATATCAATATGAAATCGTCAACTGCTCGTTCAACATCAAACTTAAAGCCTTCTGGAGCATCAGAAGCTTGCATGTCGAGTTCAAGATATTCTTTAAGAATCCAGATTTGAACAAACTGCCAGCACAACACGACAAGAAAAAAGAAAGATATGAATTCCCAGATACCAACCACCATAAGATTGATCCAAGGGAATTATTATAGGCAAGGAATAGTACTAAAATATACTTTGTAGGAGAAACTCTTCTGAACTGGAAAAGGCTTGCAAGATCCACTTGGCTTTGGTGAGTCAACATCTCTATCCTGAAATGATTGAATATTGGAGCAATGAACAAGTAAGATTCAGTTACAAGCATTATCTGGACATTACAGAAAGCATCTTATTTGACAGTAGATACTCATACTAGCAATACCGAGATACCTCTCTTAATATTGAGATGTGCAGTTCATGTGTGGCCAAAGCCAGCATTATCAAGTCCGCATCCTGCATATTGATACACAATCTCAGTTACACAGCAACTCAAATACAGCATTAGCAAATAAAATAAGCCAGGCAGCACGAAATTACCAAACCGTGAATACAGTGCCTTGTGTTCACATCATAGCCAGGCAGACCCCGCTGACTGCGCATAAAACACACAATCTTATGCTCCCCTTCCCCAGGAACATTAGCATCCGAAAGAATTACCTGAGAAGAATCACAAACAAAGGCTACGACAATCAATATCAATACATGAATTATTTAAGGTATTTGGCAAAGTAAAGCAACCTTAAGATCCTTCCAAGCAGGATTCCCCTGAAGCCTTGTTTGGATATAACCTTGAAATGCCTTGGAAAGCTCGTACATAAACTCTGTTCCGGTCGTCCACCCGTGTCTTGGCTTTCGGAAGAAGCTTTTTGCCCTCCCACGCGTATCGTCTCCTTAGCCTGTCCTCTTCTTCCTCCTGTGAGTCAACATAACCAAGTTTATATGGACAAGAAACCCAATATATTGGTAACAATTGGAGAGGTTTTAGAGGAAGCAATGCAAAAAAGGCACTCACTGAAATCTCAATGTTTCTGGCAGACAGATATCGACCCCCTTTAATTGCAGACAATTTAGCCCTAGGAGCCACACCGTCTGTTACAAAAATCCAAACATTCATGCATGAAAATGAGAGCAATCAGCAATCAATGATGATATTAATTCACAACAATCTTTAATCTGATTTAAATATTTTCTTCAGTTGGCATGATCTAGTGACTTTGAGTAAACAGGACCTAATATAAGCAATTTTAAATTGACTTGAGTATCACCGATGGCGAAGTAAAGCAGCTTCCTAGGCCGCACAATGTTGAAGAGCCGATCAACGTACTCAAACGCGCTGTTGAACACTTCCTCAAAAGAAGTTGGCTGGAGATGCTGGAAAAGCACATTTAAAAAAAAAAAACAATTCATATTTCTCCCTTTCAGAAAAGCAGATTGTACAGCAGAGACTAAAAACTAAACGAAAGCCAAACAGAGCCTTATTACATCAAGGTCATCTGGATGAAAGCAAGGATGAATGATCCCGTTCATGTCTAGATAAAGATTGTCGAATTCAATTCCGTTGGGGTTGGGAGAAGTGGCGTCGGTAGTTGGTTCTTGAATGACGTTGACCACTACTTTTGGGTACTTTCTTGCAACCCAGCTGTAGAAACCGAGAATCCCCATTGATTGATGAGTATTTCTCTGGATTTGGGTTTGAAGTGTGTAGTGTTAGAGAGAGTGCTTCCTTAAAGGACAAGGAAAGAAGAAGAAATGGATGAATAAAGTTTCTCTCAGATAACTCAAAACCAGAAAAAGTTAACACTTTTGAAATTTAAAAAAATTGGGGTTGTGTCGGAAAGGTTACCCAATTGATTGGGGGACTCGTCTATGTGGATTGTGAACCTCTCTCTCAACAATAATGGATGTACCATGTACGCCATTATTCATTTTCATTGTAGAATAGCTTTCTGTATTAAAACATATCAAATTCAATATGCTTTTTTATGGGAAAAGCCAGTACTTGTGAAGTATCTTAAACTTTGGTTCATATTCATACCCATAACTTTTTAACAAGGATCAACTATCGGAGTATTGTTCAAAATCACTCCTATAAATCGATATTACCGAAAATCACCCGAATAACGTATTTCGTTACAAAATCATCACCCATCCCCTGACTTCGTCTAAAATATGTCAAACCTGGTTTCACACGTCTTTTTTTAAAATATTTTATTTGAAATAAAAATAAAGTAATTAAAAAAGTTAAATTAAAAAACCTAAATTCAGTTCTTTTTCAAATCATTTTTTTTCTGAGAGCAACCAAAATCAATTATAATCAAATCAATCCAAAATCTTCGGAGTGGGGGAGAAGATCTGAGCCGTGCAGTCTTCCGGAGAGATCACCACCGGGATTCCGAGAAATTGTAGGTGACGATGACGCCGGAGAAGAGGCGAGGCAATTCGCGAGAGCATCGTCGTTCTTAGAGAAGCAGTATTCGGCGACGGAAGCGAAGGAGATGACGACGACAAGGCGGGGGCCGAATCAGGATAAGATTGGACCGAGGGAAAGGGAGAGGTGGTGGAGGGAGTAGTGGACGGGGTGGGAGAAGAGGTGGAGGTTGTCGAGCACCGGGAGAGAGAAGGATGGCGACGGCCGGAGGTTGCGGTTTCGAACTTGCCAGAGAGTGAGGAGGAATAAGAGGAGAGGTGAGAAGAAAGGGAGAAGAAGAAGAAATCAGAAATCCATGGCATTTTTGATGTTTGAATGGCAACTTTTGGAAATTTAAGTGACAAAGAAGGATATTTTTGTCATTTCGGGTATAAAAATGACTTAAAAAATCAGAAAAAATACACGTGGGTCCGGGCTTAACGGATTTTAGACGGAGTCAGGAGATGGGTGATAATTTTGTAACGGCGTACGTTATTCGGGTGGTTTCCAGTAATATCGATTTATAGGGGTGGTTTTGAGCAATTTGGCCTATTGGACGAGTGGTTTCCGGTAATTGACCCTTTTAATAAACATATCCCTTATACTTGGCCAGAATCTAACAATATATTACTACTCAATGTGTAGTAGTATGCATACTAGAAGTCAATGTGTAATAGTATACATGCTACTATTAATTGTGTGATAGTACCAATACTACCACTAATTGTGTAGTAGTATGGTGGCCCCGGTTCATGAACAATCTAATTACCGAAACCGGCGTTTTTACCCGATCCGGTCTAGGCCAACTCAATGGTTCAGCAAATAAAAAATAACTTTGAAAAAAATCAAAAAAACTAACACTAAACCTAATAAAATTACACTAAAACTTTTAACTTAATAAAAAAATTACCTTGCAATTTTAACTTAAAATATTAAACTTAATCTTATAACCTAGGTAATAAAAAATACTTTGACTTAAACATTCAAACTTTAAATTTTAATTTTAACTTAAATTTTAAAACTTTAAGTTAATAATAAATAACTTAAATAAAGCTTAACTTAAAACTTACAACTTTGTGGGATTCTAGTTTAAAGGAATGTGGTTTATAGGGTTATAGTTACAATGATTATGGTGGGTTGGATTCATAGAATTTTATGGTTTTTAGGATTAGTTGTGTGGGGTTTCTAGAGTTAGGAATTTCTAGGTTTACAGTTTGTAGGGTTTATACTTTGTAGTGTCTAATATTTATTGGGTTTATGGTTTATGTATAGGGTTGTAGTCTCTATGGTTGTGGTTTAAAGAGTTAGGGTGTGTGGGGTTTATATAAAGAAGGATTTGCAAAAACTATCAGAATTCCATAGGCCATTTGCAAAAATATCATCTTTTAGAAAGTATTGCACAAATGTCATAAAGCTGCATAATTCTGTTTTTAGAAAAAGATAAATTCATATTTGCTTTTACTTTTTTCTTTTGATAAAACTCTACTTTTAAAAATTTATAATTACTCTTACAATTACTAATCTCGTTTAAACAAATACTATATTTCTCTCTCCTTCGTCCTCACAGCCAAGTCCGTCTGCTTGAGGACTACAGCTCTTCCTCTCTCCGACGAACTTGCGCCGGAATTCGCCCATAGCTTTCACCAACTCTTCCTCTGTTCGTATCCCTCTTCTCCGCTCAGTGCCTAATGCTCAATTTCTGTCTAGCTCCCATCTCTCCTCTTCTCCTTTGTCCCGTTGTTGTCCTCTATCCAACTCCCCTCTCTCCCTCTGTAGCGTGGACGATCAATTGAGGCACGGAGGGGGTCAAAGAAGGCGACCCAGGGTCATCGCCATTTTCGTCCTCTGTTCGATCGAGTTCGGAGAAGGCTCGTAAGCCTAGCCCAAACCATTTGCAGTTCAAGTAAAGGTCTTCTAATTTGAAATAAAAAAAAACATCAATTCTTGATCTCTTTCTAGCATTTCTACAAACAGCTGGTGCTCAACAATGGCGGAAGATGAATCACGCTCGAATTGTTTGATTTGATTCAAAAATGGCGGAAGATGGATCACGCTCGAATCGTCTCATCGTCCGCCTGTGTCTCTCTCCTTTACAGACTCATTTCTGTCTACCTCGGTGCCGGCCACACCTTCTATGCATAGAAGATACTCTGTCATCACCCAACCCCGAAACTATTCTCCATCAATTTCATGTTAAAGTGTTTCTCTGAGGCCAAAAACCTAGAAAAAGCTGCTTTCCCTCTTTTCAAGATCTTACTTGCCAGGACCCGGCCTAGACCAAACATCTACACTTAGCCTTCGAGTTAAAGGCCTGCTCGGAAGGTTCGGCCTTCTTTGCGGGTGAGCAGGTGCACGCACAATCCTTCAGATCTGGGTTGTCGTCGAGCCCCTTTGTTCAGACCTCACTGGTGAATTTGTATGTCAAATGTAGCATGACTGGGTCTGCTCAAAAGGTGTTCGATGAAATTACTGAGAGAAATGTGGTTGCTTGGAGCGCGTTGATTAGTGGCTACGTTAGAAATGGGATTGTGAATGAAGCTTTGGGTTTGTTTAGGGAAATGCAGCTTGTAGGTGCTCTTCCGGATGAGGTGACTATGGTTAGTGTGATTTCATCTTGTGTTGCTTCTGGTGCATTAGACACTGGAAGATGGGTACATGCTCATATTAAAGTCAAAATTATTATAGCTGCTGGTGTTAGTGATTCAGGACTTGATGACATTGCTTAATGATTATGCTAAATTAACGATATAAATCAAGTATTTAGAGTTATAAATGCAAATTAAGTGAGCATCTACAAGTATGCAATATCTTTGGAATTTGATGTGCATAGTCTCTTATATTTGTGCTGTGTAGATAGAATGGTTGACAACATGAGAACGCCTTTCTGGTATGCATGAAGTTGTAGTGACCAAAAGGACATTAGAAGTAGTTAAATTTGAACAAGATCTTAGTCTCTGGAGAGTTTCTTCGATCGAGTATTATTCCACCTCAGAGAGGGTTGCGGTGGGTTGAGGCCAAGAACAACGGGCTCTTTTAAGTAGCTCGTTGGTTAGTCGAACGACAATCCCATATAGCAAGGGCGGTGTTATTGGGTTTGTGACGCTACAAGGTTTCTCCGAAGATAGGTCACAGAGTCTAGGATCTTCCACCGACGTTGAAAAAGAGCTTCAAAGTGGCATAGTTATTGGTTTTCTATGCACAATGTGGGCCGATACGGAGGTGATTTGATGTCATTCGGGGGTGATTTTAAATAATTCAAGAGTTGGGTTTAAGTAACTTGAGCATGGAGAAGACGATGGTGTGGTCAGAATTTGAATTGAATGAATCGAGAGGTGTTTTTCTTGGGGTCGAACAAGGCTTGGTGGTGATGTATATAAGCGATGAACAAGGTACTTTAAAACATCAAAGCATTATGTATTTTATCAGACCATATGTGTACGAAGTCAGGCCACATTTATACAAAGTCAGGTCAATGTTCTGTTATATCACAAAATTTCAAATGTTAGCTGATTTTAAATTTTAGGACAATATTCACTTTATCAGACCACATTTGTACATAGTCAGTTCAATACTTTGTTATATTGACTTTAAATTTTAAACTTATTTTCCCTATCTCTTACCATAGTCATGTGTTTTGAAATAGAGAAAGGGGACATGGAGAGGGTAATGCTTGCTGTAGTTCATAAATCCAGCAGAGTATCCAAGATACACCAGTGCACCTATGGAATTGTATTGGTTTTATGTAGTTTTGGACCGGACAATGTTTGACAAAGAAGTCGTAGGATTGCCTAGCTTCTTCAGGGTAGATTTCAGGGATTGGCCCAAAGTAGTTCCACCAATCAAAGAACCAGACTGGTAAATTGCTGTTGCATGTTTTTGCGAAGAAAAAGAACCAGGAATGGTTGAATGCTCGGATAAGAAAAGCCTTGGTCCAAGCATCTCTGTAGTCATAATAGGAATAGCCTTTCGGCCAGAAAGGGATTGAGAATGCTTTTTGTGTGCTAGGTTCTCCCCAAGATTCTCTGGAGATGACCTTCAGAATTTTGCATTTTGAGAAGACAATGAGGTTAGGATCATTATCGTCTCTGGTATGCGAGATTTCGGCAGATTCAGAATCTACCAAAACGAATTCATAGAACTTCTGGGTTTTTGCCGGGTCAGAAGGAAACCACTGGAAGTCTTTGGAGAAGAGATTTTTTATGAAGGGTCCAAAGTCCTTTTGGTCAGGGGGATTGAATTCTTTTGTGAGGCAGATATTTTGTAGGGATGATTGCTTGAGGACGTATCTGTGGAAATGCTTGGTGGATTTTTGTTTGTCAGTTTTTTGTGGAGTCCTCGGGTTTAGAGGACTGTTTGTGAGAGTTGGGAATTGGGATAAGGATTGAAATTGGTTTTGCGTTTGGACAACGCTTTTTGCTGGGGACGTGCTTGCTGAGGCATAATCCTGTGGGGTTTGCTTGCGAGGGTTTCCCCTCCCCGCCATTCTTGAGAACCTGTTTAAACAAGATTTAAAAAGGAACGTTAGAAAGAATGCGATCTCTGATGATCCTGTCGGCAGTTTGTTGGCGAATGTTGAGGATTTTGATTTCACTGGAGAGAATGATATGTTTAATCTTCTCGGAGTGAAATGATTCTTGAGCAGTTTTGCGAACGGTTTTTTGGGCTTCAAAGACACGGAAATAGGAGTAGTAGGCCTTTTGTTTGTCTTGGAGGGTTTTGAAATAGGGAAAGGGGGCCATGTGTTTTAGGGTTTTCCCTGCAGAAATTCTCTTGTCAGAAAATCTGGTAAAGAATTGCTTTCTCCTTTGATAAATTCAATTTCAAAATCAAAGACTGATAAAATGGCTTGCCATCGAGCAAAAAATTGTTTTGAGACAATATTCTGGACATCTTTTTGAAGTATATCTTTTGCGGATTTGCAATCAACTCTAAGAAGAAAAGACTTGTTGTATAAATCATCTTGAAATTTGGAAATGCAAGCGACGATGGAAAGGATTTCCTTTTTAATCGTGCTATAGTTTAACTGAGGCCCAGCCCAGCAACCAGAGTAGAATCTAACTAGTTGCTCTTTGCTTTCTGGATTGATTCTTTGTTTAAGAATGCCACCAAAACCAAAGTTGGAGGCATCAGTTTCAACAATCATAAATGCATTGGGCTGAGGAAGGCCTAGGCAAGGAAGAGATTTAATCTTGCTTTTTATGATTTGGACGGCTTTGGTTTGATCAGAACCCCAAGGAGCAGGATTATTTTTGAGTCTGGAAAATAAGGGAATGCAGAGTTTTCTGAGGTCGGGAAAGAAATTAGAAATATAATTGAGGCAACCAAGGAATCTTTGTAATTGAGTTTTGTCTTTGATTTCGTCGGGAAATCTATCTGTGAACTCAATGCTCCTCTGGATAGGTTTGATGGTTTGTTGATGAATGTCATGGCCAAGAAATCTAATCTTGGTCTGAAAGAGTTTTATCTTAGTGGCAGATAAAACTAATCCATTCTTTTTGATGACATGCAGAAAGGTATTGAGATGCTTAGAGTGTTCTTCTAAGGTTAGGGAATAAATGAGGATATCGTCGATGTAGACGATGAGGAAGTCAGAGAAGGGATTCAGAATATCATTCATAATCCTTTGATATTCTGAAGGGGCATTTTTGAGACCAAAGGGCATGACGTTCCATTCGTAATGCCCAAATGGTACAGTGAAGGCGGTTTTGTATCTGTCTTCTTCGACAATATGGATTTGCCAGTAACCGCTCTTCATGTCAAACTTAGAGAAGACTTTTGCTTCGAAAAGTCTGTTGAGGAGGTCTCTTTTATTGGGGATAGGATACCTGATCCATTGTAAAACTTTGTTGAGAGGTTTGTAGTTGATAACCAGCCTAGGAACGCCTCTTTCTTTTTCGGCTGCGTTCATGACATAGAAAGCCGCGCAACTCCAGGGAGATTGAGATTTTCTAATTAGCTTCTTAGCTAACAAGGTCTCAATTTCTTTCTTGCAGGTTTCTAAGAGTTCCTTGTTCATTTGAATAGGTCTAGCTTTGGTTGGGATATCTCTTTCATGAAAGTCTTTTTCATAGGGGAGATAAACATGATGCTTCATTCTATCCCAGAAGGCATTGGGGATATCCGCACAGACTTGCTCTTTGAAGAGATTCTCAAAGTCTAGGGCCTTGGTTTGCCAAAGAGGGCCTTGCAGCCTTTCTTCAATCTTTAAAAACCCAATTTCATTAGTTAAATCTCTAATGAGGGTTTTCTTATGCTGAATGCTGTTAAGCTGTCTTTTGATAGAAGCATTTTGAAGGAGATCAAGATCTCTGCTCTTGATTGGGGAAAGGAAGGGGAAGTCTAGGTTTTTTCCTAGGACCTTGGCATGAATGCCGTCTTTATCAACTGAGAAGGGATAAAGCTGGGTTAGGAACGGGGAACCTAGGATGACTTCTTGCTGAAGATCCTTGACAAGGACAAAAGAGTTTAGGAGACACCATCCATTGCTGCAGACGGAGGCTTCAGGAATTTTGTAGTTTAACTGCATTTTAATGCCGCTGGCATTAAGAAGTCTTTCATTGGTCTTGACAAAATACTTGGAATTGACAAGGCCTTCTCTGATACAATTGAGATCAGCTCCGCTGTCAATGAGGGCGACAATACTGAAGGTGGAATCTTCAATCTTGATCTTAACAGGACAATACCATTTTTGGCATTCTACTTTGTTAAGAGCTGAAAGAAAGAGATTGTCTTGCTGGAAAGAGGGGTTAAATGATTCATTGTGCGAGATGAGGGGCTTCTTGCTGGTAGAGGAAGAGGTTCTTATTTTAACAGAGCCTTGGCTGGATCTGTTAGATGATCTTATCTCAGAACTACAGCTAGATTCTTTTTTAGATTCTAGTCTGTTAATTCTGATTTCTATGAGATCATCCATAGAGTCTCTTAGTCTAACATACTCTTGAAGTCCTTTGACTTCTTTCTTGAGAGTATTGACTTCGGATTGAAGGTCTTTGATGGTGACTTTGGAACCTAGAATATTATTACTAGGTTGATTTTCAAAGAGTTTTGAGATGCTGAAGGGTCTATTGAGGGCTGGTCTTTGCTCGTTGAAGATAAGATCCTTAAGTTTCATGAAATAATCATGTTTAGTTTGAGGATCTGGAATCTGATTGATGAGGTCAAAAAGAGCTTCTTCTCTTTCTGCTTTGGTAATGACATTGCAGTAATGCTGAGGTTGATTCTGGTCAGAGCTTGAAGAATCATAGTTGATCTCATATAATCCTTCATTGTCAGAGGAGGATTCAGTGTCTAGGCAGAGAAGTTCACCAATCTTTTCTTTAAGATCTGGTTCATCTTTAAGAATCTCGTTGATCTTCTGCTTCATTGGACAACTGTTGGCCTTGTGACCTGGCTTACGACACTTGTAGCAGATAATCTTTTTGTCGTAGCTGGGTCTATTAGGTTTGCTATCTCTGGTGTGGACAGGTTTAGCATACCTGTTAGATCTCTGTTTAGAGCGCCTAAAGAATTCCATTTTAGGTCTATGAGTCTTCTCTTTTCTAGCTCTGGAGGGGGCTTGGATCTTTTCCATGCCAAAGGCTTCACAGAAGTTTCCCATTTCTCTTCTGGATTTACCCTTTTCTCCTCCGTATTTTGCTTGAATTTTTAATTCAGTGCATAATGCTAATCCTTCTTTCTTGATGAATGCTCCAAGCTGCCCATAGGTGATATCCTTCCAAGGGATTTCTTCCTTACCTATGTTTTCTTTAAGCTTGGTAACGATTCTTTTTGCGAAGAGGGATGGTAATCCTGAAACAAATCTTTCTTTCCAAAAAGATTCGTTACAGTCTGGTCTTTTAAGGACATAGGTGATGAAGACGTCCTTGTACCACCTATAATCACTTAGAGTTGGGCATCTAAGTTCTGTTAAGGTGATCTTGTTGGCTTGAAGTTCTTCATGCGGGTTGCCAACGAAATACATACTTATAGCATATATAAGTTGGTTGGTTGCATTTTGATCTGTAGAGATCCTTCCCTGATCGTCTTCTGTAGAGACGGTGGCATTTAGGATATCTAATTGTTGTTGTAAGTTCAAGGCATTATCCCACCAGTATTTAAGCTGACCAGTGAAGCCTTGAATTATAAGACATGCTGCTGTCTTATCCGTTTGATCATGGGTTCTATAGGCTGCTTTAGCCATTCCCATTTCTTGGAGAGTATTCATGATTTCTCCTTCTGATTTGCCATCTATGTTCCATTCATAGATGGATGTTCCATTGTAATCCGTGGTCCTGAATTTAGCTCTTTCTTCATACTGAAGATCAGGAGGAGTTGGACGATTGTAGTAATTTCTAGTGTCAGTATGTGCTCCAAATCTTTTGGAGTAATGCTGAGATCTGTTTCCTCTTCTCCTGAGTTTATTAATCTCGATTCAGATCCTAGAAAAGCGATTTTGTTGATGGAGCGGCTCGTCTTGCTAGAGCTACTTATAGAGTCTTCAGAATCCTTCTTAGACTTACTGCTACAGTTGCCTTTATTCTTCAGGCAGTTGATATTTGCAGCTGGAGAGGTGACACGTTTTGAGGAGGAAACCTGGATATTATCCATCCTTTGGTTAATGGCTAGGTGGAAGGAATCCATCCTTTGATTGATTCTATAAAGGATAGAAGGAGGGCTAAGGCTGATGTTGCTTAAGAGATTGTTAGGAATACTTTCAGCTTGAAAGTGAGGCCTACTAATATCTCTAGGAAACTTAGGGGAACTCAATCCTTTATCCATACCAAGATGAATCTGATCTATTTGTTCAGAGATGGTATGAAGGATTTGATTGCTGTAGTTGTTTTGGGAGTAGATCTTCTTGATATCTCCCAAATTGGTCTGACTGTTATCCTGCTCAGGTCTCCCTTTCTTAAAGGGATCAGCACGAATATCTTCATTGTCATGTTTAACAATGATACTCTTGAGTGGAGGATGAACAGAGGTACTGGTTCCTGAGGGAAAAAGATTCCAGATTCTAGAAATCCTATTTTGCACCTCTAAGGAAGGAAGATGGAAAGGGTCATCAATGTCTTTCTTAGACATATAAATAGAGAACCATCTAAAGAAAAGAATATTAGTTTGGAGATTGTTCATCTCTTCATAATATTCCTCTTGGATTCTATCTCTGCAATCTTTGTCTAGTTGCATGAACCATTTTCTCTTCTTGTTGTTGCTGGAGCCATAGAAATCTTTTCTAAGATACTCTTTATCAATGATAAAACCTTCTTTGGTTAAGACATTGATAGTAGAATAGTTATGCATGTTGGTAGAGGTAGGAGAAGTCTAAGAGACTGCTGCTCTTTTGTAAGGCAGATGGTTGATTCTTGGTGTTTGATGCAATTGGCATGGAACATATCCAAGATCCCAGATCTATAAATAGACTGAGGATTATCGGGAATAGTCCAGTCTTGAATATTGTCAGGGTCAAGACTATACATGTTTTCATTGCTATGAACGATTTGTTCCGAATTGCTACAGGGTCAAGAGCAACTAGTTAGATGCTACTCTGGTTGCTGGGCTGGGCCTCAGTTAAACTATAGCACGATTAAAAAGGAAATCCTTTCCATCGTCGCTTGCATTTCCAAATTTCAAGATGATTTATACAACAAGTCTTTTCTTCTTAGAGTTGATTGCAAATCCGCAAAATATATACTTCAAAAAGATGTCCAGAACATTGTCTCAAAACAAATTTTTGCTCGATGGCAAGCCATTTTATCAGTCTTTGATTTTGAAATTGAATTTATCAAAGGAGAAAGCAATTCTTTACCAGATTTTCTGACAAGAGAATTTCTGCAGGGAAAACCCTAAAACACATGGCCCCCTTTCCCTATTTCAAAACCCTCCAAGACAAACAAAAGGCCTACTACTCCTATTTCCGTGTCTTTGAAGCCCAAAAAACCGTTCGCAAAACTGCTCAAGAATCATTTCACTCCGAGAAGATTAAACATATCATTCTCTCCAGTGAAATCAAAATCCTCAACATTCGCCAACAAACTGCCGACAGGATCATCAGAGATCGCATTCATTCTAACGTTCCTTTTTAAATCTTGTTTAAACAGGTTCTCAAGAATGGCGGGGAGGGGAAACCCTCGCAAGCAAACCCCACAGGATTATGCCTCAGCAAGCACGTCCCCAACAAAAAGAGTTGTCCAAACGCAAAACCAATTTCAATCCTTATCCCAATTCCCAGCTCTCACAAACAGTCCTCTAAACCCGAGGACTCCACAAAAAACTGACAAACAAAAATCCACCAAGCATTTCCACAGATACGTCCTCAAGCAATCATCCCTATAAAATATCTGCCTCACAAAAGAATTCAATCCCCCTGACCAAAAGGACTTTGGACCCTTCATAAAAAATCTCTTCTCCAAAGACTTCCAGTGGTTTCCTTCTGACCCGGCAAAAACCCAGAAGTTCTATGAATTCGTTTTGGTAGATTCTGAATCTGCCGAAATCTCGCATACCAGAGACGATAATGATCCTAACCTCATTGTCTTCTCAAAATGCAAAATTCTGAAGGTCATCTCCAGAGAATCTTGGGGAGAACCTAGCACACAAAAAGCATTCTCAATCCCTTTCTGGCCGAAAGGCTATTCCTATTATGACTACAGAGATGCTTGGACCAAGGCTTTTCTTATCCGAGCATTCAACCATTCCTGGTTCTTTTTCTTCGCAAAAACATGCAACAACAATTTACCAGTCTGGTTCTTTGATTGGTGGAACTACTTTGGGCCAATCCCTGAAATCTACCCTGAAGAAGCTAGGCAATCCTACGACTTCTTTGTCAAACATTGTCCGGTCCAAAACTACATAAAACCAATACAATTCCATAGGTGCACTGGTGTATCTTGGATACTTTGCTGGATTTATGAACTACAGCAAGCATTACCCTCTCCATGTCCCCTTTCTCTCTGCCGCAAGTTCAAAGTTCGATGGTGGGAATCCCGCTTTAAAATTCGGATGATTGTACAACCCTTCTCTCGAGTTTGAACTTGGTAAACCAGAGGATCCACTTGCTTCATTTTCTTGACTCCCCCCCGTGTCTCTCTTTTGGTACGGAACTCTACAAAAAGTTGTTAATTTCATCACAAAATGTGTTTCATTCATACAACAAGAGAGAAGCATGTGAGTGATATATGATGACCTGTAGTCTTGGAAAGGGCCTCTATGTTCGTGCCAGAGACTGAATTCCTTGATGTCAGATTCGTATACAGTCTGCGTAATGTTTAATCTCTTCAGTTTTATGAACAAAACAGTGTATTGTCGGGGAGAATGAATGATAGAAGCATACTTTTGGAGGGTAATCGACATTGTCCAGGATACGAGGAGCCTGTATACTTGGTTTTGGCAATTTGAAGTGAGCACATCTGGTCATTGAGCAGTAAAATGACACATTAGACAAGTAACAGCAAAGAAGCTCATCACCACCATCATCATCATCATCATCATCATCATCGTCGTCATCATCATCATATGGTGTTATAATAACTCACAAAATCATGTCTTCTTCATTTGAAGAATCGAGGGCGTGCAGAATCAGATCTACAAAGCCGCCAACTCCATTGGCGGTGCTGTATTGTTGACACCAGAAAAGGGTGAGCACTGATTGATACTAACAATAATAACTCAAATTAGGCAGGATGAAGAGGTAGAAACCTTGGGTCTTCGACTATCTTGCTTACAAGTTGAGAGCCGAAATCACTAAAAGCTCTAACAAATAGAACATCAGTGTTGAGTGAGTTTCGTTGTGCCTCGTCTTCCTGCAGATTTGTGGTAGTAAGACGCAAGAAACCATTGCCAATAAACAAAGAGAATCAACATTAGCGAGTCTAAAGGGTAAATGGGAGTTGGCAAACAAACCACAAGCTCTTCCTTCGCCATAGCTGAAGCAATATACAACAGTAAGTTAGCATATCTACCACTAGTTCTGTTTTAGCAGTTCCAAAAGCTCTAAAGAAATCACGCATCACCTCGTGTATAGAGAGGTATAAGATCAAAACTTTTATCCTTCATTAGCTTTATATAGTCCCTTTTGATTCTTGACCAAAAAAAAAAGCTTTCTATAAGCCCTAGGAAGGGCTTCAACACTGCAAAAAGATCACAAATCCCATCGCAAGTGTTTTTTAATGAACTAAGAAAAGAAAACGAGAGACATTATACCTTCTTGATGGAAGGGCAGCCATCAACATGTCAAAAGGCTCAAATGGAACGCCTTCTTCGAACTCTACTCGTAGTTGGCCAATGCCCTTTATATCTGAAGCACAAGGACCATAATGATATGGATAGATCCTGCTTCAATTGAATGGTTAAGCACATTTCTCCAGCGACGAAAAAAGGAATGATTGTAAGATTAACATTAAGTATACAGGTGGGCGAAGCATTACCAATTCCAAGACGGTACTCCAGAAAAATAGCACAGTAAAACCCAACATAAACCTTCTGTATACTCTTTCACCTAAGCGCAAAAAATGTTACATTTCAACATACAGAAACTTGCTGAAGAGGAAAATAATACTGTTGAAAGTAAAGGTTCGCCTACATACAACTGCATTTTTTATGCTATCTAACTCCAACTGGTCCTCGGCTGCAAATTTTTCATAATAGTATCTATCTTTCCATCCCGCGGTACCATACTTTATCTGCGAAACCTTGCAAATCAATAACAAAATCACAAAGGTGAGAAACTGATCAAGAGATATAACCGTCACCTCATCAGTAGGGGGGAATATATCAATTTCTTCCTCGTCCTGCAAGCGCTTTCTCAGCTCCTCTTTCAACTGCTTTGTATTCTTGAGTATCTACAATCAAAATGTTCAATGAGTTAAAAAATGTTGCACCTTTCGCCCGGAAATGATCATTGGTCAGAAAGTGCGACCACTTACATCATCATTATCAGCATTAGTAATGTCTACAGGAATCTCATTGTCTCTAGCATCGCCATTCCTCTGTAGAACACCAAGTATCAGTATCCGAGCAGGAAAAAGAAATAAATTGAGTGCTCACTGATGCTAACAGTTGCTTTCGGACACGTCTCATTTTGCCCTCCGACAACTTAGTCCTTTTTTGGAGTATCTGATCCTCATAACTTGCAAGGGAGAGTACAAACTTCTCCAATCTTTCCAAATTCAGATAGGCTCCATTTGGTTCGTGAACCTGCACTTGAAACAACTTTCGGAAACTGTGATACCATGAAAGTATTAACGATAATTGAAATGGACGTGCAGAAATCACATAAGCTACATACTCGCTCCGCATCAACTAGATATCCTCCCAGACTCTTGAACTCTCTTTTGTACACTGTTATGAGTAAATCCAAGGCGCCCTGGATTAAGGAATGTAAAAATGGTAAGAAGTTTGTAAGATGAATTATATGTTTACACATAAAACTTGCAGCATGTACAGTGAGAACCTCTCGGACATCCAAACTGGGCAAGCGCGGTAAGAAATCGTTTCCCACAAAGAAACATATCAATATGAAATCGTCAACTGCTCGTTCAACATCAAACTTAAAGCCTTCTGGAGCATCAGAAGCTTGCATGTCGAGTTCAAGATATTCTTTAAGAATCCAGATTTGAACAAACTGCCAGCACAACACGACAAGAAAAAAGAAAGATATGAATTCCCAGATACCAACCACCATAAGATTGATCCAAGGGAATTATTATAGGCAAGGAATAGTACTAAAATATACTTTGTAGGAGAAACTCTTCTGAACTGGAAAAGGCTTGCAAGATCCACTTGGCTTTGGTGAGTCAACATCTCTATCCTGAAATGATTGAATATTGGAGCAATGAACAAGTAAGATTCAGTTACAAGCATTATCTGGACATTACAGAAAGCATCTTATTTGACAGTAGATACTCATACTAGCAATACCGAGATACCTCTCTTAATATTGAGATGTGCAGTTCATGTGTGGCCAAAGCCAGCATTATCAAGTCCGCATCCTGCATATTGATACACAATCTCAGTTACACAGCAACTCAAATACAGCATTAGCAAATAAAATAAGCCAGGCAGCACGAAATTACCAAACCGTGAATACAGTGCCTTGTGTTCACATCATAGCCAGGCAGACCCCGCTGACTGCGCATAAAACACACAATCTTATGCTCCCCTTCCCCAGGAACATTAGCATCCGAAAGAATTACCTGAGAAGAATCACAAACAAAGGCTACGACAATCAATATCAATACATGAATTATTTAAGGTATTTGGCAAAGTAAAGCAACCTTAAGATCCTTCCAAGCAGGATTCCCCTGAAGCCTTGTTTGGATATAACCTTGAAATGCCTTGGAAAGCTCGTACATAAACTCTGTTCCGGTCGTCCACCCGTGTCTTGGCTTTCGGAAGAAGCTTTTTGCCCTCCCACGCGTATCGTCTCCTTAGCCTGTCCTCTTCTTCCTCCTGTGAGTCAACATAACCAAGTTTATATGGACAAGAAACCCAATATATTGGTAACAATTGGAGAGGTTTTAGAGGAAGCAATGCAAAAAAGGCACTCACTGAAATCTCAATGTTTCTGGCAGACAGATATCGACCCCCTTTAATTGCAGACAATTTAGCCCTAGGAGCCACACCGTCTGTTACAAAAATCCAAACATTCATGCATGAAAATGAGAGCAATCAGCAATCAATGATGATATTAATTCACAACAATCTTTAATCTGATTTAAATATTTTCTTCAGTTGGCATGATCTAGTGACTTTGAGTAAACAGGACCTAATATAAGCAATTTTAAATTGACTTGAGTATCACCGATGGCGAAGTAAAGCAGCTTCCTAGGCCGCACAATGTTGAAGAGCCGATCAACGTACTCAAACGCGCTGTTGAACACTTCCTCAAAAGAAGTTGGCTGGAGATGCTGGAAAAGCACATTTAAAAAAAAAAAACAATTCATATTTCTCCCTTTCAGAAAAGCAGATTGTACAGCAGAGACTAAAAACTAAACGAAAGCCAAACAGAGCCTTATTACATCAAGGTCATCTGGATGAAAGCAAGGATGAATGATCCCGTTCATGTCTAGATAAAGATTGTCGAATTCAATTCCGTTGGGGTTGGGAGAAGTGGCGTCGGTAGTTGGTTCTTGAATGACGTTGACCACTACTTTTGGGTACTTTCTTGCAACCCAGCTGTAGAAACCGAGAATCCCCATTGATTGATGAGTATTTCTCTGGATTTGGGTTTGAAGTGTGTAGTGTTAGAGAGAGTGCTTCCTTAAAGGACAAGGAAAGAAGAAGAAATGGATGAATAAAGTTTCTCTCAGATAACTCAAAACCAGAAAAAGTTAACACTTTTGAAATTTAAAAAAATTGGGGTTGTGTCGGAAAGGTTACCCAATTGATTGGGGGACTCGTCTATGTGGATTGTGAACCTCTCTCTCAACAATAATGGATGTACCATGTACGCCATTATTCATTTTCATTGTAGAATAGCTTTCTGTATTAAAACATATCAAATTCAATATGCTTTTTTATGGGAAAAGCCAGTACTTGTGAAGTATCTTAAACTTTGGTTCATATTCATACCCATAACTTTTTAACAAGGATCAACTATCGGAGTATTGTTCAAAATCACTCCTATAAATCGATATTACCGAAAATCACCCGAATAACGTATTTCGTTACAAAATCATCACCCATCCCCTGACTTCGTCTAAAATATGTCAAACCTGGTTTCACACGTCTTTTTTTAAAATATTTTATTTGAAATAAAAATAAAGTAATTAAAAAAGTTAAATTAAAAAACCTAAATTCAGTTCTTTTTCAAATCATTTTTTTTCTGAGAGCAACCAAAATCAATTATAATCAAATCAATCCAAAATCTTCGGAGTGGGGGAGAAGATCTGAGCCGTGCAGTCTTCCGGAGAGATCACCACCGGGATTCCGAGAAATTGTAGGTGACGATGACGCCGGAGAAGAGGCGAGGCAATTCGCGAGAGCATCGTCGTTCTTAGAGAAGCAGTATTCGGCGACGGAAGCGAAGGAGATGACGACGACAAGGCGGGGGCCGAATCAGGATAAGATTGGACCGAGGGAAAGGGAGAGGTGGTGGAGGGAGTAGTGGACGGGGTGGGAGAAGAGGTGGAGGTTGTCGAGCACCGGGAGAGAGAAGGATGGCGACGGCCGGAGGTTGCGGTTTCGAACTTGCCAGAGAGTGAGGAGGAATAAGAGGAGAGGTGAGAAGAAAGGGAGAAGAAGAAGAAATCAGAAATCCATGGCATTTTTGATGTTTGAATGGCAACTTTTGGAAATTTAAGTGACAAAGAAGGATATTTTTGTCATTTCGGGTATAAAAATGACTTAAAAAATCAGAAAAAATACACGTGGGTCCGGGCTTAACGGATTTTAGACGGAGTCAGGAGATGGGTGATAATTTTGTAACGGCGTACGTTATTCGGGTGGTTTCCAGTAATATCGATTTATAGGGGTGGTTTTGAGCAATTTGGCCTATTGGACGAGTGGTTTCCGGTAATTGACCCTTTTAATAAACATATCCCTTATACTTGGCCAGAATCTAACAATATATTACTACTCAATGTGTAGTAGTATGCATACTAGAAGTCAATGTGTAATAGTATACATGCTACTATTAATTGTGTGATAGTACCAATACTACCACTAATTGTGTAGTAGTATGGTGGCCCCGGTTCATGAACAATCTAATTACTGAAACCGGCGTTTTTACCCGATCCGGTCTAGGCCAACTCAATGGTTCAGCAAATAAAAAATAACTTTGAAAAAAATCAAAAAAACTAACACTAAACCTAATAAAATTACACTAAAACTTTTAACTTAATAAAAAAATTACCTTGCAATTTTAACTTAAAATATTAAACTTAATCTTATAACCTAGGTAATAAAAAATACTTTGACTTAAACATTCAAACTTTAAATTTTAATTTTAACTTAAATTTTAAAACTTTAAGTTAATAATAAATAACTTAAATAAAGCTTAACTTAAAACTTACAACTTTGTGGGATTCTAGTTTAAAGGAATGTGGTTTATAGGGTTATAGTTACAATGATTATGGTGGGTTGGATTCATAGAATTTTATGGTTTTTAGGATTAGTTGTGTGGGGTTTCTAGAGTTAGGAATTTCTAGGTTTACAGTTTGTAGGGTTTATACTTTGTAGTGTCTAATATTTATTGGGTTTATGGTTTATGTATAGGGTTGTAGTCTCTATGGTTGTGGTTTAAAGAGTTAGGGTGTGTGGGGTTTATATAAAGAAGGATTTGCAAAAACTATCAGAATTCCATAGGCCATTTGCAAAAATATCATCTTTTAGAAAGTATTGCACAAATGTCATAAAGCTGCATAATTCTATTTTTAGAAAAAGATAAATTCATATTTGCTTTTACTTTTTTCTTTTGATAAAACTCTACTTTTAAAAATTTATAATTACTCTTACAATTACTAATCTCGTTTAAACAAATACTATATTTCTCTCTCCTTCGTCCTCACAGCCAAGTCCGTCTGCTTGAGGACTACAGCTCTTCCTCTCTCCGACGAACTTGCGCCGGAATTCGCCCATAGCTTTCACCAACTCTTCCTCTGTTCGTATCCCTCTTCTCCGCTCAGTGCCTAATGCTCAATTTCTGTCTAGCTCCCATCTCTCCTCTTCTCCTTTGTCCCGTTGTTGTCCTCTATCCAACTCCCCTCTCTCCCTCTGTAGCGTGGACGATCAATTGAGGCACGGAGGGGGTCAAAGAAGGCGACCCAGGGTCATCGCCATTTTCGTCCTCTGTTCGATCGAGTTCGGAGAAGGCTCGTAAGCCTAGCCCAAACCATTTGCAGTTCAAGTAAAGGTCTTCTAATTTGAAATAAAAAAAAACATCAATTCTTGATCTCTTTCTAGCATTTCTACAAACAGCTGGTGCTCAACAATGGCGGAAGATGAATCACGCTCGAATTGTTTGATTTGATTCAAAAATGGCGGAAGATGGATCACGCTCGAATCGTCTCATCGTCCGCCTGTGTCTCTCTCCTTTACAGACTCATTTCCGTCTACCTCGGTGCCGGTCACACCTTCTATGCATAGAAGATACTCTGTCATCACCCAACCCCGAAACTATTCTCCATCAATTTCATGTTAAAGTGTTTCTCTGAGGCCAAAAACCTAGAAAAAGCTGCTTTCCCTCTTTTCAAGATCTTACTTGCCAGGACCCGGCCTAGACCAAACATCTACACTTAGCCTTCGAGTTGAAGGCCTGCTCGGAAGGTTCGGCCTTCATTGCGGGTGAGCAGGTGCACGCACAATCCTTCAGATCTGGGTTGTCGTCGAGCCCCTTTGTTCAGACCTCACTGGTGAATTTGTATGTCAAATGTAGCATGACTGGGTCTGCTCAAAAGGTGTTCGATGAAATTACTGAGAGAAATGTGGTTGCTTGGAGCGCGTTGATTAGTGGCTACGTTAGAAATGGGATTGTGAATGAAGCTTTGGGTTTGTTTAGGGAAATGCAGCTTGTAGGTGCTCTTCCGGATGAGGTGACTATGGTTAGTGTGATTTCATCTTGTGTTGCTTCTGGTGCATTAGACACTGGAAGATGGGTACATGCTCATATTAAAGTCAAAATTATTATAGCTGCTGGTGTTAGTGATTCAGGACTTGATGACATTGCTTAATGATTATGCTAAATTAACGATATAAATCAAGTATTTAGAGTTATAAATGCAAATTAAGTGAGCATCTACAAGTATGCAATATCTTTGGAATTTGATGTGCATAGTCTCTTATATTTGTGCTGTGTAGATAGAATGGTTGACAACATGAGAACGCCTTTCTGGTATGCATGAAGTTGTAGTGACCAAAAGGACATTAGAAGTAGTTAAATTTGAACAAGATCTTAGTCTCTGGAGAGTTTCTTCGATCGAGTATTATTCCACCTCAGAGAGGGTTGCGGTGGGTTGAGGCCAAGAACAACGGGCTCTTTTAAGTAGCTCGTTGGTTAGTCGAACGACAATCCCATATAGCAAGGGCGGTGTTATTGGGTTTGTGACGCTACAAGGTTTCTCCGAAGATAGGTCACAGAGTCTAGGATCTTCCACCGACGTTGAAAAAGAGCTTCAAAGTGGCATAGTTATTGGTTTTCTATGCACAATGTGGGCTGATACGGAGGTGATTTGATGTCATTCGGGGGTGATTTTAAATAATTCAAGAGTTGGGTTTAAGTAACTTGAGCATGGAGAAGACGATGGTGTGGTCAGAATTTGAATTGAATGAATCGAGAGGTGTTTTTCTTGGGGTCGAACAAGGCTTGGTGGTGATGTATATAAGCGATGAACAAGGTACTTTAAAACATCAAAGCATTATGTATTTTATCAGACCATATGTGTACGAAGTCAGGCCACATTTATACAAAGTCAGGTCAATGTTCTGTTATATCACAAAATTTCAATTGTTAGCTGATTTTAAATTTTAGGACAATATTCACTTTATCAGACCATATTTGTACATAGTCAGTTCAATACTTTGTTATATTGACTTTAAATTTTAAACTTATTTTCCCTATCTCTTACCATAGTCATGTGTATATTTATAAATTTAAAGAAATAATTTTCTATTAAAAATCATATAATTTTACATTTCAGTTACGTAATTACAAGCATTATAGCATAAATCTCCATTCTACTTGGGTCGATACATAGGTGATTTCAAATGGCGAAGACAATGGTGTGGTCAGATTTTGAATTGAATGAATCGAGAGGTGTTTTTTTTGGGATCGAACAAGGCTTGGTGGTGATGTATATGTCCAAATGTGACCTGATAAAGTGAATATTGCTTTGACATTTAAAATCGGATAACATTTAAATTTTTATGATATAACAGAGCATTAACCTGATTACGTATACATGTGGCCTGATAAAGTGAATATCACTCATCTTGAACTACATAGCATTACATAATATTTCTCTTATAAAAACTCGTAAATATTTTGAGTGGTTATCAATTCAACGAGATACTAAACACTTACATGGAACAAAGATGCCAAATCATGATATCCATCTTCTCTTTTTGCGGTTATTCTCAAGAAGACATTAACCTGATTCATACAAAAGTTCAATCTCATGTGAATTGAGAATAGTTCAAATTGGCAGATTAACTACAATGCAAAGACAACATTAACATGATTGGGACAAAAGCTCAATTTCCTCATTTTTTATACTTGCCCCTATATGCCCATAAACCTATTTAACGTTGTAGGAAAAAGTTACAACCTATAAACCTATTTAATTCGTGCTCATATGTCCATTGATTATTTCTCTGAAATTGCTCTGAAATTTAACAGAGCATTAACCTGACTACGTACACTTGTGACCTGACAAAAGAAATAATGCTCTGAATTTAAAATTGGCTAACATTTGAAATTCTGTGATATAACAGAGCATTGACATGACTTCGTATAGATGTGACCTGACTTCATTTAAACGTGGCCTGACAAAGTACATAATGCTCTGTTATGTAACAAAATTTACAAAAATGAAGTTTTAAATGTTAGTCGTTTTAAATGTCAGAGCAATATATATTTTATCAGACCAATGTAAATTTTATCAGACCACATTTATAGTGAGGCACTGAAGAGTGTACAAGAAATTCAAATGCTAGCCGATTTCGAATTTCAGAGTAATATTCAATTTATCAGGCCACAGTTGTACCTTGTCAGGCCACATTTGTACGTAGTCAGGTCATTACTCTGTTATATTACTTACCTTTAAATTTGAAACACTTAAATTTGCATTTATTAGTTATGGACCATTATAGAGTACCAACTTTGCACCACCAAGGTATGACACGAATGAGGCATAGTGATCCGCGTTCAACTTCAGTGTTTATTCAAGATCAAAGCAACCCATGTGGACATCACCACCAAGCCTTGTTCGACGAAAAAAAACATTTCGATTCATTAAATTCAAGATTTGACCACACCATCGTCTTCTCCATGCTCAAGTTACTTAAACCCTGAGCACACCATCGTCTTGTTCATCGCCTATATATATCAACATTGTCTTCTCCATGTTCATTCAAGATCAAAGCGAAGAATTCAGGGTACATCTCGATGCACAACTACTCTACAGCTCAAGTCTCGTCGACTGGCTTTACTGCCGTCGGGCCCGGGCTCGATCTTCTCAGTCACCACGAGGCGGAGGACGTGCTGGTAGACGACAAGGATTCGAGGGCCCTCTACGGGGTCCACGAGGGATGATCGGCTTCGGAGGCGGCGGTTGTGGGTTTTTTGTACAAGTGGGTGAACGACAAGAATTTCAGAGAAAGCAAAGAGAGAAGAGTGAGAAGTAGCTTTGATGATGAGAGACGCAAGCATCAATGGAGGAAGAGGAGGCGACAAGGATGAAGAGTCACCGACGAGGAAGAGTCTGCGTGCGTCGGCGAGGAAGTGGCAAGCAGAGGAGGAAGAGGTACAATGAGATTTGGAATTAATTAGGGTTAGATTAGTTGGATTAAGATTATATTTTACCTTTTCTTTTTAGAAGAAAAATTACCAGAAAAACTACCAGAAAATGTACAAAAAGTTGGTACTTTTGCAATACTTTTCAAAAGATGGGTTTTTTTGCAAGTTGGCTTTGAAACTTCAGAGCATTATGTACTTTATCAGACCACATGTGTACGAAGTCAGACTACATTTATACGAAGTCAGGTCAATGCTCTGTTATATCACAAAATTTCAAATGTTAGCCGATTTCAAATTTCAGAGCAATATTCACTTTGTCAGGCCACATAAGCGGGAGCCTTTATGGCACTGGGGTAATGTTGTTGTTGTTGTTGTGTGCTCTGTTATATCACAGAATTTCAAATGTTGTACTTTGTCAGGCCACATTTATACGAAGTCAGGTCACATTTATACAAAGTCAGGTCAATGCTCTGTTATATCACAAAATTTCAAATGTTACATAACAGAGCATTATGTACTTTGTCAGGTCACATTTATACGAAGTCAGGTAATATGTATATTAAGTCAGGTCAATGGTCTTTTATTTCATAACAAAGCATTGAGAAGTAAAACTCATACAGTTTACTTTATCAGACCACATTTATACTTTATCAGGTCACATTTATACGAAGTCAGGTCAATGCTCTGTTATATCACAAAATTTCAAATGTTAGCCAATTTCAAATGATGTCGTTCAGATGTGATTTCAAATGATTTAAGAGTTGGGTTTAAGTAACTTGAGCATGACGAAGACGCTTAGTGGTGATGTATATAGAGTATTATTCACAAGATACTTTAAAACTTCAGAATATTATGTACTTTATCAGACCACATGCGTACGAAGTCAGGCCACATTTATATGAAGTCAGGTCAATGCTCTGTTATATCACAAAATTTCAAATGTAAGCCGATTTTAAATTTCAGAACAATATTTATCAGGTCACATTTATACAAAGTCAAGCCACATTTAGACAAAGTCAAGTCAATTTCAAATGTTAGCCGAATTCAAATTTCAGAGTAATATTCATTTATCAGGTCATATTTATACGTAGTTAGATAATTATTCTGGTATATTAATTTTAAATTTAAAACAAACGTTGGTTGATTCCGTAATGTAAATTTAAATGTATCTTTACACAATCAGGGGTCTATAAGTATGAGCTTATATTTAGATAGGATCACTACTTAGTAGCAATATACACAAGAACAGTAAATCCATAATCTGATCACTCCATCGTATTTCTTATGTTCGAGTTAGTTGAAATCGACTCTTGAATCGTCTCAAACCATCTCCGAACGACATCGAAGCACCTCTGAACTTGTCATGTTGTGCACAAAAGACCGAAAGACCATGCCACTTTGAAGCATTATTATGATGCATGTGGAGTATTATAGCCTATGCGACCCATTTTCGAAGAAACCTTGCAGCACCACGAATCCAACGGTATCGGCCTCACTCCATATTGTCGTGGTTTGAACCGCCAATGAGTCGCTCAAAATAGACTAGACGAAAGTGGGCAACAGTGAATCAATTTGACCTTTGGGGGAAATTTGCTGTTGTTTTTCAAGTTAAGAAAAGCTGTTTAATTTTTTTAGTAAAACAACATCGTTTTGATTTGCACCAAACGACGTCATTTTGCCACTGTTTTAAATTTTTTTTTAAAGGCTTAGGGTTCAGTTGAACCCGTCTTCCTCCTTCTAACGTAACAACCTCCATTAATGGAGCTCCAAATTCTGCAGATGGAGGGGGGCTAAAAGTGCCGGCGTCCGGATCCTTAGCTATTCTCGGCGATTCCTGGGGGTGAAGCGGGGGCGGCCGGCGACGGTGTAGCAGAAAACAGAGAGGAGAGCGGAGGATCCGGCGACGGCGTAGGCGATGGCGATTGAGGGGACTGCGTGGTTGCGCGCCTCTTGGCCGGTGAGGGTGAAGATGACGGAGCCGAAGCTGAGCCAGATAAGGTCCCGTCGGGGGAGGGTTTTGGAGACGACAATTTTGTATGCGGCGATGGACTCGAAGGAGGGTTCCAGACAAGTTGCAGACAAGAGGGAAGCAGAGGAGAGAAGGAAGAGGGTTTTACTCTGAGATTTGGGATTAATTGGAGAGCAGAGGAGGAAGATAGACGAGGAAGAAAGAGGACTAAAAGTACTGTATTTGTGAGTAATTAGTGTGATATTTGTAGGATTAAGATTTTTTTTTAACTTTTCTTTTTAAAAGTTGTAATGATTTATTTGATTTTTAGATTTAAAAGAAAAATTAAATTTAACCTTTATCAATAGCAAAAATATCAGAAACCGTACAAAAATCTGGTAGTTTTGCAATTCTTTTGAAAATCTTGGATTTTTGCAAGTTGCTTTAGCAAATCTGGTATTTTTGCTAATGGGCCTTATATAAATACACGATTTATATTTCACGCACCTGCAAAATTGCTATTTCACGCACCGGTTCATCCGTGACGTATCAAATGAAGCCGCCCGTGATGAACGAAAGCACTCCGCCCGTGACGAACGAAAGCACTCCGTCCGTGACGCACCAACATCATCCGTGCGTCACGGATGAACATTCTGATCCGCGACACGATTTTAGAATCGCCATAACTTTTGATTCCCTGGTTCAAACGGGCTGAAATTTGGAGGAGTTATAGTTGACATCTTGATCTTTAATCTGACGTTGGAATCACTCAATTCGGAGTTACGTAGAAAAAAGTTATACTTATCCAAAGACATGACAAAGAAATATAGATCTCTTAAGCGCCAAAGCGAGTAGAGATACTTCTCCATTCGTTTTTCAGCTGATGGCGTTCGAACCTTCTTCTACAAGAAAGAGACGAGGTCGCAAGGCGACTTAAATGCTATTGTACTCGCACATTATAATGCTATTGTGATCCATGATTGCAATGCTATTGTAATCCGACTTAAATGCTATTGTACTCGCCTTGACGCTTAAGAGATCTCTATTTCTTTGTCCCATCTTTGGATAAGTATAACGTTTTCTACGTAACTCCGAATTGAGTGATTCCAACGTTAGATTACAGATCAAGATGTCAACTATAACTCCTCTAAATTTCAGCGCGTTTGGACTAGGGAATCAAAAGTACGTTATGACGATTCCAAAATCGTGTCACGGATCAGCATGTTCATCCGTGACGAACGAAACATGTTCATCCGTGACGGACGAAACATGTTCATCCTTCACGGATGAAAATGCTTCGTCCGTCACGGATGAACATGTTTCGTCCGTCACAAATAAACCAAGGCGTTAAATTAAGTTTATTTTATTGATGTTAACATTAATAAAGTAATTGTTTATAAACATATTCTGATTATGTTCAGTTTTTAAACTATATGACTTGATAGAGTTTGCACTGTAATTCAAAACAAAGACCTAGATAAACCGGTTTTTGAAAAGAAAAACATTTATTAGAGTCTGTTAATAGTACATAACTTAACCCTTTTGGAAAGGTATTACCGCCAGTGACCCCAGTGTTCCTTACCGAGATCACCCAAGGATTTACCATATAAATACAATTTAAGAAATGCGATTGATACACAATGATCAAGCATTAAATTCCAAAACATAACATTGTCAAGGAAATAAGAGTTACGGGATTACAACCCAATCCCGAATAGGTCAAAACATAGTTTAAACCAAACACAGCGGAAGACTAAGAAAGTACATTACAATCGGAGTTATTGTCCAAAGGATCATAACCTGATTAAAGAAATAATTAAAATATTCAAAAACCATCGCCGACTCCATAGTCCTTCTAATCTTCTGAGCTACTTCTTAACTGATGTGCCGAATCAAACGGATGACACCAGCCAACCATGCAAGGGAAAATATTGGTTGGTTAGTCTAAATGAATAGACTAGCAAGGGTAAAAAGCAGACTGGTTCGAAGCAGTCATATTAGGTTAGACTCATCGCTTCTCGGATAATAACCGATAACGGTAGTCAACCATCATATTCCTACTGGAATAAACAAGAGATATGCACATGAGAAGATTCTGGAAGACTGAATCTTCACAGAAATCGACTCGAAAGAAGACTCCAACGGAAATGAGTCTTTTAAGGAAGTATGACAAATCTGGAAAGTTACAGAATCATTCAACAATGATTTAAAACTGACTGAGATGCTTCGGTTCACGACCAACCTCATCGCCTATAACGAATCCAGATTGGAAAGAGAACGTACTACATTCAAGTCAAGACGAGTTTTCCTAGCTGCACTGAACTTAGCTGCACTACTCGCCCAAGGTTTATTAATTATGTGCGTCAAGGTAGCACTTATCTGATTTATGTTTCAAAAACACACAATACGTTATAGACTTTTACATGTGTACCCCACCAATGGGACGACACATCTTAGTATATGTTTCGTCGAGAGTGACGTATGCCGAAAGGTTTGTGACACCAGCTAAGTGTCCTGTCTCTACACACATGTGTAAGAGACCGATCATGATCATAGAATAGTACCAGATGAGGACGAGCCACCCCGATACTAGATTATAAAGAAATGACTGGACAGAGTCTGAGTAACGTTCTTATTTAACAATGCTAACTAAACAGTTACAGCACCACAACATTTACAGGATAAATCCACATAAAGGCCCGAAAGGCAATCACAGATAATAGCGTTGTTCTAACAGATATACAACCTGTTATATGATTTTCAAAACAGTTTATCAAAACCATTTCCAGACAAACAGAATATTCATTCCAAATTAATTACTCAGATAAACTACTGATAATTAATGTAAATATGGAACGAAAGAGCAAGAGCGAACCGCCACTTGCCTTACTCCGCAGAATAGTCTAAAGACGTCACTGGATTCCGGGCTCGACACGGTATAGTTCCGACAGCACAACAACCTTCGAGTCGACCCATAAAAGGAACCCTAAGTTAGATCCGACATAAACAGTACGAATCTAAACACGGCGAAAGAACACGAAAGGAAAGACGCCATGACGACAACCGACCAAGCCAAAGCCACGAAGGCGTTCTGGGAACTGGCGGCGGTCGCTGTTCTTGGCGGCGGTCGCCGTATTCATCACGGCGGTCGCCGTGAAGAACTCAGACGACACAGAACGAGAGAAAACTCACCCCAAAACACGAGTGGTTTGGCCTCCTTCGACTTTCTTTGGCTTCTAACCTCCAAGGCTAACCAAAAGCTTCACAAAGGCGATCTGGAAACACCACTAAAACACCGACGAAAGCTTCGAAAATTCCGGCGAAGGCACAACTCCGGCGAGAGGCGAATTTGGCAGATGTTTGGTGCTTGGATGGCTCAAAACCTCTCCCCCAGCACCTCCTTTTATAGCCAAAGTGTCTGAAGCGTTCAACCAAACCCTGAGACGCGGCCGAAAGCAAGATCGGCGCCCTCGATTTCTGCCGGCGACCAACGGACAATGCCTACTGGACAATCACGGCGGTCGCCGTTTTTGCCTGCGGCGGGCACGCGGCGGTCGCCGTAAATGCGGCGGTCGCCGTCGTTAGGCCTGTCGCGGCCAGCTAGAAGCTGACACGCTGACATCTCGGGCCTAACCACGGCGGTCGCCGTTTCTGAACGGCGGTCGCCGTTTCCCCCTTTTCCCGCCCATTCGGCTTTGAACGAGCTTGACGATAAACCGGGATAAAAATTATCGTACGCGAACGACAATTAAACTCCAAGGCATGATGTCTGTATATTATTTCACTGAGAAAAATATTACAGATACAGAGCACATTACAGAATGTCTCAAACTACCTGAATTAAATCTGACGTACACAACGGGTACCCGGGAAAATTCCATAATTACCAAAATAACCTTACAAAAATACGGGGTATCACATCTCCTCCCCCTTACAAGAAGTTTCGACCCCGAAACTTAGGTCAAGAATAACTCGGGAAAACGCCTGAGCATATCTGACTCGGTTTCCCACGTCTCCCAAGTAACTTCTTCGGTCCCTGACTTGGACCACAGAACTCGTACCAAAGGTACGATCTTGTTGCGCAAATGCTTCTCCCGACGCTCCAAAATGCGCACGGGCAACTCTTCATAAGTACCATTAGCTTGAATCTCGATGTCCTCGTAGCTAAGTACATGAGACTCATCTGGTACATACTTTCTGAGTAAAGATACGTGGAACACGTTATGCACCGGGTGTGCCGATGGGGGCAACGCCAAATGGTACGCTAGAGATCCCACTCTATCCAGAATCTCGAATGGTCCCACGTAGCGAGAGTTAAGCTTCCCACGCTTACCAAATCTGAAAACTCCTTTGGATGGCGATACCTTGACAAAAACCTTGTCACCGACCTCGAACTCGACAGTCTTGCGCTTCCGATCTGCGTAGGACTTCTGTCGACTCTGAGTGGTCAACATTCTTTGTCTGATCAAAGCAATGTCTGAAGCCATCCTTTCGACCAACTCTGGTCCAAGCAGAATTTTGTCGGCATTATCGTCCCAACAAATCGGAGATCTGCATCTGCGACCATACAAAGCTTCAAATGGAGCCATCTTGATTGTAGCATGCCAGCTATTATTGTACGTTAACTCAATCAGACTCAAGCTGTCCTCCCAGCTAGTCGGACGATCGCACACACAAGCTCTAAGCATATCCTCCAGAGTCTAGATGGTCCTTTCAGACTGGCCATCTGTCTGAGGATGAAACGTTGTACTGAACCTCAACTCGGTTCCCATAGCCTTATGAAGTTTCTTCCAGAATCTTGACATGAAACGGCCATCTCGGTCCGATACAATGGTCTTAGGAATGCCATGCAAGCGGACAATCTCCTTCTGGTAAACTTCAGCTAGCTTCTGGGTTTCCCATGTGGTTTTGATGGCTATGAAATGAGCACTCTTCGTAAGCCTATCCATAATTACCCAGATAGCATCTCTCTGACTTCGAGTCTTGGGTAGCCCAGTGACGAAGTCCATGGAAATGTCCTCCCATTTCCATTCTGGCACGGGAAGAGGTAGCATCTCACCACCTGGCCTGCGGTGTTCGATCTTGATCTTCTGGCAAGTTAAGCACTTTGCCACAAAGTCTGCTACGTCTCACTTCATGTTTGGCCACCAAAACTTCTTCCTGAGATCCTTGTACATCTTGCTAGAGCCAGGATGCATAGAATAAGCAGATGAATGAGCTTCTCTCATCACCAACTGACGAAGACCTTCTGTGTCAGGCACACAGATCCGATCCTGAAACCAAAGTGATCCATCATCCTGAACCACAAAACTGGGAGCTTTCCCATCCATCACCTCACTGCTTAACTTTACCAAGATGATGTCATCAACTTGCTTTTCTTTGATTTGATCCAGCAGTGTAGCCTGAATCTCCATCATACTCAGGTACCCTCTACGCTGGTCATATAAGACTTCAATGTCGCATGACTCTTGGTTTAGCTTGGTCTGAGCAGTAAGTAGAGCAACCACAGTCTCGTGTGTTGTCTTCCGGCTTAGTGCATCAGCTACTACATTAGCCTTGCCCGGATGATACAACAACTCCATGTCGTAGTCCTTGAGCAACTCTAGCCAGCGGCGTTGTCTCATATTTAACTCCTTCTGAGTAAATATATACTTGAGACTTTTGTGGTCAGTGAAGACTTGGCATCTTATACCGTAGAGGTAATGCCTCCAAATCTTCAGCGCAAATACAACCGCTGCTAACTCAAGATCGTGGGTCGGATAGTTTTCTTCGTAAGTCTTGAGTTGTCTAGATGCGTAAGCAATGACTCTGCCCCTTTGCATCAAAACACAACCAAGACCACACTTGGAAGCATCACTATAGACCACATAATCGTCATTCCCCTCTGGGAGTGCTAACACGGGTGCTGAGGTCAACCGTCGCTTCAACTCCTGGAAACTGACCTCGCACTTGTCATTCCAGACAAACTTCTTGTGGACTTTGCGGAGTAGATTGGTCATAGGTAGAGCGATCTTTGAAAATCCTTCTACGAACCTTCTATAATACCCGGCAAGTCCAAGAAAACTGCGTACCTCCTTCACGCTCTGGGGCTGTGTCCATTTAGCCACCGCTTCAATCTTTTGGGGATCAACCATAACCCCATTTTTATTGATCACGTGGCCTAAGAAAGCCACCTCTTTCATCCAGAATTCACATTTGGACAGTTTAGCATAAAGCTGATGTTGTCTAAGGATCGACAAGGAAATCCGTAGATGTTCCTCGTGGACTTCTTCATTCGGAGAATAGATCAAGATGTCGTCGATGAAAACTACCACGAACTTATCCAAGTACTGGTGAAAACATCGGTTCATCAAATCCATAAAGACAGCTGGAGCATTTGTAAGCCCAAAAGGCATCAATACGAACTCGTAATGACCATATCTGGTCCTAAACGCAGTTCTAGGAATGTCCTGCTCACGAATCCTGAGTTGATGATATCCAGATCTCAAGTCGATCTTGGAGAAAACCTTTGCTCCTTGCAACTGGTCCAACAAGTCATCAATCCTAGGCAAAGGATACTTATTCTTGATCGTCACCTTGTTCAACTCTCGATAGTCGATAAAAAGGCGGAACGATCCGTCCTTCTTTTTGACGAATAAAACCGGGGCACCCCACGGCGATGCACTCGGTCTGACATAACCTTTATCAAGAAGATCTTCAAGTTGATTCTTCAATTCTTGCATCTCAGCCGGAGCCATCCGGTATGGTGATTTGGAAATCGGCGCCGTACCAGGCTCGAGATCAATTGAAAACTCTACGTCGCGGTTCGGGGGTAATCCAGGAATTTCTTCCGGAAAGACATCCGAAAATTCCCTAACTACAGGAATATCAAGAACCTCAGGTCCATACCTCTCGGGCGAATCCAAGTAGCAAAGGTACCCGATACATCCTTGTCGTAGTAGCTTAAACGCAGCCATCGCATTGATCAGCTTGCCGTTATTAGCGTCATTTCGACCTTTGAACTTGCACACGAATTGGCCCCCGGATGACACCGTCACCGTTCTTGAACTGAAGTCGATCACCGCCTTGTGATGCGTCAGCCAATCCATACCGAGGATAATGTCGTATGGAGCCATGGATATGCAGATTAAATCTGCCTCGAATTCCTTACCCTGAATGGTAATCGGAAAGTCGGACAAATGCTTGGTTCCCACCAAACGTTCTCCATTAGGAAGATTGACGACGAAAGGGTCGCACGAATCATTGCACACTAAGTCTAACTTGCTAACACAGCTATCCAAAATAAAGGAATGCGTAGCACCAGAATCAAACAGAATGCACACTGAAGTAGAGTGAATGTATAGAGTACCTTGAGCAATTGGAGCGTTGGGTCCATCTGCCTCACGCATCTCGTACAAGCGTTGGCCCTGACTTCCAGAAACAGCTGGGGCCTTTCCCCTGTTCTGAGCAGTCGTCTGCACTGAAGGACTAGGAGTCTCGGCAGGCTTAAACCTAGGTCGGTTGCTCTGATGAACTGACCCTTGCTGCGACTCTACTCCCTTTTGTTTCCCCTGCTTGCAGAACTTTTGCAGATGACCATCACGTCCACACCCAAAGCATGGCCTCCTCTCCTTCCGACACTCAGTGTTCTTGTGCCCAGCAGTACCGCAGTTATAACACTGAACTATACTCTGGGTCTGCCCTGACTGCTGAGTCGATCCCCCTTGCGTCATCTCCGTCTTAGCTCGGCCGGACTTGGCGAAGTTAGATGGTGGCGCAGGGCGTTTAAAACCACCTCCCTGGTTCTGATTCTGCATCGACTTCTGTCGGTTGCGCCTCTTGGTCGACTCCTCGAGAGTTACCTCCAGCTTATAGGCACAATCCACATACTGCTCCAAGGTAGAGCATGTGTGGTGCACCATTAATGGCTTGATATCCGGGTTCATCCACTCGTGGAAGTACCAGATCTTTTGAGCCTCGCTGGTGATCTCGGCAGTGGCGTACTATAGAAGATGGTTGAACTTAGATGCCAACTCGGTCACTCTCAGACCATCAATCTGAGGGTACAAGAACTCTTTATGCTTCTCCTCTCTCATAGCACGAGAGAAAAAGCGATCAACCATCTTGGTCTTGAACATCGACCAAGTCAACACTGGGCTCTCAGCCAAACCAGTGCTCTCCCACCACTCGCTAGCCTCCTCCTTCAGCTGAAGAGACGCGATATGGACCTTCTCGGCCTCCGTACACTCCACGTTCCTGAACAGCCTCTCCATATGGGAGAACCAATGAGTCACTGCCACTGGCTCCCCTTTCCCGTTATAGCAGTCGGGTCTCATGGAAGTAATGGTCTTAAGAGCGCGACCATAGCTGTCCCTTGCCCTAACGGCAGTCTCCTGAATCACAGGGTTTCTGGGTTCCACAACATCAGGAACCGCTGCGTGAGTAGGCACTTCTTGTGCTTGAGGCGCACTTGGTCTCAACACATCTGCAATTGCCTGCATCACGATCCCATGGATCGCCTCAACAGCTGCAGCGTCAAATAGCATCGGCGCCTGGGTCTGATCCTGACCTTCACGCCTCTGCTGGACGCGAGACTCAGACTCGTGTTCATCCTGAACACCTCTTCCTGCTGGCCTGGGATTTTGGCTAGTCCCAGCACCGGCTCGAGTCGAATTCCTCGTGCTTCTTGGGTTCACCATCTATTTACCGATCAAATTCCAAGCATTCAATACATTAATATTATGCAATACACTTATGCAATATACCAACGTAAATAAATTACTCAGAATAGATCAACTTGGTATTTTATAGATGAACCTTCGAATTCTTACACAAGTTACACATAAGTTTATCATTCGAGCGTTAGGACAATGTTGCTCGAAGATATAAGTGTTTCTCAGAGTACTTGCCGCAATACTGAAATATTACACAAAGTACAACTTGGAATACTAAGAAGCGAAACTACTACGATGGGCAACGCCACTCCTCCTCAAGGCGTTCCAAAACGTCTCCCATACGACTGGCTACTCGTGCATGGTCTCTTCGGGCTAGGCTCACCATCGAGCTCTGGCGATGGGTTTCGCACCCTGCTTGACCCTGAAGCACATAGTCCTAGCTCAGTCATGGTAAAGTATGGGTCGTCCATGACTGGTCCTCCTATTCCAGCCCTCCTCTGAGTATTGGCGATCAGCTCATCCCTCTGACGCTGCTGTTCTGCGGAGATTACCTCGCTCTGGCGGAGAATCTCCTACAGCTCGGATTCCGACCTCCATCTCCTTGGAGTAGGGATAGGCTGAGATTCCCTGTCACTTCTCCCAATACCGTACTCGGTATACAGTGCCTCCCAATCAGCTTTTGACATGGGTGCGTACTCTGGCACTGGTGACAATCCTGTACCGGGCTCCTAAATCTGCCCTCCAAGGTCCAACTCTGGATCCTCTTCTGGATCATCCTCTATGGGATCCTCATCCTCGGGATCATCCTCGATGGGATCCTCATCCTCGGAATCATCCTCGATCATATCCTCGTCCTCGACAGGATCTTGCTCAAGCATCTCCTCTTCCTCGTCCTCGTACTCGATCTCCTCGGGAATTGGTCCCAGCAGAAAGTCGCCTTGGTAAACCCCTTGTTCGTACCTTGATAACTCATCTTCCTGCTCCCATTCCTGTACTTCCTCCACCCTTGGTGGCGGCACAGGTGCAGGTCTAGGGACCATAGCATTCCTGGCTACAAGGACAACTGACTCGGGGAGAACGTACTTGACGTCTTCGGGTGGGCTACTCGGGCCTCCAACCTCGAAACATCGCTGAGGTAACGGAAAATCTAGCCTCGGCTGATCCGACTTGGCGTCTTCCGACCCCCTACCAATAGAAAAGCAGACACCCATCCTATCGAACAATAAGGAAGGAATTAGTCTTTCTAGACATAGAAGCAAGCTTACTATATCAGACTATAAAGAAGACACGACTATGAACGGTGTTTTTAAAATTCTTTTCACTTTGAAAATTCAGAGCCCTCTTTAAAGAATTTCGAAAACGGATAAGTGATTTATAAAATCCCAAACCCGTTTTAAAACCTTTGGCTCTGATACCACAACTGTAACACCCCCAAAACTTAACCCTTTTGGAAAGGTATTACCGCCAGTGACCCCAGTGTTCCTTACCGAGATCACCCAAGGCTTTAGCATATAAATACAATTTAAGAAATGCGATTGATACACAATGATCAAGCATTAAATTCCAAAACATAACATTGTCAAGGAAATAAGAGTTACGGGATTACAACCCAATCCCGAATAGGTCAAAACATAGTTTAAACCAAACACAGCGGAAGACTAAGAAAGTACATTACAATCGGAGTTATTGTCCAAAGGATCATAACCTGATTAAAGAAATAATTAAAACATTCAAAAACCACCGCCGACTCCATAGTCCTTCTAATCTTCTGAGCTACTTCTTAACTGATGTGCCGAATCAAACGGATAACACCAGCCAACCATGCAAGGGAAAATATTGGTTGGTTAGTCTAAATGAATAGACCAGCAAGGGTAAAAAGCAGACTGGTTCGAAGCAGTCATATTAGGTTAGACTCATCGCTTCTCGGATAATAACCGATAACGGTAGTCAACCATCATATTCCTACTGGAATAAACAAGAGATATGCATAGGAGAAGATTCTGGAAGACTGAATCTTCACAGAAATCGACTCGAAAGAAGACTCTAACGGAAATGAGTCTTTTAAGGAAGTATGACAAATCTGGAAAGTTACAGAATCATTCAACAATGATTTAAAACTGACTGAGATGCTTCGGTTCACGACCAACCTCATCGCCTATAACGAATCCAGATTGGAAAGAGAACGTACTACATTCAAGTCAAGACGAGTTTTCCTAGCTGCACTGAACTTAGCTGCACTACTCGCCCAAGGTTTATTAATTATGTGCGTCAAGGTAGCACTTATCTGATTTATGTTTCAAAAACACACAATACGTTATAGACTTTTACATGTGTACCCCACCAATGGGACGACACATCTTAGTATACGTTTCGTCGAGAGTGACGTATACCGAAAGGTTTGTGACACCAGCTAAGTGTCCTGTCTCTACACACATGTGTAAGAGACCGATCATGATCATAGAATAGTACCAGATGGGGACGAGCCACCCCGATACCAGATTATAAAGAAACGACTGGACAGAGTCCGAGTAACGTTCCTATTTAACAGTGCTAACTAAACAGTTACAGCACCACAACATTTACAGGATAAATCCACATAAAGGCCCGAAAGGCGATCATAGATAATAGCGTTGTTCTAACAGATATACAACCTATTATATGATTTTCAAAACAGTTTATCAAAACCGTTTCCAGACAAACAGAATATTCATTCCCAATTAATTACTCAGATAAACTATTGATAATTAATATAAATATGGAACGAAAGAGCAAGAGCGAACCGCCACTTGCCTTACTCCGCAGAATAGTCTAAAGACGTCACTGGATTCCGGGCTCGACACGGTATAGTTCCGACAGCACAACAACCTTCGAGTCGACCCATAAAAGGAACCCTAAGTTAGATCCGACATAAACAGTACGAATCTAAACACGGCGAAAGAACACGAAAGGAAAGACGCCACGACGACAACCGACCAAGCCAAAGCCACGAAGGCGTTCTGGGCACTGGCGGCGGTCGCTGTTCTTGGCGGCGATCGCCGTGAAGAACTCAGACGATACAGAACGAGAGAAAACTCACCCCAAAACACGAGTGGTTTGGCCTCCTTCGACTTTCTTTGGCTTCTAACCTCCAAGGCTAACCAAAAGCTTCACAAAGGCGCTCTGGAAACACCACTACAACACCGACGAAAGCTTCGAAAATTCCGGCGAAGGCACAACTCCGGCGAGAGGCGAATTTGGCAGAGGTTTGGTGCTTGGATGGCTCAAAACCTCTCCCCCAGCACCTCCTTTTATAGCCAAAGTGTCTGAAGCGTTCAACCAAACCCTGAGACGCGGCCGAAAGCAAGATCGGCGCCCTCGATTTCCGCCGGCGACCAACGGACAATGCCTACTGGACAATCACGGCGGTCGCTGTTTTTGCTTGCGGCGGGCACGCGGCGGTCGCCGTAAATGCGGCGGTCGCCGTCGTTAGGCCTGTCGCGGCCAGCGAGAAGCTGACACGCTGACATCTCGGGCCCAACCACGGCGGTCGCCGTTTCTGAACGACGGTCATCGTTTCCCCCTTTTCCCGCCCATTCGGCTTTGAACGAGCTTGACGATAAACCGGGATAAAAATTATCGTACGCGAACGACAATTAAACTCCAAGGCATGATGTCTGTATATTATTTCACTGAGAAAAATATTACAGATACAGAGCACATTACAGAATGTCTCAACCTACCTGAATTAAATCCGACGTACACAACGGGTACCCGGGAAAATTCCATAATTCCCAAAATAACCTTACAAAAATACGGGGTATCACAAAATATATACTATATATTTAACGGTATATCAATTGATAATATAAGATGTTATTGACTAACAAAAAATATTATAATAATTATATTGTTTTAGCATGCTAAAAAATTAGAGAAGGATTATGTAGTTCAAGTAAATCATATGTTATTAAAGTAAGAATCAGACGGTTAAACAAATTAAGTTTCTTTTATAAATATGCATGAGAATGATTTATTCCATAAAGGTAACAAACCTTTAAGTAATATATTCATGAAACAATATAAAATATATTTTATGTATATATATTGCAAAAAAAAAATATGTGACAGTTTAATTAGTGGCTTAATAAATATAAAAATATAGTGCAATTAATATACACACCGACATTAAAATGAACTATGTTTGGTCAAATTAGAGTCTTGATAATGCTTATAATTTCAATAAGATTGGCCATACATAAAAATAATAGAAAGCTTCTTTCATCTCGATTGTCAAATGTTTCCCATTTGTTTTTAAACAATCAGATCTCTTCTTTCTAATGGTTTGAGATATATCTCTACTCGCCTTGGCGCTTAAGAGATCTCTATTTATTTGTCTCGTCTTTGGAAAAGTATAACTTTTTCTACGTAACTCTGAATTGAGTGATTCCAACGTCAGATTAAAGATCAAGATGTCAACTATAACTCCTCCAAACTTCAGCACGTTTGGACCAGGGAATCAAAAGTTATGGTGATTCCAAAATCGTGTCGCGGATCAGAATGGTCATCCGTGACGCACGGATGGGGTTGGTGCGTCACGGACGGAGTGCTTTCGTTCGTCACAGGCGGAGTGCTTTCGTTCGTCACGGACGGCTTCATTTGGTACGTCACGGACGAACCGGTGCGTGAAATAGCAATTTTGCCGGTGCGTGAAATAACAAGGGCCTATAAATATGGTTATAGGATTTTTAAGAAACATTTCTTTTATAAAAAATATATGAAAACATATATTTATGTGATTTTTAAAATTAAGGGTTTAGGTTTTATGGGTTTAGTTTTTATAGATGAATATATGAGATATTTTTAGGGTTTAGGATTTAAGATTTTAGGGGTTTTCTTATTTTTATTTTATGGTTTAGTTTTTTGTCTTTTTAGGATCTTAACATTTTTAAGGCATGGGGTTTCTAGGGTGGGATTTAGGATTTTCAATGCATTAGTATTTGTTTACTTTCCAACAAGATATGTTTAAAAACTTGATTATTAGTGTTACATTAGTATTGTTTCCTAAAAACTTGATAATTAAATATTTCAATTATACAAATATAAATTTATTTACTTAAATGTGTTTTTATGCAAATATATCATCCATGTAGGTTAACTTACGAGCTTGAATGCGTGGAATTTTTCATAGGGTAAGCATGAGGTCTTTCATATCCTACGCAATTCAAATTATTTCGCATACTAATTCGATTTAGTATGCCTATTAAACATTTTTATAAATAATAAAAGTTTGGATTTTGGAATCATTTTGCCTTATTTCAAGGGAGTGGAGATAAACAAATTTTATTGGTAGTGAAAGATATTCATATTACACTTAGTATAAAAATTTCATTTGTCATATTTTTCTTGACTTTCTAGTTTCTAGTCAATTTGAATAATAAACTATTATTTATATGAAATGAGTGTTTGTATTCCTATGGAGTTTTCAAAATAGAGATGTTTCACCCCTCAAAACAAATTGAGATGTTTCATGTCAAGTTTAAGCCACTACACTTAACAACCTTTGTGTAATAAAACGAATATAACATATTCTAAACCATTTAAACTTTTGTCATAATCAAGTTTTGTAAACATTCTCATTTTTAAGTAAACTAGGATTTATGTGGTGAAAATCCAAAGTCCTACCCTAGAAACAATCAGTTTAAAAAAAATTGAAACAATAAAAACCCATTAAAAATAATAAAATCCATGAGCCCTAAACCCTTGAAACTTAGATCCTATAAATTTTAAATCCTAAAAAATACTTTTTCATATATCTAAACAACAAAATAAACTAAATTTACAAAACCATAAACTCTTAAAATTCTAAAAATCCTATCCTGATATCCATACTCAATACCAAACAACATATATCAATTTGATATCGATATCATGATTATACCAGACGCATATATGAGTATGAGTGATATCCAAATCCATACTTGATATCAATATCAAACGGGCCCTAAGGCTCTATAAATCCCACACATCCTAACTCTTTAAACCCAAACTATAAAAGCAACTCTCATATAAATCCCAAAACCCTACACACTCTAAACCTAGAAACCCTTAACTTTAGAAACTCACACGCTCTAATCCTAAAACCTAGAAACCCTTAACTTTAGAAACTCACACGCTCTAATCCTAAAAACCGTACAATTTTATGGACCATGCCCACCATAATCATTGAACCTATAATCCTATAAAGTATAAACCATTAAACTAAAAATCCCACAAAATTGCATATATAAAGTTAGGCTTTTTAAGTTATTTAACATTAATTTAGAGTTTTAAGTTTGATTTCAATAAGTTAAACTTCTTATTTTTAAAATATGCATACTACTACATAATAAGTAGTACTATACATACTACTACACAATGAGTAGTAGTATGAAGGGTATAAATAACAAAAAATTGTGGGTATAAATATCATGACCCATGTTAAATTTCAAATGTCCATAGGTATAATCTTTTGACCACCTTTTCCTTACCCAATCTTTTCAATCATGTAATATTTTATCTTCTTGGATTGTCTGTAATCTTGACAATTTGTGTCCAGCTTGACAATATTTATTGAGGACAATCAATTTGATTATAAAATTACCAAGGTTCAGAAAATTGCTCTATTCAATATTTATTTGACTTGCTTATTATTTTTATTATTCTTTCTAGTGTATTAATTGTTGGATCTTCGTATTATTTTTCTTATATAAATAGAATATTCACTGATACATTAAAGTTGAAACATTCATTAAATTATCTTACCTTTATGCACAACACCCCTTCTTCCCATGACTTCATTTTCTTAGGGCAGAGCGTTAAAGCTAAAAGATCAGTTCGCACATTTATATGTTGTCACCACCCTATTTACCAAGGAATAAAATAAATCATTTGTTGGCTCTTACTTCAAGTGGCTAATATTTTGCAGGTTTTTTGTTATCTATGTCATGTTGTGCTTCATTTGATCTTGACAAAGTTAGTAATGTTCCCGTATTTGAAGGTCTAGTTTAGATATTGAAAGACCACATTTTTGTGCCAATATTGATTTGGAGATGGGCTTTGAAAAGATTGCACATTCTCTTGGAGGTGAGGCCTGTTATATCAAGGCTGAGTTTCTTTCATCATCTTTAGTTTTGTTCTTCGAAATTAAACCATTTTCTTCTTCTTATAGTCCGCAAACTAGAGGATGTCATCAATCGATTGAAGGATTAGGTTGGTTAATCCTTTGCTTACCAGGGCGTGTTTCTTTCCCGAGATTATACTTAATTATGATATCTTCTTGCTATTGACTTTTTTTTTTTTTTTTTTTTGATAAGGTAAGAATTAGACTAGTTGTCAAGTAAACTTGACACTTAGCCTATAGCATCCTTGCGGATGAGAGCCTTAAGCTCGGAGTTGGTCAAGATATCGTTCGGAGACAAATTGTGGCCAAGTTTGGCGATAAGGTCAGCCACCGCATTCGTTTTGCGAAAAATATGGAAAATCTGCACTGTCTGAAAGCAGTTTAATAAACATAGGATATCAGAGATAAGAATCTCGATTTCCCATGGGCAGTGCTAGATTTTGTTGATAACGTTCACAATTGTAAGATTGTCAGTTTCTATTAAGATCTGGTCATATTTCAGTTCTTTGGCCTTAATGAGGGCATTTCGGAGTGCTAGAGTTTCAGTTCTGAGGGGAGTCGAAACACCATATTTATCTGCCTGGATTAAAGTGGGATGTCCTTGGTTATTTCTGCAGATCATACCAATAGCGGATTCGCCACTTGCCTTGGTAGAACCATCAACATTAATTTTGATTATTTTATCCGGGGGTTTTTTCCACTTGTGTTTTCGATGTTTCCTCGTATATGTCTTTTTTCGCGATGTGGGGTTTTGCTCGTACGTACAATCAGGGTTCCATTTCTGTGTTTTGTTCCACTCACGTATCAGGTTTTGAATGTAGATGGGCAGGTCTTTTATGGTGTTCCTATCAGGATTGTCATTTGGGAAGGTTTTCTGGTTTCTAGAGAACCAGATTCCCCACCAAGTTATAGCTAGTTCTGAAAGTTCAATGGGAGAAAGTTTGAGTTTTATTTCTTCAAAAATTTCTCCGATTCGTTTGTCCATGGTCGTAATTGTTCTTAGATAGAGGCTGGTCTTTCTGTTAATCTTGGCAATTGTTTCTAAGGTATGGTTGCAGTTGAGGAGGAAATGAATCGTGTCCTCCACCGGGTGGGGACAGGAGATACATCCCGGGGGGACAGAAATCCCTTTTTCTTGTAGTCGCGTTTTTGTTGGTAAGCCGTTTCTTAAAATTTTCCACAGATAATTTTTAACTTTCGGGTATGTTTCCATTTTCCAAATCCATGAAGAGTCATATGTTGTGATGTGCTTTTTTTTGTTGATGAGTTCCATTGCAGATTTTGTTGAGAACCATCCATTTTTGCTTGGTTCCCAGTACATCCGATCAGTTATGTGATTAACAGGGATTGGAATCCCCATTATCTGCGCCACCATTTCGTATGGTACCAACTGTTGTAGTTTTGTTTTGTTCCATTTCATATCTTCGTCCAGGAATTCATGAACTCTGCAGTCTAGGTTAGAGCCTAGTGTAAGATTGATGATCTTGTAGAGAGGTTCATTTAGTGCCCATCTGTCAGTCCAGAACTTGATCGTTTTACCATCCCCTATTTGCCATATGAGCCCTTTTTGGAAGTCTTTTTTGATGCTCATCATATTTGACCATTGCCAGGATCCATTTTTCTTGTACTCATAAGATAAAATGTGTGTTTCTTTAAGGTACTTTTCATTGATTATTCATACCCACCAGTTGTCAGGTTCAGCCAGAATTTTCCACAGTAGTTTGTATTGAAGGGCATGGTTCATGTCTTTAGTTTTTCGAATGCCAAGACCCCCCATTGAGAGTGGTTGGCAAACTTTATCCCACCCAATAAGGGGTTTGTGGGAAGAGTCTTTATTCCAGAAGAAGCATCTATTGATTCTGTCAAGTTTATTCTGAGTTGAGGTCGGGAGCATGAAGCTCTGCATAATGAAATTTGGTTTAGTAGCTAAGTTTGACCTTATCAAGGTTGTTCTCCCTGCTTGGGATAAGGAATTTGCTTTCCATTTAGTCAGTTGTGTTCTGGATTTTATTACCATTTCTGCAAATGTACTAGAATTTACCTTGCCATTAATAATAGGACATCCAAGGTATGTGTCTAGTGTTACCATATTTGTGATTGTGAGGATTCCTTGTATTTGTAGTTTTCGTGTGGTCGGGACTTTCTTTGTGACTTGAAAAGCCGATTTGTGGAAATTGACACATTGTCCTGAGATTAGGCAATATTCGTAAATTATTTTCTTGATTTCCTTGCAGTTATTCTGGTTTGCTTTCGAGAAAATCATAATATCGTCCGCAAAAGCCAGGAAGGGGATTCTTGTTCTATCTTTAGTAAGTTGAAAACCCAGGGGTTTTGTTGGTCTCTCTGTGGCTCTTTGTAATTTTCTAGCAAGTATTTCTGCCCCTAGAATGAAAAGGAAAGGTGAAAGTGGGTCACCTTGTCTCAATCCTCTTTCGGGCACAAAAATTTCAGTAGGTCCATTATTCACAAGTACCGAGAAAGATACGGATGAAATACATTCTTTTATCCAGTTAATGAAGGTAGCACAGAATCCAAATTTCTGCATTACCTCCATAATAAAGTTCCATTCAATTCGGTCATATGCTTTTTCCATGTCCAGTTTAATTGCAATGTATCCTTCAATTCCCTTCTTAGATTTGAAGGAATGGAAGATTTCATGCGCAATAAGGATGTTGTCTTGGATAGATCTGTTCGAGACAAAGGCTCCTTGGAGGGGGTGAGTAATTTTTTCCATTTTCTTTTTGAGTCGTTCTGTTAGGATTTTTGAGATGATTTTATAAATGGTGGAGCAAAGGCTAATGGGTCTGTAATGATTGGTCGAGTTTGGGGTGTCACATTTGGCAATTAGCGTAATGAATGTATGGTTGATTTGTTTCAAGATTTTTCCGGATAGGAAAAAACTTTTTACTGCTTGGATGACATAAGGTCCAACAATATCCCAGTATTTTTGGTAAAACTCAGCGGTCATGCCATCCGGTCCAGGTGATTTATCTTGGCCGATGGCAAAAGTAGCTTTCTTGATTTTTTCATTTGTCACTGGTTGGGTTAGTTCTTGGTTATCCTCCTGGGTAATTTCAGTGTGGATGAGTTGTAGGTGTTCGTGTAGAATGTTCTGATTAATCGGTGTACTCTTAAAGCGCTTAATAAAGTCGTTGCAAATTTCATTCCTAATATTTTCCTCCCCAATGATACTGGTGCCTTCATTTGTTCGGATTTGTTTGATGATTTTCCTGTTTCTCTTGCCAGTGGCGATTTTATGGAAGTAACTGGCATTTGTGTCATTGAATTTAATGTGTTTAGTTTTTGCTCTTTGATTCCAAAAGATCTTTTGAAAGGTCAATAGGTTTTCTTTTTTTGTTATGAGTCTAGTTTGCTTAGTGGCCAGTGTCCTATCAGCATTTAAAGCAATGACTTTTTGTATTCTTGTGAGCTCTTCTTCAATTTTGTTCAGTTGTGTGAAGAGGTTTCCAAAGGTGTTTCTATTTCATTGTTTGGCTAGTTTCTTCAGTATCATCGTTTTCCTAGTCAGGTCGTACATTCTGGATCCATGAAAGCTTGTTCTCCAAGCCTGCTTAACCACATTCCTGAAATCATGTCTGGTCAGCCAAACCTTTTCAAACTTGAAGGGTTGATTTTTAAAGTTGGTAGGTGTCGCGAGTTCAAACGAGATCGGGCAGTGATCCGAGGAAGAGAAGGCATGGTTCTTAGTGTAAAGTTCAGGATACCATTGCAGTATTTGGTGTTGTACTAAGGTTCGGTCTAGTTTTTCGTATATATTATCTATTTTCGTTTTGTTTTTCCGCCACGTGAAGGTGTTGCCTTGCGTCGGAATATCTATGAGTTCACAATCATTTTTGAAGTTCAACAGTCTATTGAATCTATTGGTTGACGTAGGTGCCCCCCCACTTTTTTCGATATGGTCTTGGATCTCATTCAGATCCCCAACAAGTATGCAGGGGATAGGGTAGTTGGAGATGAAAGAGGAAATATCACTCCAGAAGGAGTTTTTCTTGCTTTCATTTGGGGGTGCATAGGCGATAATCAACATGAGCTTGTGCTTTGTTATTGTGTTCGTGTACTTAATGCATGAGAATCTTGTTGTGCTGTGTTCTATTTCTAGTAGTTCGTTAGTCAGTTGGTATGTTTTCCACATAATACACAGACCCCCGGAAAATCCGATAGCCGGTGTAAAATGGAAGACATCAAACCCTGCTTTTTTCCAAGTTCTTTCATTCAGTTGTTTTTCTGTTCTTGTTTCAAGAATTGCACAAAGTTGGATTTTTTCAATTTTGCAGAAAGATTCAATATCTTCCCAGAGGTTCTTCCTTCCCAATCCTCTACAATTCCAAACTGATATCTTCATAAAAAATAATCGAATAGGATGAAATTTGTCAGATTTTTTGTTATCCATGAGTTCTGGGTTTTAGTAAGGGAGAAGAGGTGCTTTAAATATAAAGCGATTTCTCCAGGCCTCTTAGTCTCATGATCGTCTTTCTTGTTTTTCACCAAATCAGAATATAGCATATTATTTTTGGTCAAATAGCAGTTTTCTAACTCAGGATTTTCTGGGTTTAGATTTTGTACAAGTAGTCCTAGATAGTCTCGATATCCACAGATGTGGTTCATAAAAGGATTTCTGTTCAGTCGGTGACAATCATACAGTAGATTGTGCAGCGGTTCAGTAATGTAAAGTTTCGAGTTTCGATTTTGCAAAGGTGGATCGAGATAAACTCGGAAGCCACATAGTTGGTTCATGTAAAAAAATTTGTTCGACAAGTTCTCAGTATACACTAGCATGTGCTGGTATTCAGTGAAACAATTTTTCATACAAGCATTCCTTGTGAGAGAAAATTTAGAGAAGAGAGAGTGATGTACGACAGTACACTGGTTGCTCAAATCGTGCTCAGCAGGGCCATAAGACAGGCAGCTGCAGCAATCGGGTTCCTCTATGTGGTCAGTCTCTACAGTCAAATTCCAGTTGTCGATTGGGTCTTCACAGAAATTCGGAGTTCCATGTCTCACACAAGGAACAAGAGGGTGCCATACTGACCTGCTGCAAGTGGAATGAACACAAACAGGAGAAAGAGGAAGGGAAGAGCAAGCCAACGAAACCAAAGGGAAAAGAAACAAAGGAGAAACAACACCAGAAAACAAGGAGCAATCCATAAGCAGCAGCAAGAGAGAATAATAGTTCAGGTTCAAGGGGTACATTAAGGAGGGCAAAGAGAAGCAGCAAACCAACCAAAGAATCAAAATACCCGCCAAAGTGGGGCAAAAAAAACAAAGGGACCAGCAGAGCAAAGGAGAGATCCACATACCTGGCCTGCAAGTTTTGCTCCAAAAAATCTTGTTGTCATCTTCAAGGTTTGAATGGTAGTGGTGAGTAGGATACCTCCAGAACCCCAGACTGAGTCGAGGGAGTGATTTCCTACAGCACAAACACAAATAGGGGTGAAGGGCAGTAGTCGAAGTAATAAGAGTATTAGGAAGAGTTTCATAGCTTAGATGATAGGATGTCAAGTGGTCAGATTTTATGTCAAAGAGAAAATGTTTCAGCCAAAGAAGATCAAGAACCAAAACATAAACCAAAAAGGGAAATCCATTCAAAGTCTGATCCATACAATCAGAGGGAACTACAAAGAACAAAGGAAACGACCAGGACAAAGCAAGAAACAAAGAAAAAAGATATAGGAAAACAAGGGAGTTAAAATGGTTCAAGTTGTTGTTGTTCAGATTGCTGTTGTTCAGAGTATTCCTGGTGCTGCACACAACGTGCCAATGGTCACAATTGTTAGAGATGGTCTTATTCTTCATCGATCCCAATTTTGATTTTTGTGTGTCCCTTCAGATTGGAGGAAGCGGTATCATCCGTCCCCTCATCTCCTTTCCTCTTGCTGGATTCAGTTGCCGAAAGCTGGGCACTTTGCTTCTCACAAATGACTTGATTCGGAACATCAGATGGGGGGTCCTCCATAGCCTGGAGATTGAGTGGAAGCTCAGTTTCCAGGTCCTGGTCACCTTCTTCAAAATGTTTATCCTCAGCATCTTCAAGGTCATCACTTCCTGCATCTTCTAAGAATTCATCTTCATCCTCATCCAGCAGGTCCTCATTCTCTAGATCAAGATCAAATCCATTTTCATCCACAGCCTTGGCTTCCTCATCAACCAACTGAGCAGGGAGGAGGTGAGGTGCCCCCAGGCTTCCCTCCAAATTCACATCATTAGGGTGGGGGAGAGTGAAAGGGGGGGGGGGGGGGTCAGGCTTGAGGGCATGCTAGCAAAGACAATAGGGGGCTTGGGGTCAGATGAGCAAGGCATAGTACCATCAGCACCCGGATCGGGATTGGTTAAGGGATTAGGATTGAGGGTGAAAGGGTTTGGCAGAGGCTCGGTAGTAGCCAGAAAAGGGGCAGGATTTGAAGAAACATCCTCAGAGATATAGGTAGAAGAGAAACCATTGTTTCTCTGGATAGCAGCAGTGGAGTTTGGGTTACCTTTGAGGTTTCTTTTGGTTGATTTTTTGGAGAAGATGGTTTTCCAATTTTCAAAGGGGTTGGGGTTGGGTAAATCATTGGTTTCAGAGGCAGAGGAGACAGCCAGCTTCTGGAATTTCAACTGTATGTTTTTAGATTTCACATTTCTAAGGGGACAGAAATCAAACACATGATCCAGAGCCCCACAATTTCCACAGCCAATAGGTTTTTCCTCGAACCAAACCCTAAACTCCAAGGGGTCACCCATTTCATCAAGCACAATGACAGATTCAGTATGGATAGCTTCAACATCAATATTCACACACATACGGGCATATCGAACTCTATGTTTCTTTTCAGTGTATGGGTCAAGTTTTAGGAGTTTCCCCATATTGTTGGCATCCAGGATAGTTTTGAGTACATCAAAGCTAATGTACTCAGTTGGAAGGAGGGGGATTCTAATCCACATATCAACTGTGGAAAGAGACTCAGTGGAGGGATCAAAGGTCGATTTCCAAGGTTTCAAAAGCAAAAGCTGGCCAAAGATATGGTAAGGCCTATTATCCCAAACAGTTTTTTGGTCAACAGGATTGGCGAATCTAAGTTCAAACCATAGATTAGATCTTTCAAGGATTTCAACAGACCCTTTGATCATACTCCAGTCATTTTTTATCTTGGTTTTAATGCGAGAAATATCAATAGGGTCACCAATCATGACTCCCATAAGGGAGGAAGCTTTCAATTTCTGAATATTTTCCCTAACTCCAGAGAGTTTGGAGAAATATTCAGCCATGTCGATGTTCAGCTTCCCTTTACCCTTAAAGGAGGCAGGGAGGGTATCAGGTTTCGGAAGAGTGGGTTCAGAGAGGGGTTCAGAGATCTTAATCCCTTTTGAAAGTTTCGTTTTCAAGGTTTTCAGAGGGGCTTTATCCGATTTCCCATTTTCAGATCCAGTATTGAAGACTGCAGCCGAGCATAGGGCATCCTTCATAGTCTTATTCTCACTATCCATGGTCTGGAAAGTGGGAATAGGGCAGAGGAGTTCGCCTAAAGCAATTTCAGAGAAAAGAGAGAGGACAGACAACAAGACAGAGGGCTTGAGAGTAGAAGGTTCAGAGGAATCGAAAGGTGTGAGAATAACATATTCATAAGTCAAGTATTTATACAAGATCAGGATGTCAAAATTCATGAGTAAATCTTCCAAGATCCAGAGATAGGAAATGTATAACCTGATTTTACGGGGGTCACATGTCATTCTACAACGTTTCCTGGGGTTGGTGGAGATGGCCTTGAACGGCTTTCGGCCCCTTCTTGAGTCCCAAAAGTACCAAAGGTACCAGCAGAGAAAAGTGCAGCTTCCCTCCGGATTTCTCGCTTGGCCATACTGCAGAGGAGTCGGCAACGGAAGTCTCAGTGGAGTAGCAAGGCTAGCGTGAGGAAAGGTCCTCCACCCATTCCAGCGGCGCCCCCAGAGATTTTGTTTCGATTTTGATATTTTTTTCCCAGATCTGACGGGATTTGACTGGCTAGCTAGAGATCTTGGCCATTTGAGCATCTGATTCACCTTTCTAGCCTGAGCGTTTCTTTGTTTTGCCGATATTAGAGGTGGAGATTGAAGCATGCAGGAGGATCGGGGTGAGCAACGACTCCATCTCTCGGGGAGATATTCTAGAGAAGCTTGTTTGGGGTTATCAGATCTTTAGTTTGAGGGGTTGGCGGCGCGGTGGTGTAGGTGGAGGGTGAGTTTTAGGGTTTTGCTCTTGTTTTGACTTTTTAATTATTATTCAACACTAGATGGACGAACCCAGGCAAAATATAATATTATTATTTTGTGGTTTGTAATATATAAATGATGAAATTATATTAATGTTTTTTTAATTTCATAATTAGGGTATTTTTTATTACTTTTAAAATTTGGGATTTATTTTATTAGTATGATTCAAGTGCATAATGATTTTATGATGTAAATTGATAAATAATTAGGGTCATAAGATCTAAGAGATGAATGGATAAGATTGGATCGATAAAATTATAAATATTATTATTTTCATAATATTTTTTCGAAATTAATATTTGTTCAAATTTTTTTTTTCTCGAAAATTGTTTTTTTTTCAAAAATTAGTTTTTTTCCAAATTTTTTTTTCAATTTTTTGTTTCAAAAATAATATTCTTTCCAAAATAGTTTTTGTTCACAAGTTTATTTATTTTTCCAAAATTTATTTTTTCCGTATTTTATTATTGTATATCAAGTGCATAAATAAGCACCAAAAGTACATCTATAATGAATTTAAAGTACATATATAAGCATATTTTTAATGCTCACATAGAGTGCATCTTTAATATGATAAAGTACATGTTATAATATGTAAATGTGCATGTGCTAACATGTATATTAAAAGTGCACATTTTAACTAGTGTATGTTTATTATATTAAAAGTGCATATGTTAGTAATAGTATGTTAAGTGCATATTTATCATGTTAAAGTGCATACTTAATATGCTAAAAAGTACATATGTAATTATGTTAAAATGAACGCTCAATATTCCAAGGTAACTGCATGCATGTTTAAGTAAATTAAAGTGTATGTTTAGTAATCTAAAATTAAGTACATATGTAGATATATTAAAGTGCATGAGTAGTATGTTAAAGTGTATGATTAAAATGTTAAAGTGCACGGTACTAAATTTTGTAGAAAAATATTCATGAAAAAAAAGGGAAAAAACTCAACTTTCGGGGGGGGGGGGGGGGGGGGGGAATTTGGGGAATTTTTTTTTTGAGATAAAAAAATTGGGAAAAAAATATTCTTTGGAAAAATAATTTCGGAAATGAAAGAAAAATTGAAAAAAACAAATATAAAATTGAAAAAAATGGTTATATTTATAAGTTTGTCACTTCATGTGTTTTAATCCTAACTCTTCATTTTTTATAATCTAGTGGCTAAGATTAATCATCTCCTTATATGATCCTCACTCTCCATTCTATTAACGATTTGTTATAATTGCAAGCTTGCTTGTTTTATATATATATATATATATATATATATTTATAAGTAAGTAGTTTAGTTTGCAATTGTGACTAATATTGAATAGAGTTTTTTTGTCAAGGATGATGTCGTGTTCTTTCTTTTGTAAAATCAATATGCCTGATTTGATGTACCTAAACATATATCTTATTTGTAACTATTTCCAAAATTTATTAACTACATGTTACATTAATACTCAATTTTTCTACAAAACTCAATTATACTAAGATAAAGAGTACAAAACTTAATTAAAAAATTACAAATAAATTACAAATATACACACGAAATCTATGTATTTTTAGGATAGTTGTAAAACTATACTTTGAAGTCAACCATTGATAATTCCAAACCTGTTCAAAAAGTTTGAATAACTTAGTTAACATTAAAAAACGAATCAAAATGACAAAAAACCTTCATGTCTAATTGATCTAGATTAATGAAAAAATATTAATCCATATATATTTGTTCTTTCTAACTGTATTTTCGATCTAGGTCTTGTCTTCTTTGTAGTTTGTATTCTTGAACCTCAATAACTAAAAAATCATAAACGTTGATCCCCATTCCATTTGATATTTAAAAGAAAATAAAGAGAGTTGAGAATTTGAAAAGATGCAAGTAAAACATGTCAATTGTTAAATCCCTTAATGGCTCGTGATAGCTAAATCAATGATAATATTCAACTACATTGAAAGACTCATTAAATATTTGATAATAATCACATAATTAATATATGTAGGAGTTACATGAGTTTATGAGTATGAGAACATAAAATAAAACTGAAACGATGACTAATATATGTGTTTGAGTTTATATTTTTGTTTTGATTATTATTTTTAAATATGAATGTTTATAAAGTAAAATTTAAATCAACGTTGGCTTTCTATGCCATTTAAATGGTTTAAGAATGATTGCATAAAAAATAAATAAATAATGATGCTAGAAAAAAAATAAAAAAATTGTTTGAAAAAAATTTAAGCTTACAATATGTAAATATTGATTGACATAAATATTCAAAAAATGAAAGAGGGGATATTAATTACCAATTATTAGATAGGAAATGCTTTTGTTTTTCATTTTTCTCATTGAGTGTAAGTGGTAAGTAAAAGAAGGTTAATAAAATTGAAGACAAAAGAGAAGTATGTGAGGTAAAAAGTCATTTGGCTCTTATTTATGTAAAAATGGTTATTTATTTAAATTTTAAAATTAATAATTTGGTTTATTAAAATTTAAAATTAAAGGCATTTATTGTGCCAATATGTCAACTTTTTTATGTTAATATATATAAAGATTATATGAGCAACATGAATTGCTGATTTGATTTTATGAGAAACATTCTCATATGCATCTTTTTTTTCTGACCCATATTGATCATACTTGCCTTTCAAGGCTATTACTTAGATTACAAAGCTTTATACTACTTAGATTACAAATATTACGTTAATTGCATAATGGCATGGAAGGATGAAGATTTGAAGATTAGGGTCAAAGATTTAGAGGTTAAGAAGGCACGTGAAGAAAGCAAGCATGACTAATACATCAAATTTGAAGAAAGAAAGACAAGATATGAAATACATATCGTGTGTATATGAAATATATATGTAATACCCCTAAATTATCTTAGGAATATTATCGTCAGTGTTCTCAGATCACATATTCAAAATCACTCAAGACTTTATAGTATTGATCGCAAAATAATAATTTAAAACGAACAATAACATATATAATATCAAAATCAAATTGTATTATAAATCGACGTTGTAAAAATGACAACTCAATAATGTATATCAAAATATCAGTGGTTGACTTAAATATTCAAAACACAAACATGATCTAAACTTTGTTCAACAATTATTCAAACGACAAAGGAAATGCAGCTGCCTTCAACGTCTTCGTTCCGTAGCTTCGATCTGGGAAGTTGTACCTGGTGTGCCGTGATGACGCCAGTCAACCATTCAAGGAAAATGGAAGATTGGTTAGTCTAATGAAAGACTAAACAAGGGCTCAAACAGAATGATTCTGGTGATTGTATTTGATTAATATCATTGTCTCTCGAATAAAAGTCGATAGACGATACATAACCCAGATACTCTCACTGAAATGGAAGAATAAGAATGCAACAAGAGAAGACTCCAAAGGAAGTGAGTCTTATAGGAATACTTATGTTTGTTTGGGAACATTATATTTCACACAAAGTTTGAAACCGACATTGATTATTTGGGCCCACGACCAACCTCACCGCATAGTGCGAATCCAAATTGGAAAGAAGACTTACTTTAATACAAGAGTCCAGATGGTTTTTATGTTGTACTTATCGCCCAAGGGTATATTAATTATGTGCAACAAGACACTTATCTTATTTAATTTCAAAACGTGCATTAACGTTGAAGCTTTTAATTTCCACAATCGATCTTGCAATGAGATATAGATTGTGAATAAATCCCGAAGATTGGCACTAGCTAAGTGCACCACCACCTAGGGGTAGGTCATGACCAAAAGCGTTAGGGCATTTATCCTCCTAACACAAAGTTATAAAGAAACGACTAAACCTCACAAGGAAATAACGTTCCTACGAATACTCGTGCTAAACGAGCATTTATATATCCACACCAATGTACAACAAGTCCACACCAATTATAATTAACACCTTATAATAATAATATCAATATATATAAGGGTCGTAGCTAGCATATTATATAACCTAATAATAAGGTTCAATTAACACATCATTTATTCACACAAGTTCCCAAACGATAAAAGAATTATTTATCCCAACTTAGAAGCACAACCGATTTATTGACAATTAAGATAAAAATGGAATAAATATGCAAGAGCGAACCACCACTTGTCTTGAATCACAGAGAGATGAATGTATCACAGGGATGATTGTTTCCGAGTAACAACTTGAATCTCTACTCTATTTTCGTTCCAGAAACAAATCCGAGACGTACCCAAATCTCACACAAAAATAAATTATAATTAGATAATTTATTTAATACTGAATTTTAAGGGGTATATGGCTCAAGATTTAAATTGAATTAATTTATCTCCAACTAATTCAATTTTCAAGGCTTATCAGTAAAACGATTATTTATACGATTACAAATCTATTAATCGTATATTCTAAATAATCTTTTCATAAATAAATAAATCTCATAATGTATTTATAAGTACAGAAATTTCACTCCAAAATATTATCTAGATGAAAAGTTAATATTTTAACCATTCATAGTCTAAGATAATACTCAAAGTAATTCTAATTAATTAAATTTTGATTTATAAAATCAAATTAATTTCATATTATTATTCAGTAATTAAGATTAATTTAATTAACCTTAATTAAGCTATATAATAACAAAGAAAATTAAAAAAATTAAAATCGGACAAATCCGAAATTACTCAATTCGGCCGATGGTGGTTGCTTGCGGTTTCCAGTAAAATTGGCGGCCAACGGTGGCTTTCCGGTGGCGGTACCTAGGGGCTTTTGAAGTAGATTTCCAGGCGGACCTAATGGTGGTGGTAACTGCGGCAACAGAGCTCCGGTGTGGCAACAATCTTTCTCGCAACAAAGGGCTGCAATTTTCTAGGGTTCTTGAGTTCTATGTTGAAATTGGGCGTCGAAACATCTACGATTGGAGTCCTATTTATAGGGATTGGAAAGGTATCGGAGAGAGATTCAAATCCATATAAAATTTGCAAGGAAACGATCCCGGATTGACCCCGATTTCTCCAAGTTTCCAAAACGTCAAAAATGTGTAAGAACTTGCATTATATGTTAAATTTCGATTGCGTTTTTTACTGTTTCCTTTCGATTCCACCGAGATCTTGTGAGTTTAATCCTATACTAAAAAGCCCATGGTTTAATTGATCCAAACAAGCCTAAAAGAAGGCTTGAAATGGCCGAAATCCGCCATTGTTGGACACTTGAAGCTCCACGACTGGGCTTGGCTTAAGGAAGGGGATGAAGTTCCCGGAAATTCGTGTCCCTTCAGCTTTTGGTTTGTGGCAAAAATTCTCTCCATCAACTTTTCGTAATTATCAAAATCGCCAAAAATTTTCCAAACTTATTTATTTTAACGGTTTTTTTAGTGTGTGTCCATGGGCACATGCTAACAAGCTTAAATAGGAAATTTATCTTCAAAATATTCCCTAATAGAGAATTGATAAACCCTTAGCAAACAAGATTAAACTAGTGGCTAACCAAATAATTGCCAAAAAAAGAGTTCTTAGAGTGTGCCCATGGGCACACACTAGAAAAAAACTTATTTTAATAATTCTACGTTTCTAATATTATTTTAGCCCAAAATTAATATTTTGGAAAATTAACTTAGGCTAAAATAAGTTTAAGTTATAATTATAATGACTTTAACCATATTTAAATCATTTTAACAAAAAATGTTATATTTTATATAAATATTCTAAGTTAAATTTTATAAGTTTTATTTAAATTTAGAGTCAACATAATGTTAACAATAAATTCAAATAACTCACAACTTTAAAGTTATAACAACTTATATTAAGATTTTCTATTTCATTTCTATTTTTGGAATTATGAAATAAATGCCAAAAAATCATTTATTAGAAATAGAGTTGTGAAAATTACATAAATACCCTTATTAAAATTGAGGGTTATTACAGTATTAAGTGTTACGTGTACATGTGAAATACACTATGTGTGCATATGCATAAAAAAATATGAAAATAACCTATGTACATATGAAAATAACCTATGTGTGCATATAAAACAACATACATTTGTATATGTATAAAAACCTATGAAAATAACCTATAATGACCGATGTGTGCACATCAAAACAACTTATGTGTGCATATGAAACAACATATATGTACATATGAAACGTATGTGTGCACATTTAATGAAGACATGATCTAGAGTGTTAGTTGTTTGGAAAATCGACGGTTGTAGGCCATTCTCGGTTCTCTTTTGGGCGACCATCTGTACATGAACCCACCCCTTATTCTTATTATTATAGATTATAGATTTAGTAACATAGATCGATAAAACTAAGCCTAAATGCATTCATGTGTGCAACTTGTTTGGAACTATAACATTGAACTGGGTTGGATGTGAATTGAGACTCTGTTATGCTTGATTTGGTGTTTACTTGGCTTATCTCTCTAATACATTAATTGAGAAGCCAAGTCTTCACAAAAAATTGAGTCATTTGACATTTTTTACAGCATACACATACAAAATTTACCCAAACAACTATTTCTCTTTCCCAATATTCCATATCCCACACTCACTTTTTTCACAACTGTTGATATTGAAAATGATATGTTAGATAAATCACATTAATACATATATAATTTATATAAAAACATATTTCAATTTATTTTATTTTATTCAAATATATATACTTTATCATTTTATTCATAGTACATTTTAGTAATTTATTATTAGATTTTATATGTTATTATTCACCAATGAATATTTTTTTTATTTTTTAAACAGAAAGTATATATATTTTTATTTAAAAGCTACATATTTAATAGTCTTCATCATGTCAATATAACATATTACTTTTTGTTAAACCCTTACTTGGTATGGACTTAGACCTGAGCAAACGCGGGCCGACTCGTCCGCCCGGCCCGCCAAGCAATACTGGCTTGGACAAGGGTTTCAACCCGAACTAGACCTGATCAAACGCGGGCCGAGCCGGGCCTGAGCCAAATTTAGAGCCCGTTTTTTGCGGGCCCGGGCCGAGCCCGTTTGTCGGGCCCAACATGCTAACCGTGCCCGCCCCGGAAGAGCGGGCCGGCCCGCATGTCATATAACCTATTTTTAAATTATGTTTTTTACTATATTTTTTTGAATTTTTTGGTATTTACCGGGCCGGCCCGGCCCGTTAAATTATTTTTAATGTATTTTTTAGGCTATATTTATTTTTGTAATGTATTTTTTTAATATATTTTTATATAATTAAAATTTTATACGGGCCACGGGGCGGGTGACCCATATGGGCTTGACCCTGTTACCGGGCCCGGCCCGCCAGCCCGAATGGACTACACTGGTTATGCTTCAAAATAAGTTTTTTTTTTCAATTGGACAGTGACGAATAAAGCAGAAAGAAATGGCCCATGTTGTTTATATGGCCCATTGGGCTTATTAAGGCCCAAATTCGCTTCTCTTTCAATACGGACAACCCACGATTTCAGTTTCCTTCCCGCAGCGATAACGCTAAGCCTTTCTCCTTGTCTCTCGCACCCGGCCTTTCTTCACTGTTGCCGGCATCTTCACCGGCTACCATCAGCGGTAAGATTAGTTTGTGCGATCTGTTGTTTTGTTTGCTTTCCTTCGCTTCCTTTGCTTATCTATTTTATGTCTAACGCCTTGATGCTTAACCAGCGAAATTGCTAGGTGAACCAGTGGTTTAACCAAGTTGAAATGGGAACATTTTTCTATTTTATTTCTGGCTCTAGAATTTATAATGCGTGAACTCTTTCCTCTAGTTTTATCACTTGTCCAGAGTGATTAGGGTTCTTTTTTGGATTAGCACGAACATCATTGTCAAAATTGTTTGATTTTGTGGATTTCGAGGGCGTGAGATTCATCGTCCTTCGTCAAAGTGCTTTAGCTCATTTTCCCGCAAAGTAATCCGCAAATTCAGTCATAAGGGGCCAATTTAGCTTCATGAAATCGTAAGCTTTGCTTCACTGAGCTTGCGAAGTGGGGGCTTTTTATGTTAATATTGTCTTCCTTTTAGTTTTTTTCTGTTTCTATTGGTCAATGAATCTGCTGAACTTATTTTAATGTAATCCTACAAGGGGCTTTGTTATCTGGAGGATGCATTGCTTTCTATAGTTATTGGTCACTGACGTGGCATTTAATTAAACTGAGCTAACTGTGCTTAGCTTTAGTTTTGTGTGTTTTGTTGTCACTGATGTGGCGGGTTGTTAGGAGGTCGTTAGGAGGTTGTTACTTGTTAGTGACCTCTTTAGGCGCTTTAGCTCACTCGGTTTAGCTCACTCGTTGTTGCCGGTGACTTTTGTACATAAATAGCTAGCAGATTAGCTTTTGTAAATGGTCAATTCAGTTTAATCAAACAGAGTGAATTTTTCTCTATCGTCTTCTTCCTCTCTAAAGTATTCAATGGAGATTCTCAGTCAAACATAAATCCAATTTCAATATGGTATCAGAGGAGTGAGTTTCGATTGAATGAGAGTGAGATTTGGAGAGAGATTATGTGCTTTGTCTTCAATTGAGCGTGAGTGAGATCCACAAAAAATTTCTTTTCTTTTCCTTCATTCACATCCATGGCGGTTCCAGTTAATGTGATGAATTCTAGTGATTCATTGTCAATTTCGAACTCCGAGAATCTTAATGCTCCGATAACGCAGATGTTGTTCGATGGAACAAACTTTATTGCATGTATCGGCAATTGCGAAGAGGATTGGGTGCCAAGATGAAGTTAGGACTGGTGGATGGATCGATTTCGCATCCAACATCTGATTCAAAGGATTTGGCACGGTGAATTCGATGTGATGAAATGGTTTCTTGCCGGATTTTAAGTTTTATGGTGCCAGAGATATCCAACTCGTTCATCCTTACAAATTCTGCGAGAGGTTTGTGGATGGAGATTCAAGACACATACAACCAAAGCAATGCTCCGATCCTGTTTCAACTTAAACAAGAACTTTCAACTTAAACAAGAACTCATGAAGATTGTGCTAGGTAATTCAACTGTGACAAGCTACTATACTAAATTGAAACGATAATGGGATGAGTTGTAGTGTTTGAATGGTATTCCTGCTTGTACTTGTGGTCATCTTGCTCAATGCACTTGTAAAGTGCTTTCTAGAGTCTTAGAGTTGGAGAATCAAGATCGTTTGTTGCATTTCTTGGTGAATTTGAACGTTGATTATGACTAAACTAAGAGTCAAATCCTTGCAATGGAACATGTTCCAAGTCTGAACAGAGCCTACTATCTTGTACTCCAAGTGGAGAAACAAAAGCAGATTTCCACACTTGCCACTGAGCCAGCTGCTTTTATGACTGGATCACAGAATGGCAATGGAAATAGCAGCTACAAGAAAGACAATAGGAAATCAGGTGGAACTGAAAGGAAGCATTGTACACTATGCAATATGGATGGACACAATTCAGAGAGTTGCTTTGAAGTAATTGGCTATCCAGATTGGTACAAGGGGAAGAAAGGCAAAAGAGGATCAAAGTTGGCAGCTAATGTGGTTCAGGAAGCAGAAACACAGTCAACACCTCTTGAGGAAACTGCATCAGGAAGCAAGTATGCTAATCCTGATCCAGAATTTGTTCAAGCTATGTGTTCATAAATGATGAAGGTCTTCAAAGGGAAGTCAGTTCATCCTTCCACATCAGTGAACTTTGCAGGTACATCTTATCTTAATCTAGTTGCTTATAAATCTAGTAAGCATGAATGGATCTTGGATACTGGGTGATGTGACCCAGTCCCCTATGTCTGCTACAGAGGAGGAGGACGCCATGCGACTCCCACCTACAAGTCCGATCACCCGGTCCAGAGCGAAGCGTGTCCAAGCTGCGACACAATCCTTAGTAACCAGACTTGTAGCCAGTCACGGCCAGATCACTACTGTGCCCGAGATTCTGTGTCTCGTCAGCTTAGCCGTGACTGACTCCTCTACAGCGACACCGAGCCAGATTGAGACATTACTTATGTAGTACATTATTAGACATTATTTCTATTTTAGTAGCTGCTATTTCTGGGTGGTTTTCGTTTATGTTAAATGGGCCGCTAGATTTAGTAACTAGAGAGTCTGGCCCATTAGGTCATCTCTCTAGTATAAATACTCTCTTTTGTCTTCTTTTTTAACTACGTCGAAGTAGAGCTTGTTTTCCAGTCGAGTAATCTCCTGCAAACCCGGGCCCTGACGTCACAAAGTTAACGCATTCCTAGTCGAACTATCCCGGCGCGTTAACTCGGTTACCAAACTATCCAGTCACTTATCCGCAAATCCCGAGACAAGAACTAACCCTAGTTCTTGCCTCCCCACCAACACTCAAACCCTAATCCACGGCAGCCACCACCCCTTCACCTTCACGGCTGCCTCCTTCACCACCACCAATCCACCGCCGATCTCCCCCATCGCCACCAGTCACCGTCCGATAGCATCCACAGCCCAACGAACGCTCCTTCTTCCCTTTCCGACGAGTTGAACGCCCTACTACGCATTCAATCGATCCCGTGACAGCGAATCGTGGTCTTTCCCCGGACAAGGTCACATCACTAGGGCTACTGATCATATGAGTCCTCATCTTGATTGTTTGAGCAATATGAAGACCCTAGTTACTCCTATTATGGTCAAATTGTCTGATGGTTCAGCAAAGAAAGTGAACATAATTGGGGATGTAATAATGAGTCAGAATTTGGTTATCACAGATGTGCTATTTTATGCCTGAATTCAAGTTCAACTTATTGTCTGTAAGTAAGATAATCAAGCAGAGGAATTTGATTGCATATTTTGATGATACTCACTATAAACTACAAGACCTTTTGAGTAAGGCAACAATGGCTATAAGAAAGGAGCTTGGAGGTCTTTACAAGATGGATGCTCAGAGGAATAAAGTCCAGGAAGGGAATAAAGCTTGTTGTTCAGCTAAAGGCAGTATAGATAGTTGAACTTTACACAATAGGCTAGGACATTTGTCTTACAGCAAATTGACTCATGTACCTAGTGCTAAGGGATTGTCCTGTGAAGACAATTTTTGTGATACATGTTCTATGTCTAAATTTCATAGATTGTCATTCCCAAACAGTGTTTCATGGGCAAGTAGCAGTTTTGATTTGTTACATATGGATCTTTGGGGACCATTTGGAGTTCCCAGTTTGAATGGAGATAAATTTTTCTTTACAATTGTGGATGACATGAGCCATGCAACATGGACTTATCTTTTACACAATAAGCAACAAGTTGGTGGTATTGTCAAGAGTTTCTTTTGCTTGGTTAAGAACCAGTTCAATAAGACACCTAAAGTTGTTAGATCAGATAATGGGTCTGAGCTTGTGAATCAAGTTTGTCAGGAACTATTTGCTAGTGTAGGCATTGTGCATCAGAAGACTATGCCATATACACCTCAACAAAATAACATTGTAGAGAGAAAGCACAGGCACTTGCTTAATACAATAAGATCTCTCAGTTTTCATGCCAACTTACCTAAGGAATTCTGGGGTGAATGCATATTATCAGCTACATATTTGATAAATAAAATGTCATTAGTGAGTCATGGATGGCAAACTCCTTATGAGTTATTGTTTGGGAAGGCACCACAGTATGATCATTTGAGGGTCATAGGTAGTTTGTGTTATGCAGTCGCTTTGAGAAGGGGCAGTGATAAGTTTGATCCTAGGGGGAGAAGATGTGTATTGTTGGGGTATCCTACTAACCAAAAGGGTTATAGGTTGTATGATCTTGTTAAAAAGGAGATTTTCTACAATAGAGATGTGGTGTTCCTCATGGAGCAATTTCCTTTTAAATCTGCAATTAGTCAGCCACATGATCAGTCAGTTCCTACTACTCGTACAATTTCACCAATGATTAGCACAGAGGATGAAGCAGAGTTGTTTCCTTGTTCTCCTGAGTCAAGTAGAGAGGCAGCTCCTTCTCCTTCAATCATGGTTGATTCTTCCCCAATCAGACAGAACACAGTTATCCCTTATGACAGTGAACCTTTGATCAATCCAGAGGAGTCACCATGCATAGCTGTGCCACCAGTGTTACCTCAGAGATAGTCTGCAAGGCTTAGAAGGCCTCCTAGACAGTCTGTGACTGAGCCAGGGTCTTATGCAGAAGTTCAAGGGCATCCAGAATGGGAAGCAGCCATGAGCAAAGAACTAGAGGCACTGGAGTTAAATGACACTTGGGATCTTACCACTTTACCACCTAGACACAAAGCTATTGGATCCAAATGGGTCTTTAAAATCAAATTCAAGGCAAATGGGAGCATTGAATGGCATAAAGCCAGGTTAGTTGTTAAAGGGTTCAATAAAAAAATAGGCAAAGACTATAAGCATACTTTTAGTCCAGTCGCCAAATTACTCACAGTTCGTATTGTGATTGCTATTGCTACTGCTAAGGAGTGGCCATTGTTTCAATTGGATGTCAACAATGCATTTTTGCATGGCTTTTTTGATGAAGATATATATATGAAGCCGCCTATAGGGTATTCAGTTGCACATCAACATGAAGTTTGTAAGCTCAAAAGGTCACTTTATGACCTTAAGCAAGCTTTCAGGCAATGGAACCAAGAGTTGACTCAATTTGTGGTTTCACTGGGGTTTATTTAGTCAACAAATGATTATTCCCTATTTGTGAAGTCTAATGAGTCATCCTTCATTGTTTTGTTGGTGTATGTTGATGATATACTCATGACAGGATATGATGTTCCTAGTATAACTGCAGTGAAGGAAGCTTTGCATAATAAGTTCACTATTAAGGACTTAGGCTTGGCTAGATATTTTCTTGGTATGGAGATATACAGGGATCACCAAGGCACCTATTTGAGTCCATAGAAGTACATCACTGATACACTGACAGTAGCTCAAATGGGAGAAGCTAAACATGTGTCATTTCCTTTGCCCTCAGGGTTGAAACTGCAGTTAGATGTGGGAGTGTTATTGGTTGATGGTGAGCAGTATAGACGACTGATAGGGAGGCTTCTCTACTTGGCTCTTACTAGGCCAGACATTTCGTATGCTGTACAACATCTCTCACAATTTGTGAGTGAACCACAACATCGCATTTTCAGGCAGCTATTCATGTGCTCTGGTATCTCAAAGGGACAGTTCATAAGGGGCTGTTTTATCCAGTTCAGCAAGGTTTGAAGGTCACTGGGTTTTTCGGAAAAGCAAGGAACAAGTAAAAACACAGATGAAAGGTCTGTGCATACCAATTCATGTTTTCAGATTCTGCACTATTCTTTAAAATCCACTTGGCAACAGTTCCACAGTCAACTGGACTGTGAGCTTCCTCTGTACACTGCATATTTAAAATCATACAGCTTAGGACACGGGAAAAAAGAATTGAAGAAGATAGAGAAATACATGTCAAATAACATCTAACTTGGCAAGAAGACGAAAGCACACCAAAAGAATTCACACTGAATTAATTCTTTTTTAAATTTATTTCATCTTCATGCCTCATTAGTACTGAGAAGAGGGAAGCAGATTCCAGTTGTTCCCACAAACTAGCTTAGTTGTTCCTCAAGAGATAACCTCTATAGTTGGCTGATAACTGCTCAGATTCATGGGTAACTCATGGATCAGTATAGCCTAGGTAGCTTAGTTGTGATGTAGAAACTTGAGTTAGTTGGCACAGGTACATCTTGCACAATAGAAAGTTAACAACGGACTGGACAGTAATAACATGATTGAAAACATAAAATATGAAGAAAGAGTCTTAACTAAAGAGTATACAAGTGAGATAGATAGCCAAAGAGTAATTATACCAAACCATATTCTAAGACCAAACAAAAATCCTTCCCAAAGCATATCTTAACTTGTCAGCAATCCAATCCGATATATCTTAACTAAAGAGTATACAAGTGAGATAGATAGTCAGAGAGTAATTACACCAAACCATATTCTAAGACCAAACAAAAATCAATCAACCACAAAAATGAATTCATTATGATTATGATTCTATACCGCTGTACGTGCCCTCAGAAAGCAAGCACATACCTAGGTCGAGCCAAATCCACGAATTTGAGCAGCAAAATCAACGAATTTAAACAACGAGGTACAATGGAGGTGACGAACAACAGCCGGGAACACCTAGTTCGAGCCAAATCCACGAATTTGAACAACGCGGAGAGAAGCAATGCTTGATTCCACGCAGAGAGGAGTCGATTCCACGAATTGCAGGTGAAGAACAAGGACGAAGTTACACCGGCAATGAAGAGAACCAATGCTTGATTCTATGAACAGGGGCACGAATCGAAGGATCAACGCGACATAGGGTTGAAAGTAAAATAGGAAACTGTAAAGATTTAGTAGCCAGGTCAAAGGTAGGGGAGAAAGGTTAAGCAGATTTTTAATTTGGCACGAAGGTGGGCCACTTTAGTATATAGCTGGATATATGCTTAAAAAAGTATAAAAAAAGCCAACTAAGTACATATATATATATATAATGTGATATTTTTTATTTATGAGATTAAAGCTAGCTAGTGATAAGTATGATTAATTGAAGTAAAAAAAACATAATATTTCTAGGAGGGGCATATACATATAAAGTACTAATTCATAATAGCTAGAATATATTTTCATATTTTAATTAATGTATTTTGTATATTATTTTTGCATATTTTTGAAAAATCTCAATTAATAAAATTGTAAAGTTAATTACTTGATATATATATAATCAAGGCTATGAAAGACATGAGTATGGTTGTTAAATTCAAATAAGATAAAAAAGAAATGATAATTCTATTTATATAAAAAAATTACAACATAAGTATCATAAATATATTTTAATTTTTTTTGGTAAATAAATATATTTTATATATAATTATAATAAAAACTGTTATTTATACATGGGGTTACAATTTACGATGTATATAGTATACACACCGGTTATCCTTTCGTTATAAAAATTGGTAACATGATGTTTATACACGGGTTATTCAATGCCCAATGTATATACTATATACATCGGTTCCCTTTTTCGCGCACCCAACATTATACGCCGAACCTGGTGAATAACCGATGTATAATAGTATAACACCATTCTTTTACAACACTATGACACGCATCCAGTGTATATTAAATGATGTAAAACGCGATTTCTGTATTAGTGCTCGTTCGTTCGTTCTAGCAAATGAAGACAAGGCGGTCTAGTACCGTGCTCGTGTGGACTAAGTAGGGGAGTCACACTTGAGGCTCTATTCTCCAAGGTGATCCTGAAAACAAGTTTTGCATCAAAAAGTTTGTTACTCTTTCGTATGTGATTCGTATCAAGTTTATGCATGAGATCCTAAGTTAGATGTTAGAAAACTGTTTTTTGAAATTTTGTTTAAAGCATCTAAATCCCTATAGTGGTATCAGAGCCTATTGCATAAATCGACATGATCATGATTAAATTTGTTATTTTTGATGCATGTTCTTGATTATTTTGGTTCAATTTAGTGGTAAAATTGATGTATGGATTAACTTGTATGATTAAAATTGTGATTTTAATTGATTGGATGCATAAAATTGTGACCTTTATGTATATAATATACTCGAAAATTTCAGCCTCATGACCGAAATTATGCATGTTAATTTTTTTGATTTTTTTGCTTAATTTTGACCCCAAAATCGATTTGTATGTTTAATTTATGCAAGTGATATGACTTCTTGTATAAATCATAATCACACATAAAAATACTTGATTTTTCATGTTGGTGAAAATTGATTCAAACCCTAGAAATTTAGAATTTCATGCCTTGAATGCCCTAAGTTGATTAATTTTGTATGAAATTGGTTCATACATTAATTTTTCAAAAATATTAATTTTTTGAAAATTACACCATATTATCTTTAAAATCATCAAAATTTGTAATTATTACAAAATTTGAGTGGGAGAAGGGGTAAAACTGTGGCTGGGTGGCCAATATGGCTCACGGCGGTTCGATGGTGGTTCGGCAGGGCGAGGCCGTGCGGTGGCTGGGCTGCTGTGCGGCCGACTGGGGTGGGCTGGCTGTAGGTGCGGCGGTAAGGGTTAGGTACTTAGGTGGCTAGGGTTAGGGTTTGTTAGCCTAAGATCCTAACTACCTAAATTAGATATGGTAACAAGATATCTTATCTCTAGAGTATATTTTATCCAATTATACATGATAATGATTAATATTGGTATTAATTCCATATATGTTTTTATTGAATTAAAATAATAAGAAGATTGGATTAATTATTTTATTAGATAATTTAATTAATTTAATCTTAAAAGTCTATTAATATGATTAATGGTCTATTATTGTCTCTTAATACTTGATATTATATTATGCATGTATGATTTAATATTATGATATTATTATTACATGCGGTGACTGGTATGGCCCAAATATGATAGAAAATATGATATGTGTATCGTTATTGTTTTCTTGTACACGATCTGCATATCGTTATGTATTTTTGTAATTTAATTTTCAAGAAATTAGATTAGATTTACATTATGTAATACAAGAGAAGAAGATCCTATGAAGATTCCAGGATCGAGATCCAGAGGAGAATCAAGGATGGAGATCCAAGAGACAAGAAGAATATATAAAGATTAGATCTTATGAGTTTTTAGGGGACATACTAGGATCACATTTATTTATTGCATTTGTTTTGATTTAAATATCTATAAGTTTATGCTTGTTTGTTTATTTATGTTATTTAATTCACTAGTAAATAGACTTGTATCATAAACCTAGTTCCCTTAAGAGAAAATTGAGATTTTGCCTTTCCAAATCATAACCTATGAGGCCCTTGGAATTTGATGGATAAGTTTTGCCAAAGCAAAGTGTCCTTCTTTGACCTTGGGATAATACGGATAAATCTATATAAGGGGTTTATAACCTTGATTTGATTATACTCAACAAAAAGACCAAAAGATAAAGTTTTGATTTTTGAGGCATGGGATAGATTTGATATAAGATGTAATCTATCAACCAAGAGTTATAAATGTATAACTAGTAAAATTTACTTACCTTGATCACATAAGATTTAGGGAAATGCCAAAGTACGCATAAAGTCTTATATGAAATAGGATCTTGGAATCATTTTATTCAAAGGGGAAATTTTAATGGATAAAATGGCATTAACTTATTTATGTTTAAAGCATGTTTAAAAATTTTAAGCTCTTGCATGACAAGCATGATTTACATTTTGCATGTTATTTCTGTTGTAGATATCATGTCTAGAAACGATAACCCAACAATCATCAACTTACGTTCGATTCTTGAGAAGAATAAACTGAACGAAAACAACTTCCTCGATTGGGAAAGAAATTTGAGAATTGTTCTCAGGTCTGAAGGAAGAGAGAATGTCCTTGACACCCCTATCCAAACACTGACTGCTATGTATACTCCAGAGGAGATAGTAGAGGAAAAGCAGATCAGAGATAAGTCCGTGACTGTCACTTGTCTTATGTTGGCTTCCATGGAATCGAGCCTTCAAAAGAGGTTTGAGAGGATGGATGCTTACACCATCATTCGCAACTTGAAAGTTATGTTTCAGGAGCAAGCGAGAATTGAGAGATATGAGACTCATAAGGCAATTCTTGATTGCAAACTTGAGAGAGGCAAACCGGTTAGTGCTCATGTGTTCAATATGATTGGACATTTTGAGAACATGGAAAGACTTGGTCACCCCTATAGTCAAGAGTTGGCTACATACATCATACTCCACTCTCTGCATGATGGATTTACTCAATTCAAGCTGAACTTCAATATGAATAGAGTTGGAAAAACACTTGAAGAGCTACATAAGATGCTCAAAACACTTGAGCAAAATCTCTCTGTTGACACCAAGAAAGAGATCTTAATGGTCAACAAGGGAAGAGGGTTCAAGAAAGGGGCACTTGGATATTAGAAGAAGAACATGCAAGGGAAGGGCAAGCAAGTTGCACAACCCAAGAAAGAGGCTGGCTGGAGTTTCTTCTAGAAGGTCTTGTGCAAAATGCCGGCGGTGGAGTTCGCTAGGTGGCTCAGTGGGTCACAAGCAATGTCATTGAACCCACAAGGTCTTGGCTCGTCGCTCCAATGTCATCGAACCCACAAGGTCTTGGCTCGTCGCTCCAAAGTTTAGGAGGCACATTGATAGGAGGACGGTCAGAGGGAACTGTGGAGACCTTGTTGTGCAGGGAACTGTCTGGGGAACTCGGAGAGTCAGAGGAAAGTGTGGAGGCCTTGCTGTGCAGGGAACTGTCTGGGGAACTCGGAGAGTCAGATGAAAGTGTGGAGGCCTTGCTGTGCAAGGAACTGTCTGGGGAACTCGGAGAGTCAGAGGAAAGTATGGAGGCCTTGCTTGTAGGTGATACTTGATGGGGCATAGTCACATCATCCTCCCCTCCATGGAAAGGATTCAACCTCAAATCCATGTGCCCTGCATGTGTAACACCCCCAAATCTTAACCCATTTGGAAATGTATTACCGCCAGTGATCCCAGTGTTCCTTACCAAGGTCACCCAAGGCTTTACCGGTTTAAATACAATTCATGGAATACAATTGATACATAATGATCAAAGTATTCAAATCAAAACATCAATTAAATGAAACATGAGTTACGGGATTATAACCCAATCCCGAATAGGCCAAACACAGAGTTTAAACAAATACAACGGAAGACTTTAAATAATTCACAGCACTATACATAGTATAGCGGAAGTCTTTTAAATCTAAACAGAGTACAACAGAAGTCTTTTAAATATAAATAAACAAGGATCTTGACCACAATGGTCATCTCCCAAGGATCTCAATCTGATTAAAAGAAATTATTAAAACAACCAAAATTACCGTCGTCTTCATAGTCATTCTAGTCTTCTCAACTACACTCTATCTGATGTGCCGAATCAAACAGATGACACCAGCCCACATGCAGAGAACAATTTTCGTGGGTTAGTCTACTAAATAGACTAGCAAGGGAACAAAGCAGAAGGTTCGAAGTAGTCATATTAGGTTAGACTCATCATCCCTCGAATAATAACCGAGTACGATAGTCAACCACCATACTTCTACTGGAATATGACAAAAGGTATGCACCAGAGAAGACTCTGGAAGATTGAATCTTCACAGAGATCGACTCGAAAAGAGACTCTAAGAGATTGAGTCTTTAAGGAAATATGACAAATCTGGAAAGTTTTAAGAATCAGACAACAGTGATTTAAAAGCTGACTGAGATGTTTCGGTTCACGACCAACCTCACCGCTTACAGCGAATCCAGATTGGAAGGAAAACGTACTATGATCAAAGTCTAGAACTTTATAGAATCATATAACAATGATTTAAAAACTGACTGAGATGTTTCGGTTCACGACCAACCTCACCGCTTACAGCGAATCCAGATTGGAAAGAGAACGTACTCTGATCAAAGTCGAGATGAGCTTTCCTAGCTGCACTACTCGCCAAAGGTTCATTAATTATGTGCGTCAAGAGCACTTATCTGATTTAATTCCAAAACCCATATCACGTTATAAGCTTTTAAATATATATGCCCTGTCACGCAGAACACATATCTAAGGAATGAACCTCACAGAGTCCAAACCTCATCTATATCGAAAGAATGAACCTCACAGAGTCCAAGCTTCTACTATCACAGGGTCTTGCTCGCCCTTAACAGTTATAAAGAAACGAATGGACCTCTCAGAATTCAGGCGTTCCTACGAATACTCATGCTAACTAACAGTTCAAGCACAACAATAGTACGGATAAATCCACATAAATGCCCGTAAGGCGATCATAAATAATAGCGTCGTTCTAACAGATATACAACCTATTATATGATTTTCCAAAACAGTTTATAAAACCTTTTCCAGACAAACAGAATAATCATTCCAAATTAATTACTCAGATAAACTACTGATAACTAATGTAAATATGAAACGATGAGCAAGAGCGAACCACCACTTGTCTGAATCCACAGAGTTTGAATGAAGTCTAACGACGGGATCCCGGGCTTGACACAGGGACAGATCTGGAGCACAGATTCCTTCGGATCGACCCACAAAGAAACCCTAAGTTAGATTCGACAAACAACAATACATATCTAAGAAAGAACGAAAGGAATCGAAGGAAACGAAACCCGAACGAAGGCCACGGAAGCCACGACAGCAACCGACCAACAACCAAACTTGCGGCGGGTGCCGCCCCACTTGCGGCGGACGCCGCCTCAGCTGCAGCGGGCGCCGCCTCAGCTACAGCGGGCGCCGCCTCAGCTGCAGCGGGCGCCACCTCACTACGGCGGGCGCCGCCTTCACCGCAGCGGGCGCCGCCTCCCATGCGGCGGGCGCCGCCCAAAGGCAACTCTTCACGGCGGATGTGGCTTCTTCACGGCGGTCGCTAGGCTCTTCACGGCGGGCGCCGCTTCTAGCCGGCGGTCGCCGGTTCCTCACGGCGGGCACCGTGTTCTAGCCGGCGGTCGCCGCCGCTAACAGAAACCGAAATACGCGAGAAGAAAACTTACCCGCGACGATCGATTTGGCTCGTCTTTCGCCTTGCTTGGTTTCTAGGCTTCTAAGGGCCTCCCAAGATTCTCTTGGCCACCGGAAATGACACCAAATGAGCTCCGACGATCGGCTTGAGTTTTCCCGGAGAGAGCGTTTTTTAGAGTGTGAGAGTCTTGAGAGTGAGCTCTCTCTCTCCTCCCATGCCTCCTTTTATAGGCAAACCCTAATGGAGGAAGGTGGTAGGAAACTTCCTTTTTCCTTTGTTGCCTCTTGGATAATAACCTTTTGGGTAATAATCTTAACCCCGGGTTAAATATACTCGTACACTAACGAATTTTAACTCCCAAAATACGTCGATTGTATATTATTTCACTGAGAAAAATGTTACAGAGATAGAGCACATTACAAAATGTCTTAAACTCTCTGAAATAAATCTGACGTACAAAACGGGCTTTCCGGAAAAATCCCAAAATTACAAAATATCCTTACAAAAATACGGGGTATCACAGCATAAAAATCAGAAAAATGAGGCTCTTGAACTCCACCAAGAAAATTTGAAAATGTAGTCACGAAAATTCCAAGTTATATATGAAATGCGAAGATGCATGCACAAACTGTTCCAGTCTTCTTCCTAGTCCTACGTTCAAGTTTAGGAAACAAACTAACAACATAACACGCATGCTTGTACAAAATAATAGCATGAACTAGATGCATTCCACATGACATGTATTGAGCAAGAGAACTTGGGTGCATGCATGAGTACCTAGTTCTACATTCAAAAACTGTTTTAAGCATGTGGAATCCTCTACTCCTTGAAAGATATTCATTTTTAAGCGAAGGAAATAATAGAGTAGAAAGCAAGGTAAGGGCATGTGATACTTTCCTAGAATGAGTCCTAGAGTGGACTTTCTTCTTCGCAAGGTCAGAATCAGAATCTTCGGCCAGTTTGGCATCTTTTGCATCAACCTTGTCTTGTTGAAGAATTGGCAGGCTTGAAGGAACCATGTGTGTCAAGCTGGATCATGGAGTAGCTAATGACGCTAAGGATCTACGTTTGATTATAGGCCAACAATTGCGTCTTGGAGGAATTGGAGATGGCTCCAAGATTTCCTACTCTTTTCCCATTGTTTCAAGCTCTTTTTCGTTGGCCATAGACGATGGTGGTTCAGTAGCAAGAGCATCCTCATCTTTAGCCTCTTTTTGAACTACCAAATTGTCTTCCTCGGCATCACGACCCTTAAACGACTCTTTTTTGCTGCCTAAAACTAGGGGAAGGTGACTAGCATTCAGTTCACTCTTGACCTTCTCTCCCACACAAGCATCAACCAAAGCTTCACTCTCAATGGATCCTTCATCGTTGTCAGTGTAGTATTGGTTTGGACAAATTTCAGCCAAGTGACCACACCCATCACACATAACACATACAATGTCGCGTGTCCTAACACGGGGCGGTGGAGGCACTCTTTCTCTGCCCTTGGACGTGCTAAAAATTGAGTTTGGTGAGTCATAGACTCCCTTAGCCTGCATGGAAGGGTTAGAGGAGTAATAATATGGCCCAAAAGAAGGGATAGGTTGATACCTTGGTGGCATGTCCCTAGGAGCTTGTTGATGCCTCACATGTTCTTGTTGCTCTTCCTTGCTTGTTTGGAAGGCTTTCAAGAGAGTTTCCATTGTGACTGGTGATGATGGTTCTTGGATGGTGACTCCTTTTTGTTTGTTGGTGGGATCCATGGCAACTCCCTTGCAAGTTAGCAACCAAGGCAATACCCAAACACAAGAACTAAAGAGAAAGCAATTCAACCAAGGGAACCGAACCAGCAAGTGCCCAAAATTTTGGTGTATAAGTTGTCACAAAGTTCAGAGTTGCAAGCTCTCAAAACAAGGCTTAATTGGGGTCGTTTTGCAAACAAGAAAGCCATAAAAACTTTGATCAAACATGGTGTTTTATGTAGCCAAATCGAACCAAAACAAGTCACCAAAGAAGGTACTAAACTAGGGGAATGTGACTAGCATTCGGTTCACTCTTGACCTCCTCTCCCACACAAGCATCAACCAAAGCTTCACTCTCAATGGATCCTTCATCGTTGTCAGTGTAGTATTGGTTTGGACAAATTTCAGCCAAGTGACCTCACCCATCACACATAACACATACAATGTCGCGTGTCCTAACACGGGGCGGTGGATGCACTCTTTCTCTGCCCTTGGATGTAGGGCTGAGCACGGGCCAGAAACCGACACGACCCGAACCCGAAATCCCAAAAAAATGGGACCGAAGCCCGAACCGAAGTATGCGGGTTCGGTTTGGGCCTTGTTCGGTTCGGTCCGGGCTAAAACCCGAACTGGCCCGATTTGCTCTTTTGCTGGATTTTCTATTTAAAACTTTAAATTTTTTGTTTAAAGTAAATATAATACCAAAATGATATAGATTAATAGCTGACTGAAGTTATCAAGTTCGACTTACAAAATAAAAAACTTCGAAACACAAAATGACCAAAACAACATAATAACATCAAATGTATATCAATGTTTCATAATCATTAGTTCATTTCATCCTTCAAGTCTCCAAGACTCCAACTGCAATGAAGTTAACAAATGAAAATAGTTAATAGTTATTAATCAATTAAACAATAGTTTTAGAATAAAAATGAATCAATTAATTCAAAAGACAAGTCAACATGTTAAAGTAACTAAGAAAGAACCTCTGATTTGTCCAAAATGTTAGAGATCTTGCTTTGACGTCCTAGTTAAGAACTTGATGCCATGTTTCTTTCAACATCTAACAAACGTATAAAAGAGAATCAAACCAACCATTCAGCAATCATGAAAATAAAACAGTGTAGCCCCAGAGAAACAAATCAACAATAGTAGATGAAGCAAAAACACTACAGTAGCCAGCAAGTCAGCAACCAACCAGCAACCAACAAGCTTCTTTTTTCATACAAAAACTAGCAGAATCTATTGAAGACAAGCATTCTTGCTCAACTAGTAGTCATGGTTTTGCGGCCAAACACCATTTGATCAGCCATAAATTAAACTATAATCATTTGCCAACTGTACAGATATTCAAAATTATACCACCATACTAATGCTAGACAACCCGCTTAAGAGTTAAGAGTAGGCATATTGGAACAGATAAGCAGCCCCACAGATAAGAGCAAATTTTCCAGCCACATATAAGAGCAAATTGAATGTATAATGAGCATAAATAGTACCTTCTTCTATTTGCTCAGACTCTTGCAGAATCTCAATTACTTCATCAAGTACGTGGGACCTTCCGTCAGCACGAAGCCAATCAAGGTCCATGGATTCATGTTCTGGAGAATTTTCCGAAGCAATGGATCTTATCAAATCTCGAGACTCCGGTTGAGTGCTTGTTTTAGACGATTCTCTAGATCTCTTTTTGAATTGAGTCGTTTTGGATTGAGTCTTCTTGGATTGAGTATTCTTGGATTGGGAGATCTTCATCTTCACAAAAGAACAACAAATATAAGTTTACACATCGAAGAAAATAAACCTAAAAGGCATTTCCATGACATGAACAATGAATACGATACTTACATTTGATGAAAGTCTATTCGTTTTTCTTTGTTTAACAATCTTTGAATCTCATAAGACTGCTGCACAGCATGCACTAAAAAGGCATAATGCTTAATTAAAAAAATAGCAAATATGTGTAAGACAGAGACAGACAGACAGTATTTGAATCTCATCAGTAATAGTAAGTTTAGTAACTAGTAAGAGTGTAAGACAATAACTAATAACTAATAGCATGATTACAAAATAGCAAATACAAAATGGCAAAGACTATTGGTATAAAAAAAACAAAAAAACCAGGAAAGATCTCAGTTCAAAGTTCAAACAGCAACTTAGCAAAACAGTACATTGTACACACATAAAAAATAGCAACTCAACAAACATGTGTTTCTCATTTGTTTAACCAATTAGAATCAAATACAAAATGGCAAAGACTATTGGTAGAACACTAGAACTACTTATTTTGCTAAAAGAATTCACAAATAATTGACTAGTGACGAAAGTTTCAGACTTTTACTAGTTGGAAAATTGGAATTTGTTCTCAAATATATATGCTGCGAGTCTTTGTTGAGGACTTGAGGCAATTAGGCAAGACTTTTAATTACTTGATGTTTGCTGCGTTTGCACAAGTGAACCACTAAACATAAAAGAAAAATCATTGACACAGACCAAATTTAATCGAGTGAAGAAGCATACAAGACTTTTAATTTTGTGTTTGCTGCCTTACATGTACTGGGCTGAGATCTTTCCTGTAACTGCAAGTCGGCGGGAGGCAAAGCGAGAAGGAGGCCGGAGACGTAGCTGCCGCCAACGGGTGTTAGGGTTCTGCACTTCTGCAACTGCAAGTCGCCACGCCAGCGGTGGCCGGCGGGAGGCAGAGCGAGAAGGAGGCCGGAGACGTAGCTGCCGCCAGCGGGTGTTAGGGTTCTGCACTTCTGCAACTGCAAGTCGCCACGCCAACGAGTGTTAGGGTTGTTCTTCTGCACTTCCTCAAGACTGCAAGTCAGGTTCGGGGGCAGAGGAGGAAGGGAAGAAACGAGCGGTGAGATGGGCCAAGGGCCCAAGAAAATTGTACAAGCCCAAAATCAAAATACAAATTGGGTGAAAAAAAGGCATTCGGGTTAATCCGAAAAAGCCCGAACTGAACCCGAAAGTCTGAAAAATTCAGACCGAAACCCGAACCGAATATTTCGGGTTTGGGTTCGGTTCGGGTCGGTTCGGGTTTTCGGTTTTCTCAGCCCGTGCTCAGCCCTACTTGGACGTGCTAAAAAATGAGTTTGGTGAGTCATAGGCTCCCTTAGCCTGCATGGAAGGGTTAGAGGAGTAATAATATGGCCCAAAAGAAGGGATATGTTGATACCTTGGTGGCATGTCCCTAGGAGCTTGTTGTTGCCTCACATGTTCTTGTTGCTCTTCCTTGCTTGTTTGGAAGGCTTTCAAGAGAGTTTCCATTGTGACTGGTGATGATGGTTCTTGGATGATGACTCCTTTTTGTTTGTTGGTGGGATCCATGGCAACTCCCTTGCAAGTTAGCAACCAAGGCAATACCCAAACACAGGAACTAAAGAGAAAACAATTCAACCAAGGGAACCGAACCAGCAAGTGCCCAAAATTTTGGTGTATAAGTTGTCACAAAGTTCAGAGTTACAAGCTCTCAAAACAAGGCTTAATTGGGGTCGTTTTGCAAACAAGAAAGCCATAAAAACTTTGATCAAACTTGGTGTTTTATGTAGCCAAATCGAACCAAAACAAGTCACCAAAGAAGGTACTAAACAAGGTCCTCAAGCACAACTTGATCGCTTTTTTTCTGGCTTTGCCACTCTTTCTCGAACTTAGACTTTTACTCGAATTTTTCTGGCTACTAGCCTCTCTTTCTCGAGTTTTCCTTGAACTATAATCCTTAGATTACAATTAAGAAGACATAATTGAGAGCAAAGAACTTGACTAAGTTGAGCACGCAACAATTGATGAAGAAATGTTCAAACTAGAGTGTTTTTAGTTGACATGAGTTATCTCAAGTAGTTTCCCATATCTTCAGCTCCATGATTGGTCCATTTGCCTCATAATGCACACAAATTTGACCAAGTTTTATGCAGCAAAAGAAGAAAGAAAAGTTCAGCAAACCCGGCGCATTAATGTTAGGAAATCCCAAGAGATTTTTGCTGGAATTGATTGAAGTGAGCTGGTTTAATGCAAGAATTAACTCAAGGTAGTTTAATACCAACCAAAATTTGTCTTCTTCCTTGCATAAGCCACGATTTTATCAAAGAATTTGCAGCAAACACGAACTCAACAATGGCACGAAAACAGGATTGCTTGCAAGCCGAACTAAGATAGACTTTTAGAACAAGATTTCGAGCGCTTACCTTGATTGACTCTGATACCACATGATAGGATCGACGATCTCTTCTGCCTCGGTGCAAGGTAGACGCCAAGGTGGGTTCCAAGCAAGGATGAACCCTGATCCTCCACGACATTCTATTTCCAGAATTCTGTTCCATTTTCAATGGCCTCGTTCTCTTTGCTTCGGACTCCAAATTGGATGATTCCAACGCCAGACGTTAGATCTTGAAGTCTAGTTTATGTCCTTCCAATTTGAGCGTGAACCGATGTAGGAGCCGAAAGATATTTCGAATTTACTGAGGGGTCGCAGAGGGATCCGAGAAGGAGTTCAGCGAGATGAGTTGTTTGGTTGAAGAACGTGAAAGGGGAATGGATGGTGATGGGTTTGGCGGTGGAAGTGAAGGGATAAGTGATCTTCTTGAGTGGATATGACGCACCACTAGGAAGAACAAGGGTAATCGACGCCTAAGGGATGTAACACACCCTAAGAAGTAGATCGATAGGTAGTTCGATACAACTCATGAACTAAGGTTGTTGCTGAAATTTTCCATGGGAAAACTGAACTCTTTGAGAGGTTTTTGATTAAGTTGAAGATGTCTTTACAAGGGAAAGTCCTCAGCCTTTTATAGTCTTCGAAGGAAGCCCTCGACCAACCTTTCTATGGCCACAAAATCTTAACTCCTAGACTCCCCCCCTCCCTAAGTAAAACCTTTAATATAGTAGTCTTTAACTCTCAAAAATACTAAAAATAAGCTGAAAATATTAAAGAGGTTGGTTGGAGTTTCTTCTAGAAGGTCTTGTGCAAAATGCCGGCGGTGGAGTTCGCTAGGTGGCTCAGTGGGTCACAAGAAATGTCATCGAACCCACAAGGTCTCGGCTCGTCGCTCCAAAGTTTAGGAGACCCCTCTTGAGCTTGGCTTAGAGCTCCTTGGCTCGAGCACGCGTGATTGCCCTTGGTGGTAGGTCAGGAGGCGCGGTGATAGGAGGACGGTCAGAGTGAACTGTGGAGACCTTGTTGTGCAGGGAACTGTCTGGGGAACTCGGAGAGTCAGAGGAAAGTGTGGAGGCCTTGTTGTGCAAGAAACTGTCTGGGGAACTCGGAGAGTCAGATGAAAGTGTGGAGGCCTTGCTATGCAGGGAACTGTCTGGAGAACTCGGAGAGTCAGAGGAAAGTGTGGAGGCCTTGCTTGTAGGTGGTACTTGATGGGGCATAGTCACATCATCCTCCCCTCCATGGAAAGGATTCGACCTCGAATCCAAGTGCCCTGCATGAAAATCAGAAAAATGAGGCTCTTGAACTCCACCAAGAAAATTTGAGAATGTAGTCACGAAAATTCCAAGTTCTATATGAAATGCGAAGATGCATGCACAAACTGTTCCACTCTTCTTCCTAGTCATGCGTTCAAGTTTAGGAAACAAACTAACAACATAACACGCATGCTTGTACAAAATAATAGCATGAACTAGATGCATTCCACATGACATGTATTGAGCAAGAGAATTTGGGTGCATGCATGAGTACCTAGTTCTACATTCAAAAACTGATTTAAGCATGTGGAATCCTCTACTCCTTGAAAGATATTCATTTTTAAGCGAATGGAATAATAGAGTAGAAAGCAAGGTAAGGGCATGTGATACTTCCCTAGAATGAGTCCTAGAGTGGACTTCCTTCTTCGCAAGGTCAGAATCAGAATCTTCGGCCAGTTTGGCATCTTTTGCATCAACCTCGTCTTGTTGAAGAATTGGCAAGCTTGAAGGAACCATGTGTGTCAAGCTGGATCATGGAGTAGCTAATGACGCTAAGGAGCTACGTTTGAATATAGGCCAACAATTGCGTCTTGGAGGAGTTGGAGATGGATCCAAGATTTCCTACTCTTTTTCCATTGTTTCAAGCTCTTTTCCGTTGGCCATAGACGATGGTGGTTCAGTAGCAAGAGCATCCTCATCTTTAGCCTCTTTTTGAACCACCAAATTGTCTTCTTTGGCATCACGACCCTTAAACGACTCTTTTTTGCTGCCTAAAACTAGGGGAATGTGACTAGCATTCGGTTCACTCTTGACCTCCTCTCCCACACAAGCATCAACCAAAGCTTCACTCTCAATGGATCCTTCATCGTTGTCAGTGTAGTATTGGTTTGGACAAATTTCAGCCAAGTGACCTCACCCATCACACATAACACATACAATGTCTCGTGTCCTAACACGGGGCGGTGGATGCACTCTTTCTCTGCCCTTCGACGTAGGGCTGAGCACGGGCCAAAAATCGACCCGACCCGACCCGAACCCGAAAAATCCAAAACCCGAAATCCTAAAAAAATGGGACCGAAGCCCGAACCGAAGTATACGGGTTCGGTTCGGGCCTTGTTCGGTTCGGTTCGGTCCGGGCTAAAACCCGAACTGGCCCGATTTGCTCTTTTGCCGAATTTCCTGTTTAAAACTTTAAAATTTCTGTTTAAAGTCCAATAAATATAATACCAAAATGATATAGATTAATAGCTAACTGAAGTTATCAAGTTCGACTTACAAAATAAAAAACTTCGAAACACAAAATGACCAAAACAACATAATAACATCAAATGTATATCAATGTTTCATAATCATTAGTTTATTTCATCCTTTAAGTCTCCAAGACTCCAACTGCAATGAAGTTAACAAATAACAATAGTTAATAGTTATTAATCAATTAAACAATAGTTTTAGAATAAAAATGAATCAATTAATTCAAAAGACAAGTCAACATGTTAAAGTAACTAAGAAAGAACCTCTGATTTGTCCAAAATGTTAGAGATCTTGCTTTGACGTCCTAGTTAAGAACTTGATGCCATGTTTCTTTCAACATCTAACAAACATATAAAAGAGAATCAAACCAACCATTCAGCAATCATGAAAATAAAACAGTGCAGCCCTAGAGAAACAAATCAACAATAATAGATGAAGCAAAAACACTGCAGCAGCCAGCAAGTCAGCAACCAACAAGCTTCTTTTTTCATACAAAAACTAGCAGAATCTATTGAAGGCAAGCATTCTTGCTCAACTAGTAGTCATGATTTTGTGGCCAAACACCATTTGATCAGCCAGAAATTAAACTATAATCATTTGCCAACTGTACAAATATTCAAAATTATACCACCACACTAATGCTAGACAGCCCGCTTAAGAGTTAAGAGTAGGCATATTAGAATAGATAAGCAGCCCACAGATAAGAGCAAATTTTCCAGCCACATATAAGAGCAAATTGAATGTATAATGAGCATAAATAGTACCTTCTTCTATTTGCTCAGACTCTTGCAGAATCTCAATTACTTCATCAAGTACGTGGGACCTTTCGTCAGCACGAAGCCAATCAGGGTCCATGGATTCATGTTCTGGAGAATTTTCCGAAGCAATGGATCTTATCAAATCTCGAGACTCCGGTTGAGTGCTTGTTTTAGACGATTCTCTAGATCTCTTTTTGAATTGAGTCGTTTTGGATTGAGTCTTCTTGGATTGAGTATTCTTGGATTGGGAGCTCTTCATCTTCACAAAAGAACAACAAATATAAGTTTACACATCGAAGAAAATAAACCTAAAAGGCATTTCCATGACATGAACAATGAATACGATACTTACATTTGATGAAAGTCTATCCGTTTTTCTTTGTTTAACAATCTTTGAATCTCATAAGACTGCTGCACAACCTGCACTAAAAAGGTATAATGCTTAATTTAAAAAAATAGCAAATATGTGTAAGACAAAGACAGACAGACAGTATTTGAATCTCATCAGTAATAGTAAGTTTAGTAACTAGTAAGAGTGTAAGACATTAACTAATAACTAATAGCATGATTAAAAAACAGCAAATACAAAATGGAATCAAATACAAAATGGCAAAGACTATTGGTATAAAAAAAACAAAAAAACCAGGAAAGATCTCAGTTCAAAGTTCAAATAGCAACTCAGCAAAACAGTACACTGTACACACATAAAAAACAACAACTCAACAAACATGTGTTTCTCATTTGTTTAACCAATTGGAATCAAATACAAAATGGCAAAGACTATTGGTAGAACACTAGAACTACTTATTTTGCAAAAAGAATTCACAAATAATTGACTAGTGACGAAAGTTTCAGACTTTTACTAGTTGGAAAATTGGAATTTGTTCTCAAATATATATGCTGCGAGTCATTGTTGAGGACTTGAGGCAATTAGGCAAGACTTTTAATTACCTGATGTTTGTTGCGTTTGCACAAGTGCACCACTAAACATAAAAGAAAAATCATTGACATAGACCAAATTTAATCGAGTGAAGAAGCATACAAGACTTTTAATTTTGTGTTTGCTGCCTTACATGTACTGGGCTGAGATCTTTCCTGTAACTGCAAGTCGGCGGGAGGCGGAGCGAGAAGGAGGCCGAAGACGTAGCTGCCGCCAACGGGTGTTAGGGTTCTGCACTTCTGCAACTGCAAGTCGCCATGCCAGCGGTGGCCGGCGGGAGGCGGAGCGAGAAGGAGGCCGAAGACGTAGCTGTCGCCAGCGGGTGTTAGGGTTCTGCACTTCTGCAACTGCAAGTCGCCACGCCAGCGAGTGTTAGGGTTGTTCTTCTGCACTTCCTCAAGACTGCAAGTCAGGTTCGGGGGCAGAGGAGGAAGGGAAGAAACGAGCGGTGAGATGGGCCAAGGGCCCAATAAAATTGTACAAGCCCAAAATCAAAATACAAATTGGGTTAAAAAAAGCCATTCGGGTTAATCCGAAAAAGCCCGAACCGAACCCGAACTGAAACCCGAAACTCTGAAAAATTCAGACCGAAACCCGGACCAAATATTTCGGGTTTGGGTTCGGTTCGGGTTTTTCGGGTCGGGTCGGTTCAGGTTTTCGGTTTTCTCAGCCCGTTCTCAGCCCTACTTGCACGTGCTAAAAAATGAGTTTGGTGAGTCATAGACTTCCTTAGCCTACATGGAAGGGTTAGAGGAGTAATAATATGGCCCAAAAGAAGGGATAGGTTGATACCTTGGTGGCATGTCCCTAGGAGCTTGTTGTTGCCTCACATGTTCTTGTTACTCTTCCATGCTTGTTTGGAAGGCTTTCAAGAGAGTTTCCATTGTGACTGGTGATGATGGTTCTTGGATGGTGACTCCTTTTTGTTTGTTGGTGGGATCCATGGCAACTCCCTTGCAAGTTAGCAACCAAGGCAATACCCAAACACGGGAATTAAAGAGAAAACAATTCAACCAAGGGAACCGAACCAGCAAGTGCCCAAAATTTTGGTGTATAAGTTGTCACAAAGTTCAGAGTTGCAAGCTCTCAAAACAAGGCTTAATTGGGGTCGTTTTGCAAACAAGAAAGCCATAAAAACTTTGATCAAACTTGGTGTTTTATGTAGCCAAATCGAACCAAAACAAGTCACCAAAGAAGGAACTAAACAAGGTCCTCAAGCACAACTTGTTCGCTTTTTTTTCTGGCTTTGTCACTCTTTCTCGAACTTAGACTTTTACTCAAATTTTTCTGGCTACTAGCCTCTCTTTCTTGAGTTTTCCTTGAACTATAATCCTTAGATTACAATTAAGAAGACATAATTGAGAGCAAAGAACTTGACTAAGTTGAGCACGCAACAATTGATGAAGAAATGTTCAAACTAGAGTGTTTTTAGTTGACATGAGTTATCTCAAGTAGTTTCCCATATCTTCAGCTCCATGATTGGTCCATTTGACTCATAATGCACACAAATTTGACCAAGTTTTATGCAGCAAAAGAAGAAAGAAAAGTTCAGCAAACCCGGCGCATTAATGTTAGGAAATCCCAAGAGATTTTTGGTGGAATTGATTGAAGTGAGCTGGTTTAATGCAAGAATTAACTCAAGGTAGTTTAATACCACCCAAAATTTGTCTTCTTCCTTGCATAAGCCACGATTTTATCAAAGAATTTGCAGCAAACACGAACTCAACAATGGCACGAAAACAGGATTGCTTGCAAGACGAACTAAGATCGACTTTTAGAACAAGATTTTGAGCGTTTACCTTGAGTGACTCTGATACCACATGATAGGATCGACGATCTCTTCAGCCTCGGTGCAAGGTAGACGCCAAGGTGGGTTCCAAGCAAGGATGAACCTTGATCCTCCACGACAGTCTATTTCCAGAATTCTGTTCCGTTTTCAATGGCCTCGTTCTCTTTGATCCGGACTCAAAATTGGAAGATTCCAACGCCAGACATTAGATCTTGAAGTCTAGTTTATTTCCTTAAAATTTGAGCGTGAACCGATCTAGGAGCCGAAAGATATGGCGAATTTACGGAGGGGTCACAGAGGGATCCGAGAAGGAGTTCAGCGAGATGAGTTGTTTGGTTCAAGAACGTGAAAGGGGAGTGGATGGTGATGGGTTTGGCGGTGGAAGTGAAGGGATAAGTGATCTTCTTGAGTGGATATGACACACCACTAGGAAGAACAAGGGTGATCGACGCCTAAGGGATGTAACTCACCCTAAGAAGAAGATCGATAGGTAGTTCGATACAACTCACGAACTAAGGTTGTTGCTGAAGTTTTCCATGGGAAAACTGAACTCTTTGAGAGGTTTTTGATTAAGTTGAAGATGTCTTTACAAGGGAAAGGCCTCAACCTTTTATAGTCCTTGAAGGAAGCCCTCAGCCAACCTTTCACATGGCCACAAAATCTTAACTCCTAGACTCCCGCCCTTCCCAAGTAAAACCTTTCTTATAGTAGTCTTTAACTCTCAAAAATACTAAAAATAAGCTGAAAATATTAAAGAGGCTGGCTGGAGTTTTTTCTAGAAGGTCTTGTGCAAAATGCCAGCGGTGGAGTTCGCTAGGTCGCTTAGTGGGTCACAAGCAATGTCATCGAACCCACAAGGTCTTGGCTTGTCGCTCCAAAGTTTAGGAGACCCCTCTTGAACTTGGCTTGAAGCTCGTTGGCTCGAGCGCGCGTGATTGCCCTTGGTGGTAGCTCAGGAGGCGCGGTGATAGGAGGACGGTCAGAGGGAACTGTGGAGACCTTGTTGTGCATGAAACTGTCTGGGGAACTCGGAGAGTCAGAGGAAAGTGTGGAGGCCTTGCTGTGCAGGTAACTGTCTGGGGAACTCAGAGAGTCAGATGAAAGTGTGGAGGCCATGCTGTGCAGAGAACTGTTTGGGGAACTCGGAGAGGCAGAGGAAAGTGTGGAGGCCTTGCTTGTAGGTGGTACTTGATGGGGCATAGTCACATCATCCTCCCCTCCATGGAAAGGATTTGACCTCGAATCCAAGTGACCTGCATGAAAATCAGAAAAATGAGGCTCTTGAACTCCACCAAGAAAATTTGAGAATGTAGTCACGAAAATTCCAAGTTCTATATGAAATGCGAAGATGCATGCACAAACTTATCCACTCTTCTTCCTAGTCATACGTTCAAGTTTAGAAAATAAACTAACAACATAACACGCATGCTTGTACAAAATAATAGCATGAACTAGATGCATTCCACATGACTGAGCAAGAGAACTTGGGTGCATGCATGAGTACCTAGTTTTACATTCAAAAACTTATTTAAGCACGTGGAATCCTCTACTCCTTGAAAGATATTCATTATTAAGCGAAGGGAATAATAGAGTAGAAAGCAAGGTAAGGGCATGTGATACTTCCCCTAGAATGAGTCCTAGAGTGGACTTCCTTCTTCGCAAGGTCAGAATCAGAATCTTCGGCCAGTTTGACATCTTTTGCATCAACCTCATCTTGTTGAAGAATTGGCAAGCTTGAAGGAACCATGTGTGTCAAGTTGGATCATGGAGTAGCTAATGATGCTAAGGAGCTATGTTTGATTGTAGGCCAACAATTGCGTCTTGGAGGAGTTGGAGATGGCTCCAAGATTTCCTACTCTTTTCCCATTGTTTCAAGCTCTTTTCCGTTGGCCATAGACGATGGTGGTTCAGTAGCAAGAGCATCCTCATCTTTAGCCTCTTTTTGAACCACCAAATTGTCTTCCTCGGCATCATGAACCTTAAACGACTCTTTTTTGCTGCCTAAAACTAGGGGAAGGTGACTAGCATTCGATTCACTCTTGACCTCCTCTCCCCCACAAGCATCAACCAAAGCTTCACTCTCAATGGATCCTTCATCGTTGTCAGTGTAGTATTGGTTTGGACAAATTTCAGCCAAGTGGCCTCACCCATCACACATAACACATACAATGTCACATGTTCTAACACGGGGCGGTTGAGGCACTATTTCTCTACCCTTGGACGTGCTAAAAAATGAGTTTGGTGAGTCATAGACTCCCTTAGCCTGCATGGAAGGGTTAGAGGAGTAATAATATGGCACAAAAGAAGGGATAGGTTGATACCTTGGTGGCTTGTCCCTAGGAGCTTGTTGTTGCAAGACATGTTCTTGTTGCTCTTCCTTGCTTGTTTGGAAGGCTTTCAAGAGAGTTTCCATTGTGACTGGTGATGATGGTTCTTGGATGGTGACTCCTTTTTGTTTGTTGGTGGGATCCATGGCAACTCCCTTGCAAGTTAGCAACCAAGACAATACCCAAACACGGGAATTAAAGAGAAAGCAATTCAACCAAGGGAACCAAACCAGCAAGTGCCCAAACTTTTGGTGTATAAGTTGTCACAAAGTTCAGAGTTGCAAGCTCTCAAAACAAGGCTTAATTGGGGTCGTTTTGCAAACAAGAAAGCCATAAAAACTTTGATCAAACTTGGTGTTTTATGTAGCCAAATCGAACCAAAACAAGTCACCAAAGAAGGTACTAAACAAGGTCCTCAAGCACAACTTGTTCGTTTTTTTCTGGCTTTGCCACTCTTTCTCGAACTTAGACTTTTACTCAATTTTTTCTAGCTACTAGCGTCTCTTTCTCGAGTTTTCCTTGAACTATAATCCTTAGATTACAATTAAGAAGACATAATTGAGAGCAAAGAACTTGACTAAGTTGAGCACGCAACAATTGATGAAGAAATGTTCAAACTAGAATGTTTTTAGTTGACATGAGTTATCTCAAGTAGTTTCCCATATCTTCAGCTACATGATTGGTCCATTTGACTCATAATGCACACAAATTTGACCAAGTTTTATGCAACAAAAGAAGAAAGAAAAGTTCAGCAAACTCGGCGCATTAATGGTAGGAAATCCCAAGAGATTATTGGTGGAATTGATTGAAGTGAGTTGGTTTAATGCAAGAATTTGCAGCAAACACGAACTCAACAATGGCCCGAAAACAGGATTGCTTGCAAGCCGAACTAAGATAGACTTTTAGAACAAGATTTCGAGCGTTTACCTTGAGTGACTCTGATACCACATGATAGGATCGACGATCTCTTCAGCCTCGATGCAAGGTAGACGCCAAGGTGGGTTCCAAGCAAGGATGAACCTTGATCCTCCACGACAGTCTATTTCCAGAATTCTGTTCCGTTTTCAATGGCCTCGTTCTCTTTGCTCCGAACTCCAATTTCGATGATTCCAACGTCAGACGTTAGATCTTGAAGTCTAGTTTATGTCCTCCAAATTTGAGCATGAACCGATCTAGGAGTCGAAAGATATTGGATTTTACTGAGGGGTCACAGAGGGATCCGAGAAGGAGTTCAGCGAGATGAGTTGTTTGGTTGTAGAACGTGAAAGAGGAATGGATGGTGATGGGTTTGGCAGTGGAAGTGAAGGGATAAGTGATCTTCTTGAGTGGATATGACGCATCACTAGGAAGAACAAGGGTGATCGACTCCTAAGGGATGTAACTCACCCTAAGAAGAAGATCGATAAGTAGTTCGATACAACTCACGAACTAAGGTTGTTGCTGGAATTTTCCATGGGAAAACTCTACTCTTTGAGAGGTTTTTGATTAAGTTGAAGATGTCTTTACAAGGTAAAGGCCCCACCCTTTTATAGTCCTCCAAGGAAGCCCTCGGCCAACCTTTCATATGGCCACAAAATCTTTACTCCTAGACTCTTCCCCTCCCCAAGTAAAACCTTTATTATAGTAGTCTTTAACTCTCAAAAATACTAAAAATAAGCTGAAAATATTAAGAGTATGGCTGGAGTTTCTTCTAGAAGGTCTTGTGCAAAATGTCGGCGGTGAAGTTCCCTAGGTGGCTCGGTGGGTCACAAGCAATGTCATCGAACCCACAAGGTCTTGGCTTGTCGCTCCAAAGTTTAGAAGACCCCTCTTGAGCTTGGCTTGATGCTCCTTGGCTCGAGCGCGTGTGATTGCCCTCGGTGGTAGCTCAAGAGGCGCGGTGATAGGAGGACGTTCAGAGGGAACTGTGGAGACCTTGTTGTGTAGGGAGCTGTCTGGGGAACTCGGAGAGTCAGAGGAAAGTGTAGAGGCCTCGCTGAGCGTTCATTAATTATGTGCGTCAAGGTAGCACTTATCTGATTATGTTTCAAAAACACACAACACATTATAGACTTTTACATGTGTACCCCACCAGTGGGACGACACATCTTAGTATACGTTTCGTCGAGAGTGACGTATACCGAAAGGTTTGTGACACCAGCTAAGTGTCCAGTCTCTACACACATGTGTAAGAGACCGATCATGATCTTAGAATAGTACCAGATGGGGATGAGCCATCCCGATACCAGATTATAAAGAAATGACTGGATAGAGTCCGAGTAACGTTCCTATCTAACAGTGCTAACTAAACAGTTACAGCACAACAACAGTTACCGGATAAATCCACATAAAGGCCCGAAAGGCGATCACAGATAATAGCGTTGTTCTAACAGATATACAACCTATTATATGATTTTCAAAACAGTTTATCAAAACCGTTTCCAGACAAACAGAGTATTCATTCCAAATTAATTACTCAGATAAACTATTGATAATTAATGTAAATATGGAACGAATGAGCAAGAGCGAACCGCCACTTGCCTTAATCCGCAGAATAGTCTAACGACGATAACTGGATTTCGGGTTTGACACGGTATAGTTCCGACAGCACAACAACCTTCGAGTCGACCCATAAAAGGAACTCTAAGTTAGATCCGACATAAACAGTACGAATCTAAACACGGCGAAAGAATACGAAAGGAAAATGCCACGACGACAACCAACCAAGCCAAATCCACGAAGGCATTCTGGGCACTGGCGGCGGTTGCCGTTCTTGGCGGCGGTCGCCGTGAAGAACACGGCGGTCGCCGTGAAGAACACGACCGACTGAAACGAGAGAAATCTCACCAAAACAAAGCGCGTTTCGAGCCCTTTCCGCCTTGCTTGGTTTCTGACCTCCAAAGGCAACCACAAGGCTTCAAAAGAGTTGCTGGAAACACCTCCAAACAACACCGACGAAAGCTTCGAAATTCCGGCGAAGGCACAACTCCGGCGAGAGGTGAATTTGACAGAGGTTTGGTGCTGGGATGGCTCAAAACCTCACCCCAACACCTCCTTTTATAGCCAAAGCGTCTGGAGCACGAAGAAGAGGGCCTAGAGCTAGTTCGGCACTCGCCAGAAACAACGCCGGCGACCAACGGGCAACGACTGCTGGGCAACGATGACGGCACTTACGGCGGGCGCCGTAATTTACGGCGGTCGCCACGGTCTGGCACACCAGCTGCCTCCTCGAGCACTGGGACGGCGGGCGCCGTAACCTTACGGCGGTTGCCGTGCTTGGGTCTCACGACGGCGGTCGCCGCGACTTTACGGCGGTCGCCGTGACCCCTTTTTCCCGCCCGTTCAGCTTTGAACGAACATGACGTTAAACCGGGATAAAAATTATCGTACGCGAACGACAATTAAAATCTAAGGCACCTTGTCTGTATATTATTTCACTGAGAAAAATATTACAGATACAGAGCACATTATAGAATGTCTCAAGCTACCAGAATTAAATCCGACGTACACAACGGGTACTCGGGAAAATTCCAAAATTCCCAAAATAACCTTACAAAAATACGGGGTATCACATCTCCTCCCCCTTACAAGAAGTTTCGACCCCAAAACTTAGGTCGAGAATAACTCGGGAAAACGCCTGAGCATATCTGACTCGGTTTCCCACGTCTCCCAAGTAACTTCTTCGGTCCCTGACTTGGACCACAGCACTCGTACCAACGGTACGATCTTGTTGTGCAAATGCTTCTCCCGACGCTCCAAAATGCGCACGGGCAACTCTTCATAAGTACCATTAGCTTGAATCTCGATGTCCTCGTAACTAAGTACATGAGACTCATTTGGCACATACTTTCTGAGTAGAGATACGTGGAACACGTTATGCACCGGGTGAGCCGATGGCGGCAATGCCAAACGGTACGCTAGAGATCCCACTCTATCCAGAATCTCGAATGGTCCCACGTAGCGAGGGTTAAGCTTCCCACGCTTACCAAATCTGAAAACTCCTTTGGATGGCGATACCTTGACAAAAACCTTGTCACCGACCTCGAACTCGACAGTCCTGCGCTTCCGATTTGCGTAGGACTTCTGTGGACTCTGAGCGGTCAACATTCTTTGTCTGATCAAAGCAATGTCTGAAGCCGTCCTTTCGACCAACTCTGGTCCAAGCAGAATTTTGTCGGCATTATCATCCCAACAAATCGGAGATCTGCATCTGCGACCATACAAAGCTTCAAACGGAGCCATCTTGATTGTAGCATGCCAGCTATTGTTGTACATGAACTCAATCAGACTCAAGCTATCCTCCCAGCTAGTCAGTCGATCGAGCACACAAGCTCTAAGCATATCCTCCAGAGTCTGGATGGTCCTTTCAGACTGGCCATCTGTCTGAGGATGAAACGCGGTGCTGAACCTCAACTCGGTTCCCATAGCCTTATGAAGTTCCTTCCAGAATCTTGACATGAAACGGCCATCTCGGTCCGATACAATGGTCTTAGGAATGCCATGTAAGCGGACAATCTCCTTCTGGTAAACTTCGGCTAACTTCTGGGTTTCCCATGTGGTCTTGATGGCTATGAAATGAGCACTCTTCGTAAGCCTATCCACAATTACCCAGATAGCATCTCTTTGACTTCGAGTCTTGGGTAGCCCAGTGACGAAGTCCATGGAAATGTCCTCCCATTTCCATTCTGGTACGGGGAGAGGTAGCATCTCACCACCTGGCCTGCGGTGTTCGATCTTGACCTTTTGGCAAGTCAAGCATCTTGCCACAAAGTCTGCTACGTCCCACTTCATGTTTGGCCACCAAAACTTCTTCCTAAGATCCTTGTACATCTTGCTAGAACCAGGATGCACAGAATAAGCAGATGAATGAGCTTCTCGCATTACCAACTGACGAAGACCTTCTGTGTCAGGCACACAGATCCGATCCTGAAACCAAAGTGATCCATCATCCTGAACCACAAAACTGGGAGCTTTCCCATCCATCACTTCACTGCTTAACTTTACCAAGATGATGTCATCGACTTGTTTTTCTTTGATCTGGTCCAGCAGTGTAGCCTGAATTTCCATCATACTCAGGTACCCTCTACGCTGGTCATATAAGACTTCAACGTCGCATGACTCTTGGCTTAGCTTGGTCTGAGCAGTAAGCAACGCAACCACAGTCTCGTGCGTTGTCTTCCGGCTTAGCGCATCAGCTACTACATTAGCCTTGCCCGGATGATACATCAACTCCATGTCGTAGTCCTTGAGCAGCTCTAGCCAGCGGCGTTGTCTCATATTTAGCTCCTTTTGAGTAAATATATACTTGAGACTTTTGTGGTCAGTGAAGACTTGGCATCTTATACCGTAGAGGTAATGCCTCCAAATCTTCAGCGCAAAGACAACCGCTGCTAGCTCAAGATCATGGGTCGGATAGTTTTCCTCGTATGTCTTGAGTTGCCTAGATGCATAAGCAATAACCCTGCCCCTTTGCATCAAAACACAACCAAGACCATACTTTGAGGCATCACTGTAGACCACATACTCGTCGTTCCCCTCTGGGAGTGCTAACACGGGTGCCGAGGTCAACCGTCGCTTCAACTCCTGGAAACTGACCTCGCACTTGTCGTTCCAGACAAACTTCTTGTGAACTTTGCGGAGTAAGTTGGTCATAGGTAGAGCGATCTTTGAAAATCCCTCCACAAACCGTCTATAATACCCGGCAAGCCCAAGAAAGCTGCGCACCTCCTTTACGTTCTGGGGTTGTGTCCACTTAGCCACCGCTTCAATCTTTTGGGGATCAACCATAACCCCATTCTTATTGATCACGTGACATAAGAAAGCCACTTCCTTCATCCAGAATTCACATTTAGACAATTTAGCATAAAGCTGATATTGTCTAAGGATTGACAAGGCAACCCGCAGATATTCCTCGTGGACTTCTTCACTCGAAGAGTAGATCAGAATGTCGTCGATGAATACCACCACGAACTTATCCAAGTACTGGTGAAAACATCGGTTCATCAAGTCCATAAAGACAGCTGGAGCATTTGTAAGCCCAAAAGGCATCACTACGAACTCGTAATGACCATATCTGGTCCTAAATGCAGTTCTAGGAATGTCCTGCTCACGAATCCTGAGTTGATGATATCCAGATCTCAGGTCGATCTTGGAGAAAACCTTTGCTCCCTGCAATTGGTCCAACAAGTCATCAATCCTAGGAAAAGGATACTTGTTCTTGATCGTCACCTTGTTCAACTCTCGGTAGTCGATACAAAGTCGGAACGATCCGTCCTTCTTTTTGACGAATAATACCGGAGCACCCCACGGCGATGCACTCGGCCTGACATGACCTTTGTCAAGAAGATCTTCAAGTTGATTCTTCAATTCTTGCATCTCAGCTGGAGCCATCCGGTACGGTGATTTGGAAATCGGCGCCGTACCAGGCTCAAGATCAATTGAAAACTCTACGTCACGGTTCGGGGGTAATCCAAGAATTTCTTTCGGAAAGACATCCGAAAACTCCCTAACTATAGGAATATCAAGAACCTCAGGTTCATCCTTCGCGGGCGAATCCCAGTAGCAAAGGTACCCGACACATCCTTGTCGTAGTAGCTTAAACGCAGCCATCACATTGATCAGCTTGCCGTTATCAGCGTCATTTTGACCTTTGAACTTGCACACAAACTGGCCCCCGGATGACACCGTCACCGTTCTTGAACTGAAGTCGATCACCGCCTTGTGACGCGTTAGCCAATCCATACCGAGGATAATGTCGTATGGAGCCATGGCTATACAGATTAAATCTGTTTCGAATTCCTTACCTTGAATGGTAATCGGAAAGTCGGACAGATGCTTGGTTCCCACCAAAGGTTCTCCATTAGGAAGATTAACGACAAAAGGGTCGCACGAATCGTTGCACACTAAGTCTAACTTGCTAACACAGCTATCCGAAATAAAGGAATGCGTAGCACCAGAATCAAACAGAATGCACACTGAAGTAGAGTGAAGGTATAAAGTACCTTGAGCAATTGGAGCATTGGGTCCATCCGCTTCACGCATCTCATACAAGCGTTGTCCCTGACTTCCAGAAACAGCTGGGGCCTTTCCCCTGTTCTGAGCAGTCGTTTGGACCGAAGGGCTAGGAGTCTCGGCAGGCTTAAACCTAGGTCGGTTGCTCTGATGAACTGACCCTTGCTGCGACTCTACTCCCTTCTGCTTCCCCTGCTTGCAGTACTTCTGCAGATGACCGTCACGTCCACACCCAAAGCACGACCTCTTCTCTTTCAGACACTCATTGCTCTTGTGCCCAACAGTACCACAGTTATAACACTTAACTGAACTCCAGGTCTGCCCTGACTGGTGAGTCGATCCTCCTTGCGTCATCTCCGTCTTAGCTCGGCCAGACTTGGCAAAGTTAGACGGTGGCGCAGGGCGCTTAAAACCACCTCCCTGGTTCTGGTTCTGCATCGACTTTTGTCGGTTGCGCCTCTTGGTCGACTCCTCAAGAGTTACTTCCAGCTTATAGGCACAATCAACATACTGCTCCAAGGTAGAGCATGTGTGATGCACCATTAACGGCTTGATATCCGGGCTCATCCACTCGTGGAAGTACCAGATCTTTTGGGCCTCGCTGATAATCTCGGCAGTGGCATACTGCAAAAGATGATTGAACTTAGATGCCAACTCGGTCACTTTCAGACCATCAGTCTTTGGGTACAAAAACTCTTTCTGCTTCTCCTCTCTCATAGCATGAGAGAAAAAGCGATCAACCATCTTGGTCTTGAACATCGACCAAGTCAACATTGGGCTCTCAGCCAAACCTGTGCTCTCCCACCACTCGCTAGCCTCCTCCTTCAGCTGAAGAGAAGCGATATGGACCTTCTCGGCCTCAGTACACTCCACGTTCCGAAACAACCTCTCCATATGGGAGAACCAATGAGACACTGCTACTGGCTCCCCTTTCCCGTTATAGCAATCGGGCCTCATGGAAGTGATGGTCTTAAGAGCGCGACCATAGCTGTCTCTAGCCCTGACGGCATTCTCCTGAACCGTAGGGTTTCTGGGTTCCACAACATCAGGAACCACTGGACGAGTAGGCACTTCTTGCGCTTGAGGCGCACTGGGTCTCAATACGTCTGTAATTGCCTACATTACGATCCCGCGAATAGCCTCAACAACTGCGGCGTCAAACAGCGTCAGCGCTTGGGTCTGATCTTGACCTTCACGCCTCTGCTGGACGCGAGACTCAGACTCGTGTTCATCCCGAACACCTCTTCCTGCTGGCCTGGGATCTTGGCTAGTCCCAGCACCGGCTCGAGTTGAGTTCCTCGTGCTTCTTGGGTTCACCATCTATTTACCGATCCAATTCCAAGCATTCAATACATTAATATTATGCAATATACTTATGCAATATACCAACGTAAATAAATTACTCAGAATAGATCAACTTGACATTTTATAGATGAACCTTCGAATTAATACACAAGTTACACATAAGTCTATCATTCGAGCACTAGGACAACAATTGCTCGAAGATAAGGTATTTCCCAGAGTACTTGCCGCAATACTGAAATATTACACATAGTACAAACTGGAATACTAAGAAACGAAACTACTGCGATAGGCAACGCCAAATCTCATCAAGGCGTTCCAAAATGCCTCCCACAAGACTGGCCACTCATGCAAGGTCTCTTCGGACTAGGCTCACCATCGAGCTCTGGCGATGAGTTTCGCACCCTGCTTGACCCTGAAGCACGTGGTCCTATCTCAGTCATGGTAAAGTATGGGTCGTCCATGACTGGTCCGCCTATCTCAGTCCTCCTCTGAGTACTGGCGATCAACTCATCCCTCTAACGCTGCTGTTCTGCGGAAATTACCTCGCTCTGGCGGAGAATCTCCTGCAGCTCGGATTCCGACCTCCATCTCCTTGGAGTAGGGATAGGCTGAGATTCCCTGTCACTTCTCCCAATACCGTACTCGGTATACAGTGCCTCCCAATCAGCTTCTGACATGGGTGCGTACTCTGGCACTGGTGACAATTCTGTATCGGGCTCCTGATTCTGCCCTCCAAGGTCCAAATCCAGGTCCTTCTCTGGATCCTCCTCTATGGGATCCTCCTCCTCGGGATCATCCTCGATGGGATCCTCATCCTCAGAATCATCCTCGATGGGATCCACATCCTCGGAATCATCCTCAACCATATCCTCGTCCTCGACAGGATCTAGCTCAAGCATCTCCTCTTCCTCGTCCTCGTACTCGATCTCCTCTGGAATTGGTCCCAACAGAAAGTCGTCTTGGTAAACCCCTTGTTCAAACCTCGACAACTCATCTTCCTGCTCCCATTCCTGTACTCCCTCCACCCTTGGTGGTGGCACAGGTGCAGGCCTAGGGACCATAGCATTCCTGGCTACAAGGACAACCGACTCGGGGAGAACGTGCTTGACGTCTTCGGGTGGGCTACTCGGGCCTCCAACCTCGAAACGTCATTGAGGTAACGGAAAATCTAGCCTCGGCTGGTCCGACTTGGCGTCTTCCGTCCCCCTACCAACTGAAAAGCAGACACCCATCCTATCGAACAATAAGGAAGGAATTAGTCTTTCTAGACATAGAAGCAAGCTTACTATATCAGACTGTAAAGAAGACACGACTATGAACGGTGTTTTTAAATTCTTTTCAGAATGAAAATTCAGAGCCCTTTTTAAAGCATTCGAAAACGGATAAATGGTTTATAAAATTCCAAACCTGTTTTAAAACTTTTAGCTCTGATACCACAACTGTAACACCCCCAAAACTTAACCCTTTTAGAAAGGTATTACCGCCAGTGATCCCAGTGTTCCTTACCGAGATCACCCCAGGCTCTACCGGTTAAAAACAAACATGAAATACAATTGATGCATAATGATCAACATAATTAAATCCTAAAAACTTCAATTCAACGCTTTCAAAAGACAAAAGCTTTTACACAAGCTATGTCACATCACATCAAATCGTCGACTATCTACGTAGCAGGACGAGTTCGGACAAAACAAATTATGAAAAAACAATCAAGCGTCAGGGTTTACAACGTCATCAGTAGCAGGGGCTAAGTCGGGAGAAGACTGGGGCTCAAGCGATACGAAGTCACCAGAGTGGACCTCATCCTCATCGGCACTTTCGACCAGAGATTCCTATCCAATGCCGGCCAGATAGAAAAACTCTGAGCCTGGGTTCCCCTTCGGAAACAAGATCTCCATGGTCTCCTTCTTCGCCTTCAAATCTCAGGTCCCCTGCTTACCCTCTCCAAACTCTTCCATCATCTCGACACGCGACTTCAACACGTAAAAAATGCCTACGTCGCCTGCAACTCGACCAGCCGGAGACGCTGACACGACATATAATACATAAATCACAAGCAAACAAAGAGAAATGGCATACTACGAACTGCTTACAAGACTTGTCCTGTCCAAAGGCACTCGTCTTTTCCTACAAATACATACGACTCTTCCCCGGACAGACAAAGTATGCTACATTACAGGTCGTCATGACCAAACATCTCGCGTCACTACCAAGGCACGATTGACAAAACAAGTTGATCAAACACACACGACTACAGGTCTACACGACCAACGTCGCACAAATGACGATAGGTCTACACGACCAAATGTCGCAAACAATTATAGGTCTATATGACCAATGATAGGTCTATACGACCAACGACAGGTCTACACGACCAACGTCGTACAACAATTATAGGTTTACACGACCAACATCACACGACTTGACCAGGAAGCGACTGGCGAGTCCACCTGTAAAACAAAACAAACGACAAACAAGGAGCGGTCTCCTGACCCTTCGTCATCACAAGAAATGCCCTCAGTCGTCTTCACACGATTATTGGCTATATTAAGTTGAATCTCAGTTTGAGCAATACACATGACGGCCCCGTCGCCAGAACGCCTACAACAAAATCAAGATCATACCAGAAGAAAGAGAAGTTATAAAATCAAACCGTCCCGTCACTTGACGCTCTGGCCAAGTTTAATTTTGGGGCTATTGTTGGGGTCGGAAAATTGACCATTCGTCCAATGGGCATCGACTGTCTAACGCAATCGGTCGGACGCATCAGACCCGTCAGACGTGAGCCATGCGACCGTCGCCTGATTCCTAGACGCAACGGACCAGCGAGATTTTCTCCTTTATTACTCCGAGATCTCCAACGGTTGTATACATTATTTCAGCCATCAAGGAGAGATTAAGAGCATTTAAGGAGAATTCAAGTGCCATAAAGAAGGAGATCAAATCATATTCAAGGGAGATTAATGCGGGAGATTCCTTCTCCTTGACTATATATACAAAGCTCCTTAGCTATTCTAAGATCATCCAATCCCACCCAAAAGGCCTTGTAATACATCTATTTTTCTCCATTTCGCGTAATTGGAAGAACTTGTAAACATCCTCACACGATCGGAAGCTCTCACGCTTCGGACAATATTCTTCTCTATCTAATGATAATAAGTCTTTCTTATCTCGATTTACATTATATTCTACTACATTTTATGCTATTTTACTCTTTAAGTCTCATATATTCAATCTTGTCATTATCATCGCCTTGACTCAACAAAATAGTCGTCATTACTATTTTTATTCGACTATCATGCCTAACGTTTGATCGATATGGATTTTTGCTATTTTACCCCGTCTAAGGCGATTTAGGTCGTCCGATCTTTTCGCCCCAAAATAGTACACGCGTTTTCGTTTCTTTTTGCTTATGTCTTTTTACATTGTTTGTTTGCATGCTCTTTAATACTCAATCGTCGCGTTCTCCAATGTGCAAGATTTGAGCGACCAAGCTGATGCACGGGTAGCCGAGGTTGAAGGTCAACTAAAGGTTGCTAATGGGAGCGTCAAGGCCGCTGAGGGAAAGCAAGCACTGGTCGAGAAGAAGCTAGCGGAGGTGCAAGCCCGGCTCGTGGAGCTTGAGGATAATGTTGAGGAGGTTCGTGTGAAGGATGCCCATGTCGCCACCGATGTCGGGACGTATTTCTATCTCAACTCTCGTATTGAAATGATGGAGGAGTATGCCGCGGGGGCTCATTCAACTTGGAAGATTGAGGACGCGAAGGCAAATATGGACCTCTTGTATCCTCGTGGTAATCCGGGCGACGAGGTGTTCAAATTGTTGGGCCTTGGTGAAGGCGAACAAGGTGAGGAGGTCAGTACTGAGGCGGTTGCAGAAGACGTTGCGGATGTATCCAAGGGACTTCTTGAGGCGACTGAGGTTCAAGATACTGTCCATGTGGAAGTCAATGAGAAGTCAGGCGAGTCCTAACTTGGTTTGATAAATGACAATGTTTCTTTTGGTGTGTTGTGGACGTTTTACTTTAAACGTTTTAGACAATGTGTTGTGCCCCATCGTGGTGATGGTACGGATAATGTTTTGGCGACCCGTCCGCCATCGCGGGTCGCGTATTTTGTAAACATCTTAGTGTTTGTTGCGTACCTTATGTTTTTCTTGTGTGCTTTTTTGCAGGTGGATTTTGTCAGTCGCGCCTTGGCCATCAACGCGAAATGTTTGGTCATGATGACCTGTAATTATGAATGTTAATGTAGCATGCTTTGTTTGTCCGGAGAGGAGTCGTATGTAATGTAAGGGTAAAGACGAGTACCTTTTGACAGGACAAGTCTCCTAAATAGTTTGTAGTATGTTGTTCCTCTACTCCCCGTGTGTCGATCGATTCGTGTGTTTGTAAGCGCTATTTTGTATATTGTAAGGATATCCTTTTGAATTTGAATGTCGTGTTTCATCTTCGAGGCCTCTTGTTCCTGTTCATTTTACGCTTAAGAGTACACAAAAAATAAAGGTCTTGGAGTGACCGTTGGAGGGTAACCCAACTGCCCTCCGATGCTTAAGTCAGTGACGTAATTCAAGCGAAATGTAATTGAATAGATATGTAAAAAAAAATGTAAGAAAAATAAGGTTTTAGAAATGATACAACTTTAAGTGGGTCGCGTTCCAGCTTCTAGGGATCGGTTGTCCGTCCTTTGTTTCTAGTCGGTATGCCCCTTGTCTGATGATTTCCTTGATGAGGTAAGGCCCTTCCCATTGGGGTGCTAATTTCCCGTCGGTTGGATCTCTGGTGTTCTGGAACGTCTTCCTTAGGACCTAGTCTCCTAACTTGAAGATTTTAGCTCGGACGTTTTTGTTATAGCTCCGGGCGACTTGTTGCTGGTATTGGACCATTCAGACTCTGGCTTTCTCTCTGGTCTCGTTTATGGTGTCGAGATTGTGAGCTAATTCGACGTCGTTTTATTCAAGGGTTTGGAGTCCGTATCTGGCAGTTGGGACAAGTAAATCAGCGGGGATGACCGCTTCGCTTCCATAGACTAGTGAGAACAGACTCTGTCTTGTTGCATTTTTAGGCGTCATCCTGTCAGACCATAGTATCAAAGGGAGCTCGTCGGCCTACTTGCCTTTTGCCCCTGTGAGGCATTTTTTGAGATTGTTGATGATGATTTTATTACTAGATTCTTCTTGACCATTGGATTACGGGTATCTTGGTGTGGACGTGACTAGTGTGTTGTTCCATTATTTACAGAAGGATCACATCTTGCTACCGATGAATTGGGAGCCATTGTCGCATACGATTTCTGAAGGGATGCCAAATCTGCATAGAATATTACGTTTTATGAATGAGATGACGTGTTTCTCTTTTACCTCTCGATATGCTTCGGCCTCTATCCATTTAGAGAAATAGTCAGTCATGGCCAGGAAGAAGACGCATTGTCCTGGCACTGGTGGCAGTTTCCCGACGATGTCCATCCCCCATCGCATGAAGGGCCATGGGGCTAAAGTCGGATGGAGCATCTCCGACGGCTGGTGCATGACGGCTGCGTGTCGTTGGCAGGCGTCACACTTTCTGACGTAGTCGGTCGCGTCTTTGTTCATTGTGGGCCAGTAATAACCTGTCCTTAGAGCTTTGCCGGATAGGCTGCGTCCTCTAGTATGGTTTCCGCATTCTCCTTCGTGTAAGGATTGTAAGACGCGTTGTACCTCAATTGTTTTGAGGCAGCGTAGGTATAGGCATGTAACAGATCGTTTGAACAAAACATTATCTTTTAAATCAAAGGTTACGGCTTATACCTTGAGTCTTTTAGCTTTTGCTTTGTCTGCTGGGAGTGTTCCATCCCCGAGCCACTTGATGTAGGGGGTGGTCCAATCGTCGTGGTCACCCACCAAATCTTCTTCTGTGTGGTCGCCTACCTCTGCTGAGACGACTTATTCTAAGGGTAATTCGTGCAGTGTCTGAATATCGTCTGGATTAGCTGTTCAGAAGACTTTGGGGACGGCCGGTGTGGTGATATGTGCCAACGGAATGTTGTGGAAGTCGTTAGGATGTAAGGCGGAGCCAAGATTTGCAGGGCGTCGGCTTGTGTGTTGAGGTTGCGTGGGACTTGTCGGATGGTGAAGTTCTGGAATTTGCTTGCCAATTTTTTGACGATATCTAGATATGCCATCATTTTGTTGTCTTTGGCAGCGTACGAACCTAGCACTTGGTTGACGATTAGGAGAGAGTCACATGTCACCTCTATGCTTAAAACTGCGAGATCGTGCGCGAGTGTTAATCCAAATACGAGGGCTTCATATTCTGCTTCATTGTTGGCCGGGTCCCACTCGCATCTCACAGCTTGGGCTATATGGTCCTCTTGTGGTGATTTTAGCACGACACCTAGGCCGACTCTTCTTGCGTTCGATGCTCCGTCTGTATGGAGTTGCCATGTGCCCCTGTCTTTTTTAACTTTCAGTTGTTTGACCTCCTTCGTGGCTTCTTGTTCCAGTGCCGGGCTGAAATCGGCCACAAAGTCGGCTAAAGCTTGAGATTTGATCGCCGTTCTTGGCTCGTACTCGATGTCGAATCCGCTAAGGTGTATGGCACACTTAGCCATTCGTCCTGTAAATTCCGGTTTCCTCATGACTGCTTTCATGGAATGGTTAGTTCTTACAATAATAACATGTGATTCGAAATAGGGTCGTAATTTGTTTGAGGCCATAACTAATGCCAAGACTAATTTTTCAAGTGACGTATACCTTGTCTCGGTGGGGAGTAGGGAACGACTTACATAATAGACCGGTGATTGTTTACCGTCTTCCTCTCTTGTTAGGACTGCACTGACGGCTGATTCTGATACCGCTAGATATAGTGGTAATGACTCATTGTCTTTTGGTTTAGCTAGTAGGAGTGGACTTGCCAAATACGTCTTTAAGTCTTGGAAGGCTTGTTCGTGTGCTGCCGTCCAGTCGAATGACTTGTTCTTTTTCAGGGCTTCGTAGAAGAGCTTGCATTTATCCAAGGATTTGGATATGAATCTGTTTAATGCCGCTATCCGTCCTGTCAACTTTTGGACGTCCTTGACACATCGAGGGGACATAAGGTTGACAATAGCCTTGATCTGGTCTAGACTGGCTTCGAAAGAGCATTTAGTCGAGTTTAGTTTCATGTTATACCTTTTTAGTACCTCGAATGCTTCCTTCAAGTGTTCGATATGGTCCCCTGCCGCTTTAGACTTGACGAGCATGTCGTCGATGTAAACTTCCATGGTATCTCCAATCTGGTCTTTGAACATTTTGTTTACCAATCTCTGATATGTGTCCCCTGCATTTTTTAGTCCAAAAGGCATTACTTTGTAGCAGTACGTACCTTGGCTCGTTATGAAAGCTGTCTTTTCTTGGTCGTCAAGGTCCATGAGAATCTGGTTGTATCCGCTGAACGCGTCCATGAATGTTAGCATTTTGTGTCCGGCGGTCGTGTCAACCATGGCGTCGATGTGTGGTAATGGGAAAGAATCTTTTGGACAGGCCTTGTTTAGGTCTGTGAAGTCGATGCATACTCTCCATTTCCCATTCTTCTTTTGAACCACGACGACGTTTGCTAACCAGTCGGGGTACTTGACTTCTCTTATTTTACCTGTCTCGAGTAAATTTTTTACCTCATCGTCCACAATCTTGTTACGTTCTGGTGCAAACTTTCTCCTTTTTTTCTTGACAAACCGTCATGGTGGTCGCCTAACTCTTGAGCTTACGAGTCGTCGAAGGTAATGGCGGGAGCGTCGGAGATCTGCAATTGTCTTGTCTCCGTCCGAACTGGCTTGTCGCCTTTGCTTTCTTGGGCGTGTCTTTTGGCGGCCGAGTATGTGTTCCCACACACGTCTGACCCTCCTAAAATGGTGTTAACAGGGGTAATGGGAACCGGAGAGGACGGTTTGTCGGATGTTACCTGGTCCCTTCGGTCGAGGGTCGCCTTGGCTCTGTCGGAGATGACATCGCGTAACAGCCCATGCGCGAGGAGCCTCGCAACTTCCTTGCGAAGAGCTATGCACTCGTTCGTCGAGTGTCTGTGGTCCCCGTGGAACTCGCACCACCGGTTCATGTCCTCCTTTGCGTCTGGTTTGTCGCTCTTCCGAGGCCACCTTACTTCCTTTCCATATTTATCGAAACTCATTACGAGCTCCGATACGGAAATGTTGAAGTTATAAGAGTGAAGCTTTGGAGGGAGAGCGGGGTTGTTTCTCCAATCCTGGTTCCTATCATAAGAGTTGTTTACCTGACCAGGGTCGCTCCGCCCCTTGAGGTAAGGTTGGTGTCGCCGATTGCGTCGATGATCTGAGGATGTTCTTCGGTCGATTCGATCGGGACTCTTGTTTGCTTTGGAGGGTTCCTCGTCTTCTTCGAGTCTGACTTGCGCCATGGTTTTGGCTTGCACATCTTCAAAGCTTCGGCATGGATATTTGGTTAATTCGCGGTAGAGTTCACTACCTCTGATCAGGCCTTGGCGAAATGCTTCGATCGATGTTGGAACGTCATAATGCGGGATCGCGACCTTCTCTTTGTTGTACCTATTAAGATAATCTCCTAGAGGTTCTCCATACCTTTGCACGATCCTGTATAGGTCGCTTGAGTGCTTTTCTAATCGTCGACTGCTAGCAAATTGAACTTTGAACGAATTGATCAAGTCGGCGAAGGAAGCGATGGAACCCTGTGGTAAATGCATAAGCCAAGTTAGTGCAATTCCCGCGAGGGTCGTGCCAAAGCTTTTGCACTTGACTGCCTCGCGGTTCCCTCTTGGGATCAAACTAGTCATTAGTTTCTGCTTATAAATTGAGACGTGATCATCGGGGTCTCCGGTTCCGTCGTAGTAGGGCATGTTGGGGACATGGAACTTTTTTGGAATTTCGACGCGTGTGATTGCTTCTACGAAAGGCGAGTCTTCGTATCCGTCGATTGCCTCCCTCTCGATTGGTTGGGGAACTCCCGGGATCCGTGCGATGTGGTCATCTAGAGTCTTCATATGTTCATTCATGGCTTGTTGTATGAGGGCCTGGAGGTCGGCCGGGGCCGTCACCTGTGGATGGGTTGCTCGAGCCCCGGGAGGCTCGGCTATAGAGTTTGGCATGTTAGTCGTAACGAAAGTGACTAGAGGGGTCTGAAACATACCAGTATGTTGGGAAGCATTGGTCTCCACTGCGGGTGTTGTATCCACTCCATCTAGGTCGAGTCGCATGGGTAGTCCTTCCGTATTGACCACGCGTCTTAAGCCTCTGGGAACCGATACGGCCGAGTGTACCTACGACCTTAGAAACTCATTTTCACGGGTTAGTCGAGCGATTTCAAATTCAAATTGAGCACTTAGCGTATCGGTCCTGGTACGCTGTTGAACTAGTTCTTCTTGAAGGACGTTCATAGCTTTTGCAAGTTCTTGTATTTGTGAATCCGCGACCGGCTGGGCGTTGATGTCCTCTGCCTGATTTTCAATTTGGACGTTGCCCTGGGCTAGATCTTCGATGAGAACCACGGGATTTCCTGTGCCGGTCATGATGGGATGAGGGTTGGTTTGATGATTGGATCGCTGATTGGCTAGATGACCCACGGTGGACGCCAAATTGTTTTGGGGCGAAAAGATCGAACCGACCTAAATCGCCTTAAGAAGGGCAACTAGACAATAATAATATTGATTATATCCGAATGATCCAAATCAAACAAAGATCTAGACGAAATGAGATTAGAAAGATGCAAAGACAAGCTTATCTCTTCTGAATAAGAGACTAGTCGAATCAAAGGATCTAATCGTCGGTCACTTCGATACTGAAATGAAGATTCAAGCTTGAGAGCTATGATGAATGTCAACCAGAGAGTAGTAGATAGTAGTTCGTATTATGTCAAATTCGTACCATTTACAATGATCTTAAATCCTCTTATATACACATTTAATTTCCAAAGATTAGCTAAACTAGCCGTTTGGCCTCCGTGATCTTTGCTCGTCGGCTTTGATTACCAGATGGTCATGATCTTACAATATTTATGATTGATTACGCGGGTTGTAACGGCTGCATGGACCGATATATTAACCCTCATAATCCGGGGTTCAATAACTTCTCTGATCTCGTCGTGGTCGAGATCCTCGCTCGTCTTTTAATCAGACGATCACTCCAGATGAGAAGGCCACTCCGTCCATTGGGCTGTTCTAGTGAGGGTCCGTTAAGGATGAGGCCCAACAAGGGCTGGCTGAAATTGCATTTTCAAATGAGATGAGGGGGGAAATTTTAAGGTAATTTCATTTTCGTGGCTTAAATCTACTAAGGCTGGTTGGAATTATATTTTCGGATTAAATAAGGGAAAAAAGCTTTTAAAAAATTTTTTTTTTTTGAAAAAAAAAAGTTTTTTTATCTTCAGTGGGGGCTGTAGCCCCCTCTCGGCCCCACCTGGCCATGCCCCTGCTATGGAAGAAATAGGATCTTCCCATTCTTAGTTTTAAAGGCGCACCTAGGCGTGAGGCGTAAAATATTAAATAATCATAACTTAAATTTAAGTTTTTAATTCTACCCTTCATTTGCCCCTCGGGTCCTTAAGGATCAGGTCAAGGGTAAAAGATGAAATTGACCCACTATATGGGAGTCCAAAGTGATGGTGTGTTTCTGGCTTGTCCCTCGGGCCGATGTCTTTATCTAGATTTCATTTTAGCCATCATTTATAGTTGACAACCCGTGTCGCTTGAGTCTTGGGTTGTTTTGAAACCCAATATCTTGTGTTTTTTTATTCATTGTCGTGCGAGCGATTTGCGCATGAGTTTGCGTAGTGATTTTGGCATCGTATCTTATATGGTAGTTTGTTCCCCTGTGGCCCAAAGGCTAGTTGGGAATCAAACAAATTGTGCTTTCAGGCCCTTAGGCTAATAAAGGATTAAGCATATTGTGCTTGTAGGCCCTTAGGCTAAAAGAGAATCAAGCAGCTTGTGCTTTTAGGCCCTTAGGCTGATAAAGCTCAAAACCATGCAGCTTGTGCCTGGTGGCCATCAAGCTAATATATATGTCAACAGCTAGTGCTATTTTTTATTAGGGCAGCTTGTGCCATTTAATTAGTATTGCGCCAGCTTGTCCCAATTTGTATCACAACAGTTTGTGCCTTTTAGTATCGCGACAGCCTTTGCAATTTTGTATCACGACAGCCTATGCCTTTTAATATCGCGACAACCTGTGCCATTTAAGTTCGCAACATCATGTGCTTTTAATATTACGACATCCTGTGCCATTTAAAATTGTGAAAGCTTGTGCCATTTTGTGCAACGACAGCATGTTCCATTTCGTATCACGACTACTTGTGCCTTAGTAGCCCCTCGGATAATAGCATAAAACTTGATGACAGATCGTGCCCCTGCGGCCCGAAGGCTAATAAAATAATGATTGATGGTAGCTTATTCCCCTATGGTCTGAAGGCTAAGAAAATAAATATTGATGACAGCTCGTGCCTCTACGGCCCGAAGGCTAATAAAATAAAGATTGATGGGTCCCCGTGTCGTTGTTGCCCGTAGGCTACTAACATAAAACGTGATGGCATCTCGTGCTCTTGTGACCCGAAGGCTAATTAAATGAAGATGGAGCGCAAGTCATAAAAAATGATAGAGTTGAACCGGTCCATATGAAAGTAGGACAATATGGTAAAAATACTATCCTGATAGCTAAAGCCTTAACGCTTGGCCTTGGCATCTGGAAAGCTATTGAGCTTGTCTTAAACTCTATTTTGGTCGAAGGGGGTAATCTATGTGTTATTAAGGTCTTGATAGGTGTTTGAATCTGTCCCTAGACTCTTGAGATGGTGATCTCAAATATCCTCAAAGTTTTGTTGTTCTTCTCTTATGTGAGCTTTGTCCATGTCTTTAGAGAAATCAACCGCATAATCGACCGAATTGCTGCTTTGGGGTACTGTGCCTCCTCGACTTTTCTTCAAAGTAATTTTGAGCTTAAGGTTCTCATCCACAAAGACGCTTTAGGATGGTCCACTAACCGTTGTTAGGGGCTAGCCTAATATTTTCCTTATAAAAAAAATACATGGATTCAACTTGGTAACACCAAACTTATTTCAATGGAGGGGCCAAACAAGATCTAATTTACCTTACCCTATAAGCTTAATCAGTTAATGGGTTACTTGAGTTTAGCTACACTACACAACCCATTTACCCTTTTTTTGCACAAAACCATATTTATTTTTGTAACAATTAACATATTTACTTGTATTTTAGCTAAATGAGGATATACTTCATTGTATTCAATTCGAATCAGTTTCCAGGCCCAAAAGGAAAAATGAAAGGGAACCCTAAAACTCTCTCTTATCTCACCCCTCACCCCCAACCCCTTGAACTCGAGCGGCCGCCGCTCACCGATCTCTGGATCTCGATTCTTCACCTTGACTCCTACTGCAACCCCAACCACCACCATGTTGACGACAACCTGCAACCCATCGATTCCCCGACCAACCGCTCCTTCCTTGAAGGGGTTGCGGTATTCAGGGAGAAAATCAAGAAATTTGATCTTCTGAGAAGCTTCCCCTTCTTCGTGATTTCGGTGTTTACGGAGATTTGGAGCTTCGATTGGAACCGGTGGGGTGAAGGACGCTTGGATGAGTGCTACGTTGCTCGTCATGGGGCCTCTGAGATAAATCCTTTCCTGCGCCGAGTGGAGGAGTGGATCTTCTGCCCCTTTGGTGCCCGGATCTCGTTTCTGCATCGAGGAGTCGGGCGAGTAAACCTCTCTGCCTCCCCAATCCAAGGTGTCTTCCTTCCTCTCTCTTTCCTTCTCGTTTCCTGAATTTGTGGTATGTGCTTTCCTCTCTTATTTCTTGTTATCTGGCTTGTTTAAACTTGAAATTCCATCTTGCGAAATCCTTAACTCCTCATTTTACCACCTTTCTTTGGTGCTTCCTTTGGTTGTTCCTGTCTGTGTGTGTGTTTAACCTGTATCTTGTTAGTCATTGTCCTATTTATTAGTCCTTTGACTGCTTTCCTGATTACTGGACTTTGAACCTTTTGTTGGGTGGTTTAAGTACCTGCTGTGCTTTTTCCATTTATGTGATAATCATATTTACATCAAAATTGATCTTCTGACCTCTTGTGACTTGGTGCTTCCTGAAGGGACCACAATCCCCATTATTGATGAAAATAGTCTCTGCCTCAAGGATTTTGAAGGAATATGGTATCTTGATAGAAATCATTTTTTGGATTATCAAACCCTGAACAATCCTCTCTGGAGTTTTGACTCACTGAATAAGCTCGATCGAAACATAGATGGAATTGGGAGTAATTTGGATCACTCTGACCAAATTACTTTTGACATAAATAACTCGTGGTGGGTTATGACTGATTTCCTGCCTTTCTTGGTCTGCCTTTGCAGGTTTTATGGTGAAACCAAACAAGATATAACCTCCTCTAAAAAGAAAATGAACAACGCTAAAACTACCAATATTGTCTTCAGTGTTGATTACTTTGCTGGTGGCATCACTTTAGGTTTATGCCATGTCAACCCATACAATGGTAAGGTTAGTTTTTCTTTGATTTTCCTTGAAAAATCCTCCAATAATTCTACATTTTTCTATGGATTACAATCCTGGAAACAGAAATCACAAGACCTCATGAACAATCAGATATGGCAATCTGGAGTTGACTCTCAAGTCAATAAACCAGCACATTTGAAATCCATGGAAATAAACCAAGAAATGTCAACCTACCCCATGAAAATTCAGCTATGGAGGTTAACCTCATTGTGCAATTATGTTTTTTGGATTATTGTACGATGTCTGGTATTGATTACCGAACTGTGGGATGAAAATCGATTTACCACTGTGTTTGACCATGTATGGAGATGGCCTTCACAAGCTAAGGCCTGGAGTGCCTGGATGTTTACCCCTTGGCATTTACAAGCAAGCAATGAAATTCTTAAAATTCAGTTTCAATTGAATGAAGAAAGCACCAAAAAGCTCAGAACTTGGCTCCAGGGAGCAAAGAAGATCACAATCTCCTGGATTCAATGTTGTAACAACATGAAACGATATTGTACTTGGTTTTTGCATTATTTGTGGAGTGCTACAAAAAATATAAACTTACATCAATGCTACTTGGGTTTTGCCTTTTGTAGATGGCAACGTATAGTTGAGCCCTACCAATTGTTGTTTAAGTACAAAATGTATGTGGATTGTTCTGATTACAGGCTTTAAGTGCTGAGATATATATGTTTAATCAACTTTCCATGACCAGTATTTGTATAAACTTGAATATAAGTTATACACTATTGTTGGTTGATATGTTTAAACCACATTTTCACAAACTAGAAACTATCAACTGCTATATGATGTACTCTAATATTTCCTATTATGAGCACTCCTACATTATAACTTCTAGTAAGACCCCTAACTGTCTACGGATATGGGGCAACATTACAAATGTTTTTTTATGAAGATTTCCACTTGGAATTGGTAAAACAACTATCTGGATGGACTTAGAATCCTTCTGTAAGATTGAAAGGATCCAATTACTAGCTCTATTTGAAACACGAACAAATAAAGTACCAAGTGAAAAAGTATGGAAAAAAGCAGGATTTGACCAATTCCACTGTGTCCCGGCTACTGGGTTTTCGGGTGGAATCTGTGTTATGTGGAAAACATATCAACTCGTAAATGAAATACTTGAAATAGATAAGATTGAAAAAAGGTTTGTTAGTATGTTGTACACCAACTTGTGTGACAATACTAAACTACTAATAATCCTAACTTATGCTCCCCCGAATGAATCATGAAAAAATGAATTATGGGAAGCAATAATCACCTTTATTAAAAATAGTGCATATCCGTGTATTGTTATGGGTGATTTGAATTAAATACAAGACCCAACTGAAAAACTGGGAGGGTCCTCACCACCTTTAACCAAATTCACTAGACTTCGACACTTCAAAAATGAATGTGAATTATTAGATATCCCTTTCCAAGGCAATGCATTTACATGGAGAAAAAACAAAACGGACATAGACAATATATATATATATATGAAAAGATGGATAGAGTCTTAATTCATCACCAAATATTACATGGGTACCCAGATATCTGTACTAAACATTATGCTTTTACGAGCTCTGATCATTGCCCTATATCAATTGAACTAGCTTCAGCTAATTCATCAACCTTTCAAATTTGAAAAGATTTGGATGACAAGAAATGATTTTAGAAATGTTGTAAAACAAGCCTAGAGAAAAAATTATCACGGATCAAGAATGTATGATCTAGTCTCTAAGACAAAATTACTAAAGAATCATGCCAAACTTTGGAATAAAACAATGTTTGGAAATGTATTTACTCAACTCAAAGAAATAGAGAAACAATTTTCTGAAATACAAATTAATATTTTTACAAATGGAAATAACAATGAAATTCAAAAACAAAAAAGACTCATTGAAAAAAAAAAAATACTCAACTTCCAAAAGATTTTTTGGAATCAACGAGCCAAAGTTAAGCACATTAAACTAGCGGATACTAACTCGAGTTATTTTCACAAAATAGCAAGTGGAAGACGAAACAGGAAAATTATCAAGGAAATAAAGACACAAGAAGGAACTAGTATTATTGGAGAAGAAAATATTAGAAACGAAATCAGAAATGACTTCATCAAAAGATTTAGAAGTGAAGAAATGAATGATGCTCTACTACAAGAAAATATGGAACTTATAAACCCTGAGATATCCATAGAAGACAATGAAGAATTAGTAAAAAATATCACTAATGATGAAATTAAGAAGGCAGTTTTTGATATTGGTACGGACAAATCTCCAGGACCTGATGGCATGATAACAGAATTCTATAAAAAATACTAGAATATTGTGGGACCCTCTGTAATTCAAGCTGTGAAAAGCTTTTTCCTTTCAAGAAGATTATTCAAACAAGTCAATCATACATTCATATCTCTAATACCAAAATGTGATAATTCAAACTCAACAAACCATTATAGACCAATAAGTCTATGTTTGACAATTTATAAAATTATTTCCAAAATTCTAACAAGTAGACTTAAAAAGACTATGGAAAAATTAATTCACCCTCTTCAGGGTGCATTTGTAGCCAATAGAGCTATTCAAGATAATATCTTAATAGCTCATGAAATTTTCCACTCTTTCAAGTCTAAAAAAGGAGCTGAATGATTCATTGCTCTAAAGTTAGATATGGAGAAAGCGTATGACAGAATTGAATGGAACTTTATTTTAAAAATCATGGAGAAATTTGGATTACATTCTAAATTCATAAACTGGATAACAGAATGCATCACAACAGTATCTTTTTTGGTAATTGTTAATAATGGACCAATGGAAATATTTAAACCAACTAGAGGACTCCGACAAGGAGATCCACTATCCCCATTCCTTTTTATTTTAGGATCTGAAATTCTAGCCAGTAAACTACAAAAAGCAGCGGATAGACTAAGAAAACGTATTGGTTTTCAAATGTCAAGACTGGGAACTCGAATCCCGTTCTTGGCCTTTGCGGATGATATTATGATATTTTCCAAAGCAAAACAAGAAAATTGTAAGGAAATTAAGGATGTTTTGGAAGTTTATTGCAAAATATCCGGCCAAAAAGTGAATTATCACAAATCGGCATTCCAGGTAACAAAAAAAGTAACAAACACTACAAAACTATCAATACAAGGAATTCTCACAATTACAAATATGACATCGCTATATAAATATTTGGGTTGCCCAATCTTTAATGGGAGGGTGAATTCTAATACCGTTGTTGATCTGTTAATTAGCACACAACAACAACTAACAAAATGGAAGGCTAATTCTCTATCTCAATCAGGTAGAACAACCCTCATCAAAGCAAATCTTGCATCAAGACCTAATTACCTGATGCAAAGTTTTATGCTTCCCACACAAACACATAATGAACTTGATAAACTAAATAGAGGATTTTTCTGGAATAAAGAACCTTCGTATAAACCTCTGATAGGATAGGAAAAAATATGTAAACCAACTGAACAAGGAGGACTTGGCTTGAGAAAATCAAAGGATATGAATAAAGCCTTACAATTTAAATTATTATGGAAAATTTTGACTGAACCGGATAATTACTGGGTCAAAATTATTACTGAAAAGTATTTGAAAACAGAACATATTCTACAATATCAGAAAAAAGGACAGTGCTCTTGGCAATGGTCCAAAATGTGTGAAATCATTGACGAATTCAAATCAAGACTTATTTGGCAAGTGGGGAATGGTGGAACCATTAGATTTTGGACTGATAATTGGCTTTCTATGATTCCTCTTTGCAACATGATTAACATGCAACCAATACCAAACAAAAATGCATTAGTATCAGATTTTATGCTTCTAAATCGCAACTGGAATAAGGAAATGATTGAACAATATCTACCAACGGACTTAGTTAAGAAGGTTATTTCTACACCAATACCTTTAAACAATATACATGATAGAATGTACTGGGAAGCAAGCAAAAATAGTTGGTTCTCAACTAGATCTGCTATGGATATGCTCATTAAAAAGAAAAGATACACAGCACATGATACTTCCTGGATTTGGAAATTGGACACTTATCCTAAAGTGAAAAACTTTATATGGAAAATCATGAAAAATGGATTACCAACAAAAGCAAGACTAGCCGAAAAAGGTGTTGTAATCCCACCAGGTTGTATCAGATGTAATACACAAACTAAAGATTCTAATCATCTTTTATTTCAGTGTATTCATACGCTGAAAACGATAGAAAAAATGAACAAACATACGTACAGAATCATAAGGTCCCTAAACATTGGAACAAAAAAAGCTTTGAAATTATTGAGGAAATCCGAAATAAATTAGACCGATCACAATTTGTTGAACTGACAGTGTCATGGTGGGGTATCTGGTTTTATAGAAACCAACAAAGCTTTGGCAGAACTAACAATGACAATGATACAATTAAGGATGTACCACTTTATATTAAGCATCAAATTGACAATTGGAATCATACCAAAAAATGGAATCCAGACTGTCTGGCGGATACTAAACAAAAGAATACAAAGTTTACAAAAAAGAAACGACAAATGAGAAAATGGAAAAAAACCACCTGAAAACATCATTAAAATAAACACTGATGGATCTACAAAAACGAATGGTGAATCTAGTTACGGATTTATCTTTCGTAATAGTAATGGTGAACCGATTCTAATCTTTGGAGAAAAATGTGGAATCTCAACCCCCCTCAAGACAGAAACCATAGCGATTAGGAATGCTTTAATCAAAGCATATGAACTGGGTATTACTAACATTCAAATGGAATGTGACAACCTCACTATTGTTAACGTAATAAATAAGATTTGGCACTGTCCCTTGGATATTGAAATTTTAATTTCTGATATCCTTTATCTTTTACAACTGTTTTCTTCAGTGCAGGTCTGTCATGTCTTCCGAGAAACTAACACTGCGGCCGATTGCATCGCAAAGCTGGGTCAGCAGAGTTCTTTGGAAGACATTCAAGCAAATTTAGAACTTTTAGTTATCATCCGTAAGGATGCTATAGACTGAGAAACCGTATCTTCTGTGGTTTCCGGTCTAATTTTTACTGTATAAAAAAATGATATACTTCATTGTAATAATATTAGTTCTTTTGGTGTAGAGTAATATTTCTCAACTAAACAAACCTGAATCTTACTAAAGAAAAGCTCTTTTTGTTAAAAAAGTTGATTTTGAAAAATAAAAGCCCAAACATGTAGTAGTGTAGCCTTGAGCTAAATATTATTAATAGTTGTAAAATGAAGCCCAGGGACAAACTGAGTATCCCACACAAGTAGGGGTGAGCAAAAATATCCGATCCTGCCAACCCGATCAAATAATCTGCCAATCTGAACCCTAAAAGTCCGTATCCGAAAACATTCGTTTAATTTTTATCCGAATCTGATCTGATCCGAGTGATTTTTCTGGATACTTGGACCGAATACGGATCGTGATATTTTGCTTACCAGATATTCGAGAATCCGATACTATTAATATATATTATATATGTTTTTATAACTAATATACAATGTTTAATTAGTTTAGATGATCTCAAAATGGTGCTTGTAATTTTTAAGTAATTAAACTCACTTCAATTCTTCAATGCAACATTCCTTATTTTATTCCTTTTAATAAAAAACAACCTTGATTATTATTCTTATAAAAGTAAAACCCTAAATCAATAATTCATGTACTAATGGCCGCCTCACTAAATAGAACAAATATGCTTTTTTTTCAAGATTGAGTGTTCATCATTAAAATGAATTTTTATTATATAAGTTAAAGCTACAACTTTTTATGTACTTGAAAATTCCTCTTGTTATATAATATATACGTTTATGGTTCTCAATTTGAAAAGGTTGACAAGTTTAATTGTTTGAAAAAATTAACAGGGACTTGCAAATGGTGTTGATGTTTGACATTTAGTTTACACTTTGCGGATTGTTAATTTTGATAGAATTAGAAAAAATAACATTTTGATTTAGTTTTTAATAGGTTTTCTAGTAACCGGAAAATTTGGATATCCGAGTCGTATATCCGATCCGATCCGGATAATATTTTCCGGATATCCTGTCTGTAACGGACCGGATACAGATAAGAGTTTTGTGATTTTTTTTTACCGGATATCCGACATACCGGACTGGACCGGATCTGATATATCCATTTACTCATCCATGCACACAAGTAGCGTAGCCTTTATGGCTTTGATTTATATATGTTTATGGATGCTTGTCGTAGCGCTGTTCTATTCCAAATAATCTTCCAGTTCCAATCTTGAATACATTTTATGTCTCACAACCAGCCCCGGCAGGACGACTCCAATTCCCTTGAAGTTGTCTTCTCCGGCCGCACCGCCACCGCTTCACCAAGCTGCCGCCGATTGTATCCTCCTTCATCGACTCTAGGTATGTAATAAGCAAACCGTAACAGTGGAAAACTTGTGAAATTCCTCACTTGGCTTGTCAACTCCAAACAAAGAAAGGAAGAGGAACAATATATAAAAAGAAACTCAAATTCAGTTGTGTAAGGTTAGTTTTAAAGAACCCAATTTCTCATGTCTTCCCCTTGTTCGTAATTTCGTTCATTTGAACTAAATTACTGTAATACCCTGACTTACGTCGGTAGTGTCACACGTCAGTTATCTCAGACTGTAAAGTCCAAAGTCAACCAATGTTTTAATCAAAACAATTATACTTTAACAAATAATTAAAAATGTTAAATAATAGCAGAGTAACTGAAGACTTTTATATCAAATACTCAATTCTTTAGTTAAAATTCCTCTCATAAATTGAGAAAGATTATTTACAAAGGATATTGAAATTACAGCGGAAGACTTTTAATTAAAACCTAAGCACATGACTAGTTTATATAAGTATTACATTTATTTAAGAAAATTAATTTAATACTAAACAACCATAAAGACAATATTACTTTAAAGCTTCAATCTTCGACTACAAGCCTTCGTCTTCGCTTTGTTACGTACGTACTTCAAGGCGTTGGAGATCAACCATTGATGTGCCGTATAGGACGGATGACACCAGCCAACCATGCAAGGAAAGGAAAATGTTGGTCGGTCTAATGAAAGACTACGCAAGGGCTCAAACAGAATGGTTCTTGTGATTATATACAGTTACTATCATTGCCTCCTGAATAATAGTCGGTAGATGATATATAACTCGGATACTCTCACGGAAACGAAAGAAAAGGTATGCGACAAGAGAAGACTCCAAAGAAGATGAGTCTCATGGGAAATTAATGAATTTGTTTGGGAACGTTATATTTCACACAAAGTTTGAAAACCGACCTTGAATATTTGGGTCCACGACCAACCTCATCACATAATGCGAATCCAGATTGGAAAGAGGACTTACTTTAAACAAGAGTTCGGACGGGTTCCACGTTGTACTTTTTGCCCGAGGGTATATTAATTATGTGCAACAAGGCACTTATCTTATTTAATTTCAAAACATGCATTAACGTTAAAGCTTTTAATCCACACCAATCTCGCAATGAGATATCTCATGGGACGAATCCCGATTTTCGGCACTAGCTAAGTGCACCACCACTTTTATTCGAATAAGGGTAGGTCATGACCAAAAGTATTAGGGCAATAATCCACCTAATACTAGTTATAAAGAAACAGTTAAACCTCGCAAGGTAAATAGCGTTTCTATGAATACTCGTGCTAAACTAGCAAGTATGTCCACACCAATACACAACAAGTCCACACCAACTTTATCTAGCACCCTGTAATAATAATAGATATATATACATAGGTTGTTGCTAGCATATTCTGCAACCTAATAATAAGGTTCATTTATCACACTATTTAATCAAACAAGTTCCAAACGACAAGAGAATTATTTATCACAACTTAATAGCACAATCGATTCATTGTCAATTAAGATAAAAATGGAATAAATATACAAGAGCGAACCGCCACTTGTAGAGCTGTCAAAAAGTGATTGAACCCGTTTTATCGACCTGACCGACCCGCTTTTGGACCCGACCCGACCTGACCAAATCTTTTGATAACCCGAAGTTACCGAACCCGAATTTACCGAGACCGAACCCGACCCAATTAACGAATAAATGTGGAGTATTAATAAAATATAACATAAAATATATATGATAAATGACATATAAATAATGATAGTATGCTTAATATCCTAAAAAAAAGAACATTGTTGTACTTATATAATTTTTATAATATAGAAATTTATAAATTAATATAATAAAAAGTAAAAATTAAAATAAAATATGATTTTGTTCTACTAATATCAATTACATTTAAAAAATTAATAATATTATTATTATTTTAATTCATTTCAACTTATTTTGACATATTTAAATTTGTTTTTAACTATTTAATAATATTTAAATAATGAACAAAATATTTAAAAAATGACGCTCTTGACCCGTTGGTTAACCCGAATTGCTCGCTGACCTGTAATGACCTGATCGGATTGACCTGTTATCTGAAATGACCCGACTCGTTCTCAACCCGAACTCGAAATAACCGAACCGAACCCGACTTGACCGACCCGATTGACAACTCTAGCCACTTGCCTTGAATCACGAAGAAGGTTGAACGGCATATCAGAGATGGTTGCTTCGATAAGCAAACTGGCTCCCTGCTTTATTTTCGTTCCAAAAGTGATTCCGAGATGTACCCAAATCACAAAAAATAAATAAATTATGATTAGATAATGTTTTCAATAACAACAATTGAAGGGTACAAGTCTTGATTTTTAATTGAATTATGATTAGATAAAGTGATTCCGAGATGTACCCAAGTCTTGATTTTTAATTCAATTTCAAGGCTTTTCGGTAAAAAGATTATTTATACGATTAAAAAATCAATTAGTCGTATATTCTAAATAATCATATCATAAATAAATTAATCCCATAATTTATTTATAGTCTAAAATTTCCAACTTAAAATATTGTCTAAATGAAAAGTTATAAATTAATCATTCATAATCTAAGATAATACTCAAAATAATTATTATTAATTTAATTTTTATATTTATAAAATCAAATTAATCCCATCTAATTATTTATTAATCTAGATTAATTTAAGTAACCTAGATTAAGCCAAATAATAACAAAGAAAAATGTCCGAGACTCCGAGCTTCTTATTCAATGAAAAAAGAAGCATAAGGCACGCCGGCCCTAGAAGCGCTCCTTCTGGGAGTGTTTCCAAGCCACCGCCCACCGGCTCGTCTGAACCGCCGCCGCTACCATGGCACCTGCCCCACCGGCATCCGCCTCACCGGCACTCCGACCAAGCCCCCCGCTCCGACCGAGCCCCACTCCGACCGCGCCTCCCGGCGCCTCCGACTGTGCTCCATTCGTGCTGCCACGCTCCGCTGCGTCCTCGCCGGCACTCCGACCAAGCCCCCTGGCTCTCCGAGCGTCTCTAGGGCCGGCTACTGCCCACCCCGATCCACACCTCCACCCCACCAGCGCTCCGCCTCCAGATACCACTCCATCGCCACCGCCCTCCGCCTCCAGACACCGCTCTACCGCCACCGCGCTCCGCCCACACCTCCGCTCCACTGCCCTCCGCTCCGTCCACCCCCCATCGCTCCTTCTCTATAATCTTTAGTTTTATTTTTGTTTTTTGTTCCCTTTGTGTTTTTTGTCCTCTTTTGTTTTTGGATCTGGTTTGTGTGTTGTGTGTCTCCCAGATCCTTTTTTTTTTCCCGTGTTTTGTGTGCAAGCTTGTGTGTGGTGCTTCTTTGCTTCTGTTGAGTTGATTGAGAGTGGAGATCGAGTTGTTCCAGTTGTGGTCGCGATTGTTTTAAAGCTCCTGAAGATCCAAAAAGCAACGTCAGGGTGGTCGAGACTCCTGAAGATCCCTCATCATGAGTGGGGGCAACGTCATGGTTGTCCATTCAACACTTCCCAGGATTGTTTTCTTGTTTGACCCGTCGTCTGGTAGCACTGCTCGTTTGTGTCGGACTCACTTCTCTCCCTAGTCTTATAGCTCGTTTTTGCTTTGTTGTATTTTCATTTGCTTGTCTGTGTTGTTCTTAACTTGTTTTTCCAGTTGCCGTTTTTTCGGCCTTTCGAGCTATCCGACATTTTATGTCGGTAACTCGAATTCTTACCCTATCAAAAAAAAAAAAATAGTTTCAGTCATTCATGAGTGTTCTTTATGATTAAGTAGTGTAAGAGAACATTTCAACTTGTTAAACAATTAAAATTCAGGAATTTTATACCTCATTTCGGCTAATTTGGTTCAAGTCAGATCTGTAATTCGGTTAGACTTATATACCCTAATTCGGTTTTCTGATAAAAGCAAAAAATAAACCAGTTCGGTTAAACTAACTGACCCGAGTTAGTGTGATTCATTTTTTGGTTCACTAAACTAATTATTTGGTTTCTGGTTTGGATTTTTCTTGTTCGGTGTTTCTGGCTCGGTCCGGTTTTGAACCTATTAACAGCCTTGACTGTCAGCTCTCAGTTTCTCGTTCATCGTCAGTCTTCACGCTCGACTCTTGAGTGACAATCATCTCGTTGGGCACCATTCACGGAAAGTTTGAAACTTTCTGCTGGTAAGTTTGATTTAATTCGTTGATTTGTTCAATGAGTCCTTTCTATTTTCCGAAGACATTAGGTTTATGGTTTCAATTTTTTGTTGGTTGATTGTGGAACTTGTTTGTCTGTGGTGGAAATGTGAGGCGTAGCGAGGGGCATTCCTTGGCACCTCAAGCGGCCTGGGCATAGCGCAGTACGAGGGGCGCGTGCCTCATGTGCCGTCCACAACGCTCGAGCGCGTCTGAGAGAAGGCCTTTATATTTTAATAAACAAAATTAAGAAAAAGGCTATTTTGAGATGTTTTTTTATTTATTAGTATATTAAAAATCAACAAAATTTACATATCTATATTCAATCGATTTATTTTCCAACCTCCAAAACGGTTCTGGACCCACATTACACATGTGTCAAATTGTGGATATTAATAAAGTTTGATGTTAACCAATCAAGTATCTGAATTTTAAATCAATATATCTTACATTATTTATGTTTTATTTACCTAACTATCAAATTTAATTTAACCAACAAAACTTCTCAATTTAATGTACGGTATTAGTGAGTTTTTTATTGTTAAATGTAACAATTCTCATTTAATCTAATATTTATTTGTTATTAAAATAATATAAATCATACTTTCACAAAATGTTTTAGCAAATCTTGTTTCTAACAACATAGCAATTTAATCTTATTTATAAGAGCATAACAATTTAATCTTATTTCCAAGAACATGGCAAATCTTATCATAGTTTCACTCTTCTTTTCGATATAAGCCGTAGTATTATCTACGTTACTACTCTAATGACAATTTTTACACCATAAAATAATTATGATCATGTTAAATACAAAAACGAAATTTCTAATCTATGCCTAAGGCATAGGTTAAGCACTTAATTTTTAGAAGGATTTTGTTAGGTGTAATTATATTAGGGGTTTTAATATTTTGTGAAAGAGATTAAGCAATCATTTTTAGGAAATAGTTTCTAAAACGAGAATTCTTAACATGTGCCCTTAGGGCATAGTTAGAAAAACCGATATAAAAATTATTAGCATTAATTATTTAATGTATATTTTAATTATCCCAAATATTTTCAATTTAAAAACTTTTTTTCTTTAAAATAAATATACATTTAAATAAATCCATCATAACACACAAGAATAACCTTTGGTATATTCCAACTATTTCAAACTTATTTTCTTCAAAAAAATTGATGTTTACAATAATGCCTATGGGTTATTTTTATTAATTACAATTGATTGTTATGAGTGTGTGAAGAATAGAGTTTATAAAATTAGCTAATACAAATATATTTTTCTTTGAAAAACAATACACTCTATTTTTTAGTAATACGAGAGAACTTCAAGAATTAATTATATTTTTAAAACACTCTTCCATTTCAATAATATATTTATTATTGTACAACTAAGATTAAGTTTCATGATTTTCATATTCTCTTGATTTTACCGTCCGTATTATGAGAAGATTTTACAATACGATATGTCAGGAGGCTTTAAATATGATACATATATAAAACCGTTGGGTGAATCTAAAATCTTATGTCTCCACTCTACAAAAGCAAATTAAACATATTTTTAGTAATTTTCAGCAATAAGTATATATTTAAGATCCTTTTTTGAATTTTATGATTTTGGAATTGATGAGATTACATGTAAATGCAATGCACAAGATTAACCCATGTATACATTTTCAATATCTCCATCCAAATTTCAAAATGGCTTATGTTTATTGCTCTTTATTTATTATGAGATACACACATTTATTTGCTCATTTGTTTAGCATTGTTTGCAATTTTCATGATTGTTGTAAAAATCAATTGAGTGAAGGATAAGTTTTCGATCTACGTATTGATATCTCATTCATTTGGGTTATATGATGGCCTCTAGATAATTTTAAATCATCAAATCTGTAAAAAAAAATCAAACAATGAGTCTCACCTTGATTATCAATTGAAAATTAAATTTAATTTTTAAACTTGATTTTTATAGATCAAATATCCTCACTAAACTAGAGATAATCTTAAAATTATATCTTAATTGTTTAATTGTATTTTAAAGATTTATTTTATTTGAGTCTTTTATATTTAGTTTTTATTAACTCACTTAATTATATCTTCATCCTAAAAAAACTTAAATTAATAATATATACTCTAAGGTTTTATTTATAACCAAAATAAGTTTTTCTAATTTTGTTTTATTCAAATTATTAGTTTATATTTTAATTTAATCTATATATCTATATAATAAATCTATCCCCTTTCGAGACACCAAAACGCTTTTGGACCTACATTAACTAAGTAACATTTTGTGTTTTTTTTTACCTTTTTTCTAAAAATCCTAAAAACATCAATTATTTAGAAAATAATTAAATAAAAAGTCTTAAGATAAAATATGTAAATTTGAAGTCCTTTACTCTTTGGATTTATTATTATAATACTAAATTTTCATTATCATTAGATCTAAGTAAATTATTTTTGGTTAGTTAAACTAAATAAATTTGTGTGTAATTTGTTATTTTATCTTCTAAGTTATTTTCTATTAATCACTTACGATTTATAAGATAATTTTTTGTTAAGATTTTATTTGGTCAGATCGAACTATATTTATGACTTCGTTAATTCAAATTTAATTTATTTTTCACTAATTGTTGTGTGCTTAAGATTTTAAATTAAATAATTATTCCATTAATAATTTACATTAAATATAACTATATATTTATTTATCTATTTCGACTAGATTATAGCATCTCACCAATCCGGCTACATAAATAGTATGAATTATACTCATTATTTAAAATTTGAATATTTGAAGCAAATTGCATTACATCCTCTCTCTCTGAGTAAGTAATGTGTGCTAAATCATACTACGACAATGTGTTTCGTCCAACTTGATTGAAGATAAGCATCATCAATATGGTAATGGTAATGAGGGAAAGTATAATAGTATGGATGAAGCCGACATACATTAAGTAGTCGATACTATTTGTTCCAAATAAGTTTGTAAAGGACTCATTAAGGAATTAATACATTGTAGTCAATAATTGAAAATTATCTTCTTAATCTTCACCAAAATTGTTTTGTATTAAATTTTTATTGATTAAACGATTTCACATTTGCTATTGGTTTTGCAAGTAGCTAGGTAGCACTTTACCAACTTTGTCAAATTCAAATCAAAATTTATTATACATCTCAAATTAAATCTTACTTTGAACCTTAAAATTTTATCATGTCTTAACCAATTTTCAACTTTGCATACGTTATGATAATTTTGTACAAACAACTTTTTACTAAATTTCAAAATATTTGTAATTTAAAGGAAAATAAAACATTAGATTATTTGGTTTGAGTGTACTAGACCTTAACTAATTTTATACATTGCATTTTCTGTAATGTTTAAATATTGCACCGAGTCGACCAAAACAAAATCTTGAACCGAAATATAAAATAAACTATTTTATCATTTTTACGTACATCTGAATCTTTACACAATAAGTATCATCACCCCTTAGCCATTAAGTCTATCAATTCGATAAGTTATCATCATATTATATATTTTATATGTTTTTTCATTTTATTATATATGATGTTTAAATAAATTGTTATATAGAGTATAAAATGAATGGTTACTTTTGCTTCTTATACATTACATATCGATGGATATGGAATCTCTTTGATTATTGATTGTATAGGCCAAGAGGATGTTTTATTATTGATTTTTCATATAATATAACAAGAAAATGTATATTTGTTGATGTTGATTTGAGTTTTAATGGATTATGGCATATAATATATATCTTGAATTTGAGTTTTGGTGTTTTTGTAATAAAGGCAACACCTTTGATTCAATCATGCAATTTAATTACCACTATAGAGATTTAGATGCTTTTAGCAAAATTTCAAAAAACTCTTTTTTAACATCTAACTTAGGATCTCATGCATAAATCAATATGAATCATATAAGTAGTAACATACATTTTTTATGCAAATCTTCAAGCTAGGACCAACTATGGAGAATAGAACCTCAAGCGTAATTCATCTTCTTGGTCCACACGAGTACGGATCTAGATCACATTGCATAAGTCTGCTAGAACAGGAAGAAAGTTCAAAACTTCATATCCTTTTGGCAAGGTTCGACCAGCCCTAATATTATGGTGTGGGTGTGTATTTTCTCAACACATGAGATAATGGATAATTCCCTTGTATATAGAAAGGGTATATATATAACAATTATATTATCTTATTTTTCATAAAGATAACTTTCCTTTTATCATCAAGTAAATAGATAACGATTATAATTATTTGATGAACAATCTACAACCTTAATTACCACTATATGACCGACCCCCTTGGTCCCATTAATGGGCCTCGGTTTACTTTGATCTAGCCCTCTAATATGTGTGACCTTATAGGACCCAGTTATAGTTAGCATTAATCGGCCCAATCTTATTTAGCCCATAAATTATAGTTGACTTCTAACAAAGCACTATGACTACCTAAAATATCCGTATTATAAATCTCCATTATTAATCCTAGTTTATTATTAGTAATTGTCATCTTGATCGAAGGACATATTCCTTCAGAGTCTACTTACCATGTGCCATGATTGTAAATAACGATTATATACAAATATAAACATATATAAATAAGCAATTTCAACTTATAATAAAGTGTTATAATTTTGCACTTTTATTGTATATACAGTAATCTATTTTTCGACATGTCACATATCATAAACTGCACATATTTGTTGTTTTTTCACAATATCTCAAACAATGTCGAAAACCCATTTAATATAAACTATTTAACAAAATTTTGAATATATATTACATATATATCAATTGAGAATGTATATAAATAATTCATAACAACATAATAAAGGTACATATATTAATTCTTTAAAATAATACTTGAAATAATACTAAAATACGGAATTATTTATTAACTTTATAGTAATTGAATATGAGATGAATTAACTCTTAAATATAGAATTAATATGTTACATAGCACGACGCATCTATGACTAGCAAATTATAATAACTAAGTGAGTAGTGAATGGAAAAGGTTCATGTGAGAATGGACGCTTAGGTGAGAATGTGAGAATGTCGGATGTGCATGGATTTATGATTGTATGTGCATGACTTTGGTAGATGAAAACTCATGCACATATAGGAGATGTGCATGAATTTTTGCCTGTATGTGCATAAATTTGTGACTACATGATGACTATGTGTAAGTAAGTACTTATGCACAATTACGTGAATGAATTTTTGCCTGTATGTGCATATATTTTTTTACTATGTATGTGACTATGTATAAGTTAAAACTCATGCACATACAGGCAAAAAATCATGCACACCTCTCAAAATGTGCATATATTTTTACTTGTATGTGCATATATTTTTTACTATATATGTTACTATGTGTAAGTGAAAACTCATGTGTATACAGATAAAATTTCATACACATTATGTCATATGCATAAATTTTTACCTGTATGTACGTATTCTCACCTAACGGATTCACATTCGTAGTGAATTGCGTGATTGATTAACCATAATTTAAGCTCCTATTTTTCCTTTTGTTGAAGGAGCTAGCATCAGTTTATGCTTCTTACTTATTAAAAACTTTAAAGGGGTGATCTTATTCAAAATTGTTCCTATAATATGTACATGTTCCTTTTTTACAAAAAAGATGAATGATGGATTCGTTTAGCAATTGCCTAACTTAATAATATAACTGTAAAAAACATTTAAAACGTTCAACTATTTAGCAAAAGAATATACTCCATTTGTTCATTTTTTTTATAGAACTTTACACATATTAAGGAAGTCATTAAATTTTTTTTGAGATTTCAAAACTTTTCTAAATTTAATCAATCACCACCCTTTAGAACTAACAATATAGAGAGAAAATCAACATAACCAAAATTCAATATAGATTTTTATAATTTCTATGTGATAAATTGCCTTGAAATCATATAAAGCCAAATATTTATGAACAAAATTTCAAGACTAAAAGGATAAAATACGAATAGAGGTAATAAGATTTATTTGGATTTATGAGTTGTTTAACTATTTGATACTGATATTGTAGTTATAATTGGTTAACTAGATATATATATATATATATAATATGAGTTGAAAGTTTAAAAATTTATTCAATTGTGTTAGGATATAAAAAACTAGTTATAAGTTTCAATTATCAAATCTGAATATTTTTAAATATATAAATCACGAATTTCTATATTTTAGGTAGTTCACTCGAATACCGGTTCAAATCGTCTGTCCCACTTCGGTGTCCCAAACGGTGTCCCAATCATTTTGATTAGTCCATAATTTCTTTTTTAACTTTTTATCAAACAAGTGCATGTATATTTTATAATTTCTCAACCAATCAAAAAATCAAAATGAATGGAACACCAGTAACTATCCAAACCCCTTGTTTTCAAAGTTTTTATTCAAACTAGTTAATAAACTAGTAACTAGTTTATTTTTCCTTGCCAATTTTTTTTTTCCAACGAGTAACTAGTTTAAATGACCATGCAAACACACCCATAGTGTGTTGTAAGGGCGGATCCATGAGTGGCCCAATGGGGGTTGTAGTCCCCACTAAAATTTTAAAAATAAAAATATTTTTTTTTGTATTTTTTTTTTAAATTAAATATTTTTTCTTAAAATTTGTTCTTCGGAAATATCTAAATTAATTATGTATTTTTCAAAAAATTAATTTTATTTAGAATTTGTTATGCATAATTCTAAAAGATACTATAAAACCACAACTCCACCCAAATTTGCACACATGTCCTTCAACAAAAAAAATTCCCTATCTCCTTTATATCTATCCTTATTTGTGTTAGAGTTTTCAAAATTAAGGTTTATGGGTTTGTAAATTTTGAAATTAATTTTTTATACAAATTTGTTGAAATTACGCATAGAAAGTAGTAAGTAATGATGAAATTTGTTTAAAAAGTTTAATTTCGGGATCAATTTTGAGCAAAATTCTACTTAAGGTTCGAATATAGGGTTTGCTGTTTGAAATTAGGTTGCTTATGTAAGGTAGACGGCAGACTTTGAAAGTTGGGTTGCTCGTGTAAGGTAGACGGTGCTCTTCTGGATTTTGGCACCTATTAGACTGCAATCCTGCGTCCGCCCCCTGGTGTGTTAGAAGACAATTCCCTTCGAGTTTTGATGATAACAAACGCAATGAATTGTATGTAGTTTTTTGTTCCTGTAGTGTTTCAGGTTTAAACTAAGAAGGAACAATGGAGAAGCAAAATATAGAAAAATAGGGAATTGTCGCCCAATGAGAAGCAAATGAAGTTACAACAAAGCAACACAAGAGAACGAATCCCTGGATGTTTTCTGACGAATAATGACATAGAGGTTGATTCCTGGCTTCGCCAAAGATCTTATCTACCATATCCTGGTGTATCTAGAGTATCTCGGTAATTGGTATATTGATGAGAGAATGTGGATATCGATGTAATATTTCTATAACTGATTAATTCGAGAAAGATATCATTTCTATAATCGTGTTTTAGAGATGCTATTAAAGCAACGCTTTGTACTCTAGGTTATGTGTGTGTTTCCGAAGTTTATTGAGAGCATTGGTGCAAGGTGTAATCTGCGGAGCTTGAGATCGAGACTCGAAGGTTGTACACTTGTACGTGATGTTACCAGGTTGATTTTAAGTTTACTTCTTGAGTCTTTCATTTTATGTTCTAGGGCCTAAAAGGTTGGTGAAGTTTACTTGTGTGTCTAGGCAACTTTGAAGTCTTACTTGCTTGTAGTTCGTGAATTGAATAAAAGAAGTATATTTGTTTGAAAACCTTCTTAGATAAACCTAAGAATGTAGTAGATTTTATATATTTTGGATAACTAGTTTGATTGTCAAAGATTCCTACTATAAGAAAACATGTTTGTCACTCTATGTTTTTTTTATCCCGCTATCTTTCTCTTACAGTTCCTTATTATTACTAACACTACATTCCGACACTACATACAATAAAAATATATTCGTTTATTGATAATTTACTGATAACTTAGTAATAGATGATACCATACTTTTGTCCTAGAAAAAATATTTTAATCCATAAGATTAGCATATATTCCAAATAAACCCTCAATTATATCTTAAAACTCATTTGGTGTACGTACAACTTAAACTTAAAATTAGTATATTCATTTTTTCTCGTAGAAATAATAAGTACCTACATTCTAAGTGACAAACTTGTTGAATGTATTTTCTTCCCTTTCCTCTTACTCCTATTGTCTTGATTACATCTTAATTAAATACTCAAACCACCACCATCAAAATTATTAATTACTTATTTAAATGTCTACTATAAGCTCTTAAATCTCATTTGGTATACATCAACATTGTACAGGATTTTACCTTCCTTTTATTAGCTTGAAGAATCGAAACCAAACAAACAATTACGTACACAATATTCTACTTTTGTATTAGCATAAAACTGGAATATTAATTTAATGGCTAGGTGTATATATAACGCAATGGCAATGGGTCCGTCATACTCACAATAATGTAATCAAGGTGATGCATCCGCCATTAATATGAAATCTTTCTCCCTCTTCCCAATCATACCAGGTGATGGAAGCAAAGATTTAGGCTTGGATTTTATTCGCATTTCACTTGCAATTAATATGATTTTTTTAATTTGGACACCATTCCCACTTTCAATTGCATGGCATTTCAAATTTAATAATTGTCCAACCACGTCATTGTAGCTTTTATATTTAATATTTTTTTGATGTTATGCATATTAATTATGCATTTGTGAAACAGACCTACATTATTCTCTAGGGGATATTGATAACAGGTTTTTGTCGTCTAAAAACTGCTATGCAAAATATCCAAATAAATCCTAAACCGTAGTCCTAGGTAAGTAAATGTCGAGTCCACAGGGAGACAAATGTCTATCTAAATATGCAATTCGTATGTTACTCAGAAGTAACCAAAAGGTTTTTTTTTTTTTTTGTTTAAGTAATCTAAGCATGCAAAGGCAAGATAAACTAAAGATGATGAATTTAGTAATGGGAAAAAATACTTAGTCAAACAACATCCACTATTCGTATGACAAGTTGATCATAGATACTCATTCAAAATCATATGCAATGGAAATTCCAATTCATTTTCAGATATAACTAATAGCACAACCAGATACTATTAGCACTAACTAATCAAACAACCCTGAAACTATCAAGATTCAATTTAATAGCAGCGTTACGGATAGGAATATAGTTGGATACAATTCTAGCATAAAACAACAAGCTTTTATCCTAGAATGTAAATCAAATCTCTCCTGCATAAGACTAGCACAACCAGATACTAGTACGATGCAGTTGCTACTCTGAAATAGATATGCTCAACCAGTAACAATCCAGATCTAGCAATAGACCAATAACAACAAACCCTAGTTGATCAGACTAAAGAATATCAATATCAATCATAAGCAATCAAGCGAGAGAGAAGATAAATTCCATGCAATAGATTAAGAGTAAGAGTCTCACAACTAAATCACAACGAAAGCTTCAGCGTCTGACTAAGCCAGGGAGGCTTAGTTCTTCATAGCAAATACGTAGAATAGAAAAGTGAAATTAGGGTTCAGAGATACTAGGAGGCAAAGCTCTCTTCTAACCCTTAAATACTAAAGGAAACAAAGCCCAAATTAACCTAAAACGAAATATTAAAACCGTAATAAAATAATCTGAAATAAAACAAATAAGGAAAATCGGCTCGGCGGTCTTCTGACACGGGCGGCGGCCGCCGTAACCTTCACGGCGGGCGCCGTAATTGCGGCGGTCGCCGTCTTTCCACGGCGGTCGCCGTGGACAAGTCGTAGTTACGGTCGTTGGAATGGAATTGGCGGCGGTCGCCGTAATTCCGCGGCGGTCGCCGTGATTGCTTCTCCAGCTTCTTCTCTTCAGCTCCCAAAACCTCCAAATTGTGTCTTCCGTACCTCCTCGCCAAGTCTCCAAATCATCTCCAAAGCATCCTAAAACACCCCTAAAACAACGCTAAAACTCCGTCAATACGCACAACATAATCGTGTGTATCAAACTCCCCCTTTGGTTACTTTTGATTGACATACGAATTGCATATTTAGATAGAATTCGCCTCCCTGTGGACTCGACCTTTACTTACCTAGGACTACGGTTTAAGGTTTGTTTGGATATTTTGCATAGCAGTTTTACACGACGAAAACCTGTTATCAGATATGGATCTTCAAATGCATGGCTGATAATTTCTTACGTACCAATGTGTTACAAGAACAACAAAAAATGGTACAATTTATCCGGTATTACTCTGGTTAAATCTGATTACATTGTTTTTTTAGACATGGATTGGTTCCAAATTTATCCAATTTGAATCCAGATTATGAAAAATTCAAGAAAAAAACATCTATATGTTTCCAAAGTGTTTGTAGGATGATCCCAATTTTCTAAAGAGGAAACTGAGACCGTCCTCGGCCAATTTTTCCGACTCGGTTCAGATTTCGGTTTTAGTCGATTTTATAACCTCTGGCTTTCGTTGTGTAGTGAGAGTTATCTCTATGTTTCATGAGTTTGGATTCTCTAACACGAATATCGAAAATTTTGGTAGCCACGTAATTAAAATCCAACCGATGTGCTACAAGAATACAAAAACTTCGTTTTGAACATGGTTCTCTGATTTCTTCTTGTAATACATGTGATACACATAGAATGTGGATGCATTGAATTTTCCTAGTTCAGAAAACAACAACAACAAAATGTACAATTTTTATTTAAATGTCTCGATCCAAAATCTGGATGTGGAACCCTTTAGATCCTCTCTAACCTTTCAAAACACAACACAAGCCGACGTCCATCATATAAGTGCTCATTTGGTTGAACACTGAGAATATAATTTCCATAAAGTTATTTTTCATGAAGTGTATTTCTGATATAGTGTATATTTTGGAATTTGGCAAAAATATGTTTGATTAAAGCCAACTTTCTAACAATTAAATTGCTATAATATGTTTGGTTAAAAGTCAAAATTTATGGAAATATATTTAAAATTACTGTTATAACTCCAATCCTTGAAATTTAGTAATTTGTCTCATGGGTAAATAAGAGATTTGTAAATGAAAATAACAAAATAATAAAATAATAAAAGATATTTGAAATAAAAAGGGTGGAAGAAAATCTTACACAATAATCGCAATTCCAATATTTTGAAAAAAATACAAATCCTGAAAATTTAACTTTTCATGTTTTTCTATACAAAAAATTATAGCCAAACACATGTATTGAATGCTACTTCATTAGATTTTCAACTTCGTGTAATTTTTTACGAGCAACCAAAAAAACGCTAAGAATGTGAATGATATACTATGGCCAAAATTTAATGGCCAACCTCATATACATAACGTGAAAAACAAAAAATGTATTGAAATTGACTCAACCAAATAAAAAGAATAAGATTTGTTTTTAACTTAATTTATCAAGTTGAGATACTTTAATTAAACGGGTCCTAGTTTTTCCCTTGTATAAAAAAACAGAGATACTATAATTAAACAAATAAACTTCAACAACAAAAAACCATGTAACTTCTACAGTTTAGCGAACATTTTATTTTTTATGCAATGAATCTTAGTTATCATGAATCAATTATAAAAGAAAAAAATATATTTGATTAATTAATAATTAGGAAATTTTGTGTGACATCCACGAGGATTGCAAATTCCTTGTGGTGCTCAAAGTTTTCAAAAAGTCTGTGTGGTACCCTTGAGGTTTCACAAATTCTGTTTAATACCCTCAAACATTATAAAAACAAAAAGTAATTACAAATTATTCATATTTTAAACTTAAGTTAATAAAATCACCATATATTTGTGGTATTTAACAAAACACCTACTCTTTAACTTTTATTACGACCATAAAATTTATATTTTTAAGGAAAATTTAAAGAAATTTTCTCTTATTTACACATTTTATGACATTATAATTATAATTATTATTTTTAAAAATCTCCAAACATTATATATTTTGAATGCAACTTTTTTATAAAAAAAAACATACTTTTATGATTATTATTTCCTCCCATAAAACGTTATATAGTAAGTTTTACAAAAATCCCAAATTTCAATATTGTTTTGAAAGAAAAAGGAATTTAGTCAAAAAATCATGTACTTTTGTTAGTTGAAAAAAGGTATTATTGAAAAATAAATTTGAATAAGGGTATATTTTATACAAATAAATAAATTAGATCAATTTTTTAACAATAAAAAATTTATGGTGTAATGAATAATGTGTTAATAAGAGTATCTTTTTAAAATTTCCCCACAAGAAATATAAAATTTAGTAGTCTTATAAAAAAATAAAGATGAGGTGCTTTTTAAATGCCAAAACAATGTTACGATTTTATTAAATTATGTTTAATATATAGATAATATGTAATGATTTTTTTCTTTTTATAATGCTTGAGGATACTAGGCAAAATTTGTTAAAAATTAGTATATCTGGTGGAATTTCTTTTTATAACTCGTGACTACCACGTAGAATTTCCCTTAATAATTTCTCTTAGCTGATTGTGAAAAATAATACATTGATAACAAAAATGGGGTATTAAGATGAAAACCAGCATACCCCCGTCAAAAGGAACATGATCAAGTATAGAATTGTAGATTGGTTAGATTGATATCACACATTCTTCAAATAAGAAAAGGAAGAGGACATGAAAACTGAAAGAACTTCTTCTATCATGTTATTACTCACCAAAAACGCAAAGCACGCAGATAATTATAAGATGATATAAATAGACAAGCTGAGCTACCTAGGGAACAAATTACATTCAGTTGCAACATGCAGCTTAACCAACTAAGTTAATGACGTCACGTTAGGGACTAAAGACACGAAGCTAATCAATTGATCGGTGTACAAACAGTTTCATCAGCTTACTAACTAACAGACTCAATATCCTCCCTTCAAGTTGAAATGTCTACAAGACCCAACTTGACAATGAGAAAATGATGAGGTTGTCGACCAAGAGGCTTGGTCATGAGATCAACTAGCTGAAGACTAGTCTGTATATAAGAAGTCTGTAAGAAACCAATCTAAACTTTTTCCCTTGTGAAATGAACATCAATCTCTAGTGTTTAGTCCTCTCATGAAAATTGGCAAAAATCATTTGAGCAACTTGTTATCACAAAATATTATGGCTGGGAGAGGTACTTTAACTCTGAGATCATGTAACAAGTAATATGTCCTGAGGAGTTCAATTGTAGTAGAAGTCATACTTCTATATTCTGCTTCTGTGGAAGAGCAACTCACAATGGCTTGTTTTGTTGGTTTTTTATGATACAAAGGAATGATCCAAAAATACACAAAAACCAGTTAAAGATCTTCTAATAGTCAAGCAAGCACCACAATCAACATCTGAAAAACCAGTGATTTTAAGACCTTGTTGTACAACGTAGAAAAGCCCCTTTTATACTTAGCTCTTGAGGTAACAAAGGACATGTAAGGCAGCTTGCCAATGTGGTTGACGAGGATTGACTCGAAAACTAAGACAAATGCTACACAACATATGATAGATTAGGTCCGGTAGGGACATGTAAAGTAATCTCTTAATAAGGCACCTATAAAGCTCACTATTTGGGAGTAATTTCCCTTCATCAACCCTAAGTTTCAGTCCACTAGGCAAAGAAAATGAAGTCTCTTTAGCTTCACTCATCCTAGCAGCAGGTTACAAGATATCCAAACTGTACTTTCTTTGACTCAAGTAAGTACCATGAGAATCCCTGGAAACTTTCATTCCTAGGACATATCTAGCAAGACCTTAATCTTTGATGGTGAATTCATTATGCAGAGAAACCTTTACACTGTTAATAGCATTCACATTCCCTGTGACTTGTATGTCATCGACATGAAGTAGCAAAATGAGAAAAGAAGTAGCAATGCATTTCACAAACAAACAAAAAATCATTGGTGGACTGTCGAAATCCCAATGACAGTAAAAAATGTGTTTACTCTTGATTCCACTGACGAGATGCTTGCGAAGCCCATACAAAGACCTCCTTAGCTTGCACACTTCATGAGACTTTCCTTTGTAATAACCCTCTAGTCTATTCATAAGATGTCCTCCTTAAGATAACCATGCAAGAATGCATTGGCAACATCTAATTGGAATAAAGGCCACTCTTTGGTAGTTGCAATAACAATGAATCCTATCAGTAGGAAGTTTGGCGACTGGACTAAAGGTGTGCTTATAATCCTTGCCTAGCTTCTAATTAAAACCCTTCACAACTAGTCTTTCCTTATGCCTTTCAACAGGGCCTTCTGACCTAAACTTCACCTTAAATACCCATTTAGAGCCTATGGCTCCTGGAAGGAAGGGATGTATGTTCCCATGTTCCATTGTCCTCCAGAATATGAATTTATTTTGCAATTGCTTCCTCCCACTCTGGATGCCCTTGAGCTTCACTAGAAGTACAAGGATCAAATATTTTCATAGACTGTGAAAATAACACAAAGTAATCTTATTGTGGCTCTGTTGAAGTAACATTATCCATAAATGTCATAACATAATAACAGTTCCAGATTGGAGCTCTTTCTTTGTCTAGAAGGCTCTGTCTAACAAACACTGAAGGCTGAAACTACTCATTGATCTCATAATCAACAAATTTAGTTGATGATATATCATTTCCAGCTGCATCATCGACCTCCACATCACCTTTAAACTAAGTTGTGCCACTGTACACTGTCTTGACCTCCAAATTGAATTGTGCCACTATCAAGTTCATTGTGTTGCTGAGAAAAAGGTGAAAGCCCCACCAAACCACTGTCATCACCAAATTCAGATAGAGAAGGGAAAAACACTGATCCTCCAGATTTGGAGGGGTTAATGGGTGTTGATTGGCTACGCGGGATAGGAATGTTGTCCTTAAAAGGAAATTTATCCTCATAGAACACTACATCTCTGCTATGAAAGATGACCTTTATGTTCTTAACTAATGTCACAACTTGATCTTTAGTGTGCAAGAAGTATGTCCAAGTTGCACGACTCATGTCATCAAAAATGGTAAAGAAATTTTTTCTCCATTGATGTTAGGAACATGAAAAGGTCCCACAAATTCATATGCAACAAATCAAAACATGAAACAACTCTACTATCACTGCTAGGAAAAGGTAACTTGGCCAATGAGCAAATATCACAAAAAGTATCCACTACAGTACTCCTTTTACAACTAGGAATATGCAACATTTTTGAAAAAGACACATGTTCTAATTTATTATGCAAAAGATGAAGTGAAGTACTATTGCTACAATACTACTTAGGCAATAAGCCTTATTCACTTTTTGTCTTATATTCCTTTGTGCGTCTAGTTTGTATAGCCCTTCAAATTCCTTTCCAACTACTACCACATCCTTACTCAAAAGGTCATGTAGCAGCATGAAGCATCAAAATGAGAAAATAAAATTTTTTGCTTAATGAGCTTATTGACATACAGAAGATTGAATATGAAATCTGGCAAAACACACAATGATGACAAAGTCTGGAGTCATGATCACATTGTCGATTTGTTCAACCCTCTTTACTAGGCCATCATATAATCTAACAAGGATAGGTTCAGGTAGGTTTCTCAGATTGGTCAAACACTGAAAGAAAGAACACATATGGTCTCTAGCTCCAGTATCTAGTATCCACTCAAGCTTCTTGGAATCACAAGTAGCATGATTGAGATAAGAGTTACGTGCAAAGTTCATTTAGGATGACGACACAGTGGACTTGCCATTGAAAGCCTCATGAATCGGTTGCACATAGACTTAACAAACTCAAGATCCATGTTAGCATATTTGCCATAATATGAGCCATCTGACATATCCACTGGAGTTCCTCGCACACTATTCTCTTGCATCACATTTGCAACAACTTTGTGGTTCCTCTTATTCTTCTTTACTTTGTACAAGTCCGGATAACCAATGACCTCAAAACAATTCTCAGAGAGGTGACCATCCATGTTGCACACAAGACAATGCTTCTTCTCTCCATTAGCATATCGGTTGCCATCTTTCTTGGGAAAATCTTCCCTCATGGGATGCTTAAGATCTAGTTGCAAATGTCATTGGCTCAATAACAATAGTGAAGATATGTTTCTGCTTCTCCACTTGTAACACCAATTGTTAAGCTTTGTTCAAGCATGGAAGAGGACCCATTAACAAGATTTGACACTTTAAAGAATCTAAATCGGCATTCATATTAATCAAGAAGTTCATCATCTTATCTTCACTGTCCAATTCTTGGACACGGGAAATTACCTTGTAAGAAAACTTGGATACAACACCACATTCACAAGTAGGAATGCCTCGCATAGCCTACAAATCATCCAAACACCACTTGAGCTTGGTGTAATAGTATTTCACAAATTGGCTTCCTTGAGTAATCTTCAAGACTTCCTACTTCAATTGGTCAATCATCGGCTCAATACTTTGATTGTAATGTTCCAACACCTCGATCAAGAGATCCCTTGTTTTCGTAGTGCAGATGAAGGAATACACCAATTCTGGACTCATCGAACTTACAATCTAACACACAACCAACTAAGCGTATCTGATCCATTGAACGAAGTCGCACGAAGATTCCTCTGGTTTCTGGAGAGTGTCATCAATGAATATGATCTTCATCCGTGCTCCCAACATCATTCACATCTGCCTATGTCACCCGATGAAATTGCTCCCATAAAAAAGAACAGGTGTCAAGGATGCCTTTGGATTTTCAAAATCCGACATTCAAAAAGGATCTTCAAGTGTAACCGCGTTGAATTGCATCTTTTTCTCATTCATTGTTGTCGAATTTGCCATGATCGTCGATGTAAAGCTTCGAATAACAAAACAAATTGTCGAATTTTGTGGAAAGAAAGAAAAAAGAAATTGAGGTCTCTCAATCTTACACACTTTCAATCTAGTTCCCTCAGCTCTGATACCATATAGAATTGTAGATCAGTTATATTGATATCACACATTCTTCAAACAAGAGAAGGAAAAAGACATGAAAACTGAGAGAATTTCCTTTGTTGTATTATTACTCACCAAAACGCAAAGCAACAAAATTATTACAAGATGATATAAATAGACAGGCTAAGCTACCTAGGGAACAAATTACAATAAGTTGCAACAAGCAGCTTAACCAACTAAGCTAATGGTGCCACATTAGTGACTACAGAAATGAAGCTAACTAACTGATCAAAGGAAGATACATAACTGATAAGTGAACAAACAGACGCATCAGCTAACTTACTAACATACTCAATATCGAGAAACCAAATTTCAAGTAAAATAAAATGTTTTTAATGTTTCTGTCCCAATGTGCCTTGCATTTTTTTTTACCGCATTGAAAAATCGGTAATGGCTTTTTTTGTCTTTCCATGCAGTCGAATGTTTTAGGTGCTTTTGAATATTTAGTAATTGATGATAAATTGATGTAAGGTCTCACTGCATTTAGATAAAAATGATGCATGGGTTCCTTGTTTGACTCCTCATCCCTAATCTTTAAGAGTTTAAGGACAATGTCTCTAATAGTTAGGGCGCGTTTGTTTAGCGGGTATGGGGAATCAAGAATGGGGTTTTGGAATAGAAAATTGATTACTTGTGTTTGTTTGCCTGTTTTGTGGTTTGGAACCCCATTCTTCATAAAAGAAGAAGGACATCCATGGTCGTAGAGATGGTGTGCTTCATCTTATTCAGAGCAGTTGTGCTTCAGTTTTTGCTTAGATGGTCTTCGAAAGGGACTTCCAAGGCAAAAATCAAAGAAGAGTACAAAGGAGAAAGTCAACGGTTCCGTCCACTTACGATATCTATGATCCACAAGTTACGATCTTCATTATAGGACGTACAAAGAGTGCAAGTGGACGAAACCGTTGAATAATAGCGATTAAGGCGTTCAGAAGTTGGCAGGGCGTCTATCAGACATTTCCAAATGAAGTTTTGAATTTTGGGTGGAAGTTTTAATTTCCAGAGTCAGATTAGGGAATCTGTTTGAAAAACTGTTGTAATAGCCTGGGTAATCTTACGTGAAAATTTGACCGAAAAATTATCGTCAGAGCTTGGGGTCCATACTAATCTATCAGTAGTGTTTGACAAAGGGATATGAACAGCCAAGATTTTAGTGACAATATGCGGGGAAGGAGAGATTGTAATTTGTTTTGTGCACTTCTTTTCCCTACCTATAACTTTTTTTGGATTATAAATATAGTGGCCGGAAGAAAAGCTGCATTTCAAAGCGAGTATCTTTAAAGTAAACCTTTTAAATTGACCAAATGATGGATATATGTATCAACTATCTATGAGCTACTTAACATTAAATTGAAGGTGTATGTCGACATTGAGAAACAATGTGTTAAATCACGAGCAGAGTATCTATATGTCAACATATGGATTTCAAGTCCCATCTCATAGATTTGTAGTTGGAAAGTTGCCTACACAAGGATAAATCAAACCACTAGAACTTTGAAAAAGTAAAAAAAATTAAATCATAACAATTAAAGTTTACAGAAGAAAGAATCTAATCTCAGGAACATGAAAATTGCATGGTGTGCAGCATGCAGTTGTTAGACAAATAAAGAAGATGCTGATTCGATCTTCTCGACTTATCTTAGTTATCTATATTGCAATTAAACCTGGATCTAGCTATCCACTCTATTACCAGCACGCAAATTCAAGAAGATTATATGCCCTAGCTTTGAAATCACTAATTACTATGCTAATTTCACCTTTCAAGCCTGCAGCTTTACTTAATCAAGTTTATAATCCTCCAAAGCTAAATCTATTCAATTCTTTTAATTTTCTTGCTCGGTTAAAAAGGGAGCCTAAGATTTGCTCCATGTGACATAGCAGCTGCTCATTTTTGCACCTTTGATTTTTCGTTGATTTCAAAGTCTTTTAGTTGGTCCAGTGGACATTGATATTGGTCGGGCTCATTAAGTTTTTTTTTGTTTTTGAGAAAAGCTCATTAAGTATTTTAGTTAGACGTTTCGGTTTCGAGCTCTACCGACATTATGTATAGAGTGTGAATGTTAAGAGGGATTTACATTTATCATCAGTTGTGGTATGAATTAAAACACGGTTTTGATCGATCAAACTTGTGGGTGATAGAGAGGAAATTAAAAAAAAATCTTTTTAAAGTGTGGTAAAGGTAGAAAGGAGGAAATTTGAAGTGCGGAAAGTAGAGAAGAAATCTGTAAAAATTTAAGGTAATTATATTAATGGAGAACACAATTGGGGGTAGTGATAGAAAGGAGATTTGGGAAGCACTCAGGATTGTATACAATTTGTGTTTGGAATCACCTTTAGTTTTACCAGGAAAAGCAAATCTTCGCGTGAAACGATGCGTTTTGGAGGAGACCAACTGACCAGCCACAATCAGAATTTCTGGAAGCATATCTTCTTCCATCTTTGGACTCACACACTACTGCACCTAGACATACATGCATGATATCTTCCCTTTCTCTTTTTCTCTTTTTTATTTATTTTAAATATATAAATTCCAGCTATATAATATCTTATTTATTTTTATATTTATGTACGTTTCTTGTAGGTGCCAAGTGCCAACTGTCTAGGTTAATTTTTCCCAATTCAAATGGATTTTTTATTCAACCGGGAATATTTGCATGCATACAAAAAAAGGGTTTTATATTATTTTTTTCTTTTTTGGTAAAGGGTTTTCATATTTTTTAATAAGGTAAAAATCAGACCAGAAACCACAAAAGAGTTGGTTTTTCGGTCTATAACATCTTTGCATATGAGAACTAAAAGTTCGATTGACTTAGTTTCCAAGGGACTTCGCTGGCTCATCTTCGCAATGTAATCAGCAACAGTGTTTGACTTTCGAAAGACACGACAAATCTATAAAAAAAAGTTGTAGAAGACAAAGAATATTAGAAATTAAAATTTCAATATTTCAATAACAATATCAGATTTTTTTCAAAACGTTTCATATTTGTTGGAGAGGTTTCGGTAGGTATTTGGATATTTGTTTAAAACTTCTCGAAATTTAGTAGAGTGTTTTACAATCTAAGATAATTAGGTTGTGAGCTAAATCTATTAAAAAATAATCAATTAAAATAAATGATCGAGGGCTTAAATTTTTGTAACATACATCTCAAAATCTCTAAAAATCTTTGTATCGTTTTGTGGTTCTAAACCGAGATGGACCTAGCTTAGGTTTCGTGGGGGCCACAATCCCCAATGGAATTTTCAAAAAAAAAAATAGTAATAAAGTTTAATGATTTTTTTTAAGATTGCTTATATATTCCAACTTTAAAATAATAATATTTAATTTAAATTTTTAAATAACCCTAAAAGATATTTAAAAATATAACTTTATCCAAAATTTGAACACAAGACTTGTTAAAAAATGCACTACCTCTTCCATATATATCCTTATTTTTGTTAGAATTTTATTTTTTTAGGGTTTATGAATTTAAAATTTTCAAAATCAATTTTCTTATAAAAATATGTTGAATTTACGCATAGATAGTAGTAAATAATTATTTTTAAAAAAAAAACTATATACCTTTTTTATCAATTTTGAGCAAAATGAATATAGGGTTTGTATGAAATTGGAGCTGGTTGTGTAAGGCAGAAGACAGACTTAGTGTAAGTAACAGTTTTGTATCCATTGAGTAAAATATCTCATTTATAGAAAATAAAATAAAAAATCGATTGAACTTATTGTTTTCATTATCTAAATTCAGCATGATACAAGTTTTCCTCGTTGAAGATGGGCGTGGTAATGGAATCTTCCCATTATTTCTGTAAGGTTTTTACATTTAGCTCAATGAAATTAGGTATACAAAATAGTTTGAGAGTTTATATTTTACACTTTGAAATTTTAGCCCCTACTGGACTAAAATTTTGCATAGTGCTGGCCAAAGCTGAACCGTGGAACTTGTAACACCCCCAAATCGTAACCCATTTGGAAAGGTATTACCGCCAGTGACCTCGGTTTCCACACCGAAGCCACCCCAGGCTTTACCGGTTTAAATACAAATCATAAACAACAATCATGATGTAAACACCAAAATCTTTGGTTAAAACATATGTCTGGGGATTACATCCCAATCCCCATAGGACAAAACAGAGTAATCAGCGGAAGTCTTTGCAAAGTATAAATACAAGGGTCTTGATCGTAATGATCACCCGCCAAGGATCGCAACCTGATAAATCCATTAAAACACCGTTTGCTTTTATAGTCGTTCTAGCCTTTGTTTCTCAGATTCCTATCTGATGTGCCGAATCGAACGGATGACACCGGCCAACCATGCAGAGAACAATTACGGTTGGTTAGTCTAATGAAAGACTACGCAAGGGTACAAAGCAGAGTGGTTCGAAGTAGTCGTATTAGATTAGACTCATCGCCTCTCGAATTAAAACCGATGACGATAGTCAACCACCATACTCCTACTGGAATATATCAAGCAACATGATCAAGAGAAGATTCTGAAAGACCGAGTCTTACAACAATCAACCCAAAAGAAGACTCCAATGAATTGAGTCTTATCGGAATTATGACAAATGTTAGGGAACATTAATTAATCATACAAGCGTTCAACAATGACTTGATGTTTCGGTTCACGACCAACCTCACCGCTTAATGCGAATCCAGATTGGAAAGAGAACGATACTCTGATCAAAGTCAAGACGAGCTTTCCCAGCTGTACTATTCCCTAGCTGCACTACTCGTCTGAGGTATATTAATCATGTGCTACGACGGCACTTATCTTATTTAAATTCCAAAACGTGTATCACGTTATAGACTTTTAAATATATGTTTCGCCATGAGGGACATATATTGAGTATATGTTTCATCATGAGGGACATATAGGATATATGTTTCGCCATGAGGGACATACTCCTGAATGGGACGAATCCCAAGATTTGTAGAATCAGTTAAGTGCCACCATCTCTATACCCGAGTATAGAGATCGGTCATGACCCACCAAATGGTTTTTGGGTTTATTACCCTTTGCACCATTAATCATTATTAAGAAACGACTGGACCTCGAATAGTCCATCGCTCCTACGAATACTCGTGCTAACTAAACAATTCAACACAGTAATAATCATATCAAAGCCCTCCAGGATAATATCATAAATATATATCTATAATAGCGTTGTTCTAGCAGATATACAACCTATTATAATATCATATTCTTTCACATCATTTATCAAACTATTCCCAACAGAACAGTAAATCATCCCAAATTAATTAACAATTAAACAATTGATAATTAATGGAAGTATGGAATGATAAGCAAGAGCGAACCGCCACTTGTCTTAGATCAGTCGAAAGCTTTAACAAGCTTAGAGACAACGGTTCCTGAGTCTGAAACTGGGACAAATCCTGGATATTAAATCCCTCTGGAATGCCCCATAACGAGACCCTAAGTTAGATTCAATATCTACATATATGAATCTAAAAGAATACAAAAGGAATCGAAGGAACCAAGCCTCGCTCGCAACCAAACACCCAAGAACACACACACGAACCCAGCCTGCCGCGGGTGCGGTCGGCTCTCACCGCGGGGTGCGGTGGGGTGCGGTGGTGTCTTGCCGCGGGTGCGGCAAGATAACAGAGGCGAGAGCCTTCGACAGATTTTCGATGGAAGACTCACCCAAATCGATCCGTTCGACTTCGATTTGTTGTGGTTTTGATCTCCCAACACTTTAGACCTTTGAATACCTCTTAGGAGCACCTTTGTGAACACTAAGAGATCCGATCACTTCTCAAACACAGCTCAAAAGCTTTCCTTCCATTTATAGGCCAAGCTAGCAGCTGACCACCAGATGACAACAAGGAGGAGGTGGCCCGACCAAAGAACAGGCTAGGAAGCCAACTAAGGCGAGCTACAACCTGCAACTCCGACGCTGACGACAAGGGTGACGACGACCGTGGGGTGCGGTGGGGGTGCGGTGGCCGACTCGTGACCGCTACTGGCAGTGGCCTTCGCCGCGGGTGCGGCAGGGTGCGGCCAGGGTGCGGTCAAGGCCAATTTTGCCCCTTTTGACCCGTTTTGTCATTTTTACCAAGGGGTAAAAATATTCTTAACTCCGGGTTAAATATATTCGTATACGAACGACCCTTTTTACCCAAAAATACATTAACTATATTTTATATTACTCAGAAAAATATTACAGAGATCAAACATCTCATAAAATGTCCGTACTTCTCTGAATTTAATCTGACTTGTAATATGGGCATAAGAAAATTCAAAATTTTCCTTACAAAATGAGGGATAATACAGAACTAGACCGGGTCAAACCCCGAACCGGACCGGCGGTTCAAGACTTGATAAGGTTCGGGTTCAGTCTAGGCTTGAACCGTCGAACCGGCGAGTCATCGGCCGATTCAATACATTATATTTTTTTTATAAAAAAACACTATTCCTCACTAGTACAGAATGGCCTTGGCATAGCGGTTTTTTTATTATACGGATAGCGCTTTTACAACCGCTATCTAAGCGTCCATGATAATATAAAGTTATAGCGCTATAGAGGAAGCACTATAAGAAAAACACGCATAGCGCTTTTCTGTAAAAAAAATGCTATGTTTTAAGTATTTTTTTTTAAATAAAGTTAACACTCTTAGCGTTTTTTAAAGAAAAGCGCTAAGAGTTGTAGATTCAACTCTTAGCTTTTTTCTTTAAAAAGCGCTAAGAGTTGTGGTTACCACTCTTAGCGCTTTTGTAAAGCGCTATGTTTTTTGTTGTTCTGATTCATCTCTTAGCGCTTTTATTGAAAAGCGCTATGTTTTTTGTATGTTATTTTTTTAATTTCATATTTGCAGTCGAAGCTCCTACACCAGTCTGCTAGCAAATTTACATCAACAAGCTTTCATCAAAATCATATCAAACCATATAATTAGCTCAAATATCCAACATCCAAAATACTTAACTATCTAGTAAAAATCAGTATCATATCCACAAAATCAGTACTTAGGTCAATTGAGCACCATATCCACAAAAAAAGTCTAGTCTCCCTAACAAAATGAAGCATCATATATATCCACAAAATTGAACACCTAGTAGTCTCCCTTAACAAAATGAAGCCCCAAAATCACTACCTATTAATTAACAACCATATACAAGGCTATGAAACTAGCTATTAGGTGACCATTTGCAAATGCGGTTCAAGATAACCAAGTCACTCATCTGTTACCTCGTCAATTTCTTCTTGTGTGTACGACTCGGCTGAACCCAGCAAGTACTGCATATACATAAACTTATAAGTTCATGTATTCATTTTTATAAAAACTTAAATGTTAAAGATATTACGCATACCGATTCAGGGATTTCTTTGACACCTTGTTGAATAATGTCTCTCATCATCCGACATATGTAAAAATCACATTGCACAGAGTTGGGTTGAAGAGGACACTTCTACACAACCACAAACATTCAGCACAACCACAAAATCATATATAATGTCAGCTGAAATTTTGAAGGAAAAGATATATAATGACATTACTTAAAATATAACTATGTCAATTTCTAAGTAAATATAAGTGTTTGACCTTTATATTTATCCAGGATGTGCTAGGTGATTTTGCTTTGAGCACTTTAACATGAAAGTTATGCAAGACCCTACATGATAAAATGTTTAGGATTATAATAATGTGCTAATAAATGCATATATTTTTGAGTAAAAAATATAGGTTGAAATACTTACTTAGTGCAGATCTTAGCAAAATCTAATGGAGCCTTTCTTCTCAAAGGATCTAACCAATACACTCTACTTAATTGTGGATTGATCATGCCGAGCATCCAATGATTCTTACAATAAAAAAACATAAAACAAATATGTACAAAGTCAGTGGTAGTAACAAGTGCAAGAGCAATCTGCTAATATAGTATCTTTATTATTTGACTGCTAAGAATACATAGTTAGATGATGCAATAAAAAGAAGAAAATGTTAGTGCTTTTTTATTTGTCAGCTGAAATATTTATAGCGCTTTTTACAAAAAAGCGCTAAGAGTTATGAAACATTAAAAAAGTGCTAATAAAATATTTATCATTTTAAAAATAAAAACAAAAAATGTTTATAGCGCTTTATACAAAAAAAACGCTAAGAGTTATGAAACACTCTTAGCGTTTTTTTTGTAAAAAGCGCTAAGAAAATGTTTATCATTTAAAAAAAATAAAAAGCAGAAAATGTTTATAGCGCTTTCTACAAAAAAGCGCTAAGAGTTATGAAACACTCTTAGCGTTTTTTTTATAAAAAGCGCTAAGAAAATGTTTATCATTTTAAAAATAAAAAGCAGAAAATGTTTATAGCGCTTTCTACGAAAAAGCGCTAAGAGTGTTTCATAACTCCTAGCGCTTTTTTTGTAAAAAGCGCTAAGAAAGTGAAATTTCTAAATTAAAAAAAAAAGATTAATATATCTTAGCAGTTTATTATAAAAAACCACTAAGCGTTTTTGTTTCTTATTACGCTTTTTTATAGCGCCGTAATTTTAGTGTTCTCTAAGCTAAATTATGTACTAGTGCCTGAACCCTATACCTTAACCTTCAAATCCTAAAAAATACCTTAAACCCTTCAAACCCTAAAATAATACCCAACTCTTAAGCCATTCAAACCCTAAAAAATACCCAAAACCCTTCAAACCTTAAAAAATACCCTAAAACCTACAAACAACTGTTGAAACCTGTAACACCCCCGACTTATGTCGGTAATGCCACACACCAGTGACCTCGGACGTTACTGCCCAAAGTCACCCTAGGCTTTAATCGGAACAATTAAGCTTAAATAAGTAAATTAAATAACGAAAGATTAAACAGCGGAATACTTTTTATAAGGAAACTCAACCTTTTATTAACAGATCTCTCTTTAATTGAGAATGACAATTTACAACAGAGTGAAATTACAGTGGAAGACTTTTATAATAAACCCTATTACATGACTTGGTTATAAGAATATATTAAAGTAATTCTTAACCACCTTAAAACACTGACACTTAAATCTTCAACTGTAAGCCTCTTCTTTAATTGGTTACTTCAAGACTTCGGAGCCAACCATTGATGTGCCGTATAGGACGGATGACACCAGCCAACTATGTAAGGAATAAAACCCGGTTGGTTAGTCTAATGAAAGACTATGCAAGGGTGAAAACAGAATGGTTCTAGTGATCGTAACCGTTTAATATCATTGTCCCTCGAATAATAACCGAAGGAACGATACATAACCCGGAACTTTCACAGAATGATTAAAGTTTAGACATGTACTGAAAAGATACCTCCAAAGGAAATGAGTCTTATGGGAAACGTATGACAAATGTTTGGGAACGTTAAATTTACACACAAGTTTAAGTACGACCTTGGTTATTTGGGTCCACGACCAACCTCACCACGTAATGCGAATCCAGATTGAAAAGAGGACTTACTCTAACAAGAGTCCGGGCGGTTTCCACGTTGTACTCCTCGCCCGAGGGTTCATTAATTATGTGCATAACCGCACTTATCTTATTTAATTACAAAATGTATATTAACGTTAAAGCTTTTAATACAATCTCGAGTGACTACGAGAATAACACATGGTGACATTACGCCCAATCCAATGGCACTAGCAAGGTGCTTAAACACCTTATATCCTTAACGGGTGGATAAGAAGCAATGGTCATGACATTTAAAAGTATTAGAGAATTATTCTGACTAATACCAAGTTATAAAGAAACGACTAATCCTCATAAGGCATTAACGTTCCTACGAATACTCGTGCTAATCTAGCATTTAAGTTACATTTAAATCCACACCAAAATTCATTACAGTAATAACATGTATAATAGCGTTGTTCTAGCAATATATACAACCTATTATAATATCATATTTTAATCACATCATTTTATTAAATCTGTTCCCAAACGAAAACAACACTTCACCCGAATTTAATTAACAATCAAGTAATTGATAATTAAAAGAAAATATGGAATGATAAGCAAAAGCGAACCGCCACTTGCCTTAATCTAGACGAATTGAAGATGTCGGGTTCCGGGATCTGGAAACTGGAATCTGCGTACGGATTCCTACGACAATGACGAAACAACGATGAAACCCCGGGTTAGACACATTACAGACAAAACGATACGAACAGAAGAAATACGAATCGAAAAGAACGAAAGCCTGAGTCGTGACCGTGGTTGTCCAAGCCACGATCGCGCTTGCTAAGGCAAGACACGATTGCGGTTTGGGCTTCCGCGGTCGCGGAATTCTGGGCAGCTTCCGCGGTCGCGGAATTCATCCCCGCGATCACGGATCCCCTTCCGACACGACTCTCCTCCGGCTTCGAGGCTTATCGACGACTCGAAGACGATGACGAACTCCGCACCTTAAGCAAAGCCACCACTCCAAGCTTCCAGGGACACTTCCGATGACACCACAAACTCCGGCGAGGCTCCGACGAACACACGAACACCGGTGAAGTTACAAAATGAGAGAAATGAGGAATTGGATTGCAGCAGATGTTGGATGAGGGATTAGGGGTGGCGAGGGCCTCTATTTATAGGGTGGTGGAGGCCCTAACGCCGAGCAACCAAAACGATCGGCCTCCCCCTCTGGCGTAACGCTGGCAACCCGAACGACGAAACGCGGGGAAGACAAAGACGAAGGCGCAACAGATTTCGTGGGCGCGGTTTCTCCGCCGCGGTCGCGGTTGCCCCTGGTGAATCCGCGGTCGCGGTCGGCAGTTCCGCGGTCGCGGTTATGCCGCGATCGCGCCATTGGATCGTTGATCGCGGTCCTTGCTCGGGTTTATGCTTAGAATTTGTTATTCTTAATACTCCCAATTAACTTATGACCCATATATCTCTGCTAAACGTATATAATTATGTTCAAAAGGGTTCATGCTGAGATTATAGAGGTTACAGAAATTGCCCAAACACGTCTTTCTTACGAGACGACAGTTCGGGACTTTTAGGGGTTATTACATTACTACCCCCTTAAAAGAAGTTTCGACTCCGAAACTTGGCCAATAACAGCTCAGAGAAACGAGACAACTTAGAGAAACGAGACAGCTCAGAGAAACGACCTTGTATTAAGTTACCCAACCTTATAAGTTTAACCATGCCTAACCCATTTAACACTTTGTAAATTGGTTCAAGCATTTCTAAGTTAAAATTTATAAGTTGGTTCCAATTACAGTTAACGTAAGGTTAACCATAAATTAGACCCTTCACAACTTAAGGGAATTTAATTCACCGAATATACATGTTACCATATTACCCTTATGGTAACTTGAGGGTTATTACATTACTACCCCCTAAAAAAATAGTTTCGACCCCAAAACTAACATTACTAAGGTAGAGTGACCAGTTTCATCATTAACCTCACTACCTGAACTTAGTATCCTTAATCATTTCATCCTTGAAATTGCTCCTAGGAAAACGATATGTTTCCTCAACCATACCATTATTTCGCATATCTTATCTCCATGTGCTATACTTGTAGTAACTCGTGACTACATCTACAAGTCATAACTATCTTAGGATAATAGTCTCCAAAATCATCGCAATAGACTTGCTATACCTTAAGCATGAGGACACACACTTCTCTTTCAACTTTTCTCTTTATAACCCACTCTCAAAGTACATACCTTATCTTCCTTAAGTTGATATCCTTTAGATAAATTTGGTTTTCGTAACCTACATCACCAAAGTTGAACTATTAATTCGATCATGAATCCACTTACTACATACTGCCTTTACTCCTTACCCTCGTTAGAATCGATACGATCATTCACACGATTATGATTACCTTAATTTGAGTATCCATTATAGTCTCCAATATAATCTCACTATTATGACATATTCATCATAACGATCTTGATGTCCTCTAGCAGAAGAATGTAACATTTTGCTACCAATTTCCTTTCGATGACTAGATCCTCAAGGTACATACATCAAACTCACTTATACCTCAATTTAGTACCTCCACTTGTCATATAGGCCTTACTCCTTACATACATATCTCACCTATTTCATGGGTTACCTGAATTCAATTTGGCCCTTGTGCCATATCTTACCTCGAAATCTTTACGCACATGATTCCTTAATTTTCCACAATTAATCGCACCACATTCTATGTCTGTTTATCTCAACATGATTTAATAATCCATTCCACAAGATTATAACCTCATTTTACCCAAATGTGTCATACGATCACCTTAACCGACGTAGGTCAATTTTTTTTTTCAAGTCCAGTTGACAACATCCACATACTTACCTTTTTGCCACACTATTGATCTTTAAAAATCATAACAAACTTTTACCGGTTGAGTTTGTTATTCCCTCATAAATCCTTAAACAACCAGTCGTCCTCACACGACTTATTATCCCAAATCAAGCACCCTTTTGCTTTACTGATATTTACTATTCATCTAAGACTTAATCACCTTAACACTTCTCGTATCATCATCTCATTATATTGTTTCCTTAAAGAAAATACCTCATAATGAAACCTCAAATAGGTCTTCCCAAAATAATACTTATGATTTCGCACACTTAACTTTTCCAAAAAAAAAACTTTTAACACTGGTCCCATAATGGACACACTCATTTATGAACTTCATCAACATAACTCTTGGGTTCTAAAGTTTTACTCAAGATCGTATTAGAGTATGACCATCTTAGAGAAAACGACTCCTTATGAAATATCTCTCTTATACATTTATTCACTTAAATATATAATTTATACAACTCACCCCATCTAATGCTCAGAGTATACACGTGAGGAACAACCTCAAACACCACAGAGCATCACTACACACACCAAATCCTTCTAGCAAGAAATCCTTACAACATTATCCTCTCGAGACAAAGCTCATCCTGACATTAATTCAGGAAATAGAGGAGTTCTTATGAATAGTTTTGACCTCGAAACTGACACTAACAGGGTAGGGAACAACCACGCGTGTCCCACCCAACACTATCCTTTATGAGTCCAAACAGTCTTTATCAACGCGTGACATGTACTACTTTTGGCACTCAAGGATCCTCGTATGATCGAACAACTTGCAATAGTAACGAATCTAGTAATTTATGGAACAAGGAAACACTTCTTTATTATTCGAAACATTACATTAAAACAACTTACAGAAAGTCAAACATACAGATTACTAAGCTATGGAGACTATCGACACAAGTCGTCGCTCCTTATTCTTAAAGAAAGGCTTAACAGAAATACAACTACTCGTTCAGAGTCTCATTCTCATTGGAGTGACGAATCGCAAATAGTCGTTGCCCCTGACCCGAAGACTCCATAGGCGCCTTGCCTTTATTACGATCAATAGATTGCTCCGGGGCGGACATCCTTGGTTTTGGATTCTGCCCATTGCCAACATTTGAGGCCTGGTAAGACTGCGTTGGTCCTTGACCCTTCTGCCTACAGTATGTTTTCATGTGGCCTTCTTTCCCACAGTTATAACATACCCGCTTCTCCTTTTGGCAATTAAGACTTTTATGCCCAACTTCACCACAATTGTGGCATTGAATCACTCCGCTACTCCAACCTGAGCCTCTGGCGGAGTCAGACTGAGTCATCTCGGTCTTAGCACGACCAGACTTCTCAAATTTGGTGGGCGATGTCGGTCGCTTGAATGTACCAACCTGGCGATTTTGTTGCCCAGCCCTTCCTTTAATCTGTTTCTCCCGCTTTCGGGCGGATTCTTCCAGTGTGGCCTCTATTTTGTAGGCCGCATCAACATATTACTCTAGCGTAGAACAACCGTGACGCACCATCAGAGGTTTGATTTCTGGATTCATCCATCCATGGAAGTACCAGATCTTTTGCTCTTCACTCGACACTTCTGGTCCAGCATATTGCAATAGATGATTGAACTTAGCTGTAAGCTCAGTCACCTTCAACCCCTCGGTCTTAGGGTAAAGGAATTCCTTATGCTTCTCCTCCCTCATAGGACGGGAAAAGAAACGGTCAGTCATCTTTGTTTTGAACATACCCTAGTTCAGCTCGGGATGGTCAGCTAAATCAGTGCTCTCCCACCATTCGCTAGCCACATCCTTAAGTTGAAGGGAGGCGATGTGCACTTTCTCAGCCTCAGTTTAATCCACGTTCCTGAACCGTTTCATATGCGAGAACCAATACGCCACTCTGACTAGTTCTCCGGTACCGTCATAACTGTCAGGCCTCATTGAGCTCACGGCCTTCAAGGCTCGACCGTAATTCCCTCTATTCCTGACGGCATCGACCTGAGGTACCAGATCCACTGGCTCCTCAAATTCAGAAATAACATGAGGAACCGGCACACCTTGTGCCTGTGGTGCAATTGGCCACATTATATTAGTGACCACTTGCATGACGATCCCCCGAATAGCCTCTATAGTCGCAACGTCAAATACCACTTGAGGATTATCCCGCACTTGACCATTGTCTACAGTGTTGTTGTGAGAGACAGACTCGCTCTCTTTCCCTTGATTTGCGGCGCTTCTCAGATTCCTCCTGGGGTCGTTGCTCGGCCCAACACTAGCACGAATTGTGTTTCTTGTGTTCACCATCTGTTGATGAACCATAACGTCAGTTTAGAAATTTTCCGACTTGTACATGACACTTAGTCAATTACGTTATGATACGAATTATAAAAGTCCAAACTAATAACTTTATATCAGTCTGACTGACCCTCCACTTTTAACCGCAGAAATGATCTTATTCTCTTTACTTGAGAATGGGTACTCTAGGAGAAATGTCAACCTTTAAATGACATTAAACCTAGGGAGAGACATTATCCCTAAGAATGGATCTAAGGAATAAGTAACAACTCGAAGCTTGCAGAAGTTTGAAATCCACTTATTATTAAACCTTATACTTTCAAACTTTCTACTTTATACTTTTAAACCTTATATATTTAACTTAAATAAATAATTATTTATAAAGTTAGTTTCTCAAACTAGTGATACGATTATCACAAAACTCTTACTAAGACCAAAAATTACACTTTTAAAGTTATAATCATAAACTTTAAATTTAATTGCTTATAACACACCATTTATAAACCAACTATAATTAACTTTTGAAGTTCAAAAAGTTAAACCATCATTTTAAATTAAATTCCAAGAAATAATAAAACTTTTAAATTTAACATTTAAACTCTCGAAATTCCTTTTTAATGGAAAATAGGTTGAAAAATAGTTTCGAATGTAATTTTTGAAAATTCTCAAACCTAACAATAGGCCAAGAATTTTAAAACCATTGCTCTGATACCATAATTGTAACACCCCCGACTTATGTCGGTAATGCCACACGCTAGTGACCTCGGACGTTACTGCCCAAAGTCACCCTAGGCTTTAATCGGAATAATTAAGCTTAAATAAGTAAATTAAATAACGAAAGATTAAACAACGGAAGACTTTTTATAAGGAAACTCAACCTTTTATTAACAGATCTCTCTTTAATTGAGAATGACAATTTACAACAGAGTGAAATTACAACGGAAGACTTTTATAATAAACCCTATTACATGACTTGGTTATAAGAATATATTACAGTAATACTTAACCACCTTAAAACACTGACACTTAAATCTTCAACTGCAAGCCTCTTCTTCAACTGGTTACTTCAAGACTTCGAAGCCAACCACTGATGTGTCGTTAGGACGGATGACACCAGCCAACCATGCAAGGAATAAAATCCGGTTGGTTAGTCTAATGAAAGACTATGCAAGGGTGAAAACATAATGGTTCTAGTGATCGTAACCGTTTACTATCATTGTCCCTCGAATAACAACCGAATGAACGATACATAACCCGGAACTTTCACGGAATGATTAAAGTTTAGACATGCACTGAAAAGAAGACTCCAAAGGAAATGAGTCTTATGGGAAACGTATGACAAATGTTTAAGAACGTTAAGTTTACACACAAGTTTAAGAACGACCTTGGTTATTTGGGTCCATGACCAACCTCACCGCATAATGCGAATCTAGATTGAAAAGAGGACTTACTCTAACAAGAGTCCAGGCGGTTCCCACGTTGTACTCCTTGCCCGAGGGTTCATTAATTATGTGTATAACCGCACTTATCTTATTTAATTACAAAATGTATATTAACGTTAAAACTTTTAATACAATCTTGAGTGACTACGAGAATAACACAGGGTGACATTACGCCCAACCCAATGGCACTAGCAAGGTGCTTAAACACCTCTTATCATTAACGGGTGGATAAGAAGCAATGGTCATGACCTTTAAAAGTATTAGAGAATTATTCCGACTAATACCAAGTTATAAAGAAACGACTAATCCTCTAAAGGCATTAGCGTTCCTACGAATACTCGTGCTAATTTAGCATTTAAGTTACATATAAATCCACACCAAAATTCATTACAGTAATAACAGGTATAATAGCGTTGTTCTAGCAATATATACAACCTATTATAATATCATATTTTAATCATATTATTTTATTAAATTTGTTCCCAAACGAAAACAACACTTCACCCCATTTTAATTAACAATCAAGTAATTGATAATTAAAGGAAATATGGAATGATAAGTAAGAGCGAACCGCCACGTGCCTTATTCTAGACGAATTGAAGATGTCGGGTTCCGGGATCTGGAAACTGGAATCTGCGTACGGATTCCTACGTCGACGACAAAACCCTGGGTTAGACACATTACGGACGAAACGATACGAACGGAAGCGATACGAATCGAAAAGAACGAAAGCCTGAGTCATGACTATGGTTGTCCAAGCCACGACCGCGCTTGCTAAGGCAAGCCGCGGTCGTGGTTTGGGCTTTTGCGGTCGCGGAATTCTGGGCAGCTTCCGCGGTCGCGGAATTCATCCCCGCGATCGCGGATCCCCTTCTGACGCGACTCTCCTCCGGCTTCGAGGCTTACCGACGACTCGAAGACGATGAAGAACTCCACACCTTAAGCAAAGCCACCACTCCAAGCTTCCAGGGACACTTCCGGCAACACCACAAACTTCGGCGAGGCTCCGACGAACACACGAACTCCGGCGAAGTTACAAAACGAGAGAAATGAGGAATTGGATTGCAGTAGATGTTGGATGAGGGATTAGGGGTGGCGAGGGCCCCTATTTATAGGGTGGTGGAGGCCCTAACGCCGAGCAACCGAAACGATCGGCCTCCCCCTCCGGCGTAACGCTGGCAACCGGAACGACGAAACGCGGGAAAGACGAAGACGAAGGCGCAACAGATTCCGCGGGCGCGGTTTCTCCGCCGCGGTCGCAGTTGCCCCTGGGTGAATCCGCGGTCGCGGTCGGCAGTTCTGCGGTCGCGGTTATGCCGCAATCGCGCCATTGGATTGTTGATCGCGGTCCTTGCTCGGGTTTATGCTTAGAATTTGTTATTCTTAATACTCCCAAATAACTTATGACCCATATATCTTTGCTAAACGTATATAATTATGTTCAAAAGGGTTCATACCGAGATTATGGAGGTTACAGAAATTGCCCAAACACGTCTTTCTTATGAGACGACAGTTCGGGACTTTTAGGGGTTATTACAAAACCTTAAACCCTTCAACCTTTATACCTTAATCTTGTTGCATATCCTTTCAGTATGTGATGTGACCCTACCTCCCATGACGGCCCAAGACGAGGAAGAAGCCATGAGTCTACGTTCAGAGGGCCCAGTGACAAGGTCTAGGTCCAAAGCCATCTCTGCCGCCGTCGCGTCACTTGTCGCACGCGTCGTCGCTGGCCAAGGAAGCCCAGACACCAACCCAAGACTCGTCGTCCTCGCCACCATCGGCATCAAAAGAACGCGTTCATCACAGCCGGAATCGCGTGCACCCACTCGCGAGGCCATCGACCCTTAGTCACCGTTCCTCGCGGTGTTTGCATCCATACATTCAACGCGTCCTTTTGATAGTTTTGAGACATTTTCTATATTTGGTATTATTGCTTATTTTAGATAGTTTCCTTTTATAGTCTTTTCTATTTTTGGGTTTGTGCCTTTTTGCATGCTTGCATGGGCTAGCCCATAGGTTCGTCCCGGTCCAAGCCCATTAGGTCTTGGCCGAGTTTCTTTGGCTATTTAAAGCCCCCGTTGTTATTCTTATTTCTTACGTTCAATTTCATTCAAGGTTTCAAGTCGAGTGTTTATCCTCCTTCCCTTGATTGGATGTCACCCTCTATCTTCGCATCCCTATTCCCTCCGCCGCCAACGCTACGACAATTATTGAACCTTCAAGCCAAGTCTTCCTTCGCATCTCCCTTCATCCGTAGTCGACGCTACGACACCAAAGACTTGTCTTTTCAAGTCATCTATCCCTCATCAAATCGCTTCCGTCACCGCTATCCATTCACCTAATCAATCTCTGCCATCAAACCAATCATCGCGATCTCTCGCTCGCGAACCGCCACAAACACCGCGTTACACGACAGGCTTGACAATGCCGAGTGACTTCCCAACCAAGACTAGATCCAAAGGTGTCACCTTTGACAATTGGCTTGTCATCGGAGGCAAGAACACATCAACTGGTATCAGAGCCCAGCAGTCTTGTAAGTCACGAACTCAAGTTTGCATCTTGTTCACAAATTTTTTTTGACCCCCATCGTTTGCTTTCGTAAGATCTCGCGAGAAAGAAAGAAAGAAAAACCAAAGCTTCCATCTTTGCAACACCTCATCGGTTTCTACAAGATACTATCTTGGCCGAATTTTTTTTCCTTGTTCCCTAAGTTTTGGTGTGTTAGGTAATTTGTTATCTTGCATGCTAGAATATTTTGTTTCCTTATTTCACGCGTAGATAGAGTTTCCTTGTTTGCTAGAGTTTACTTTTTAGTTAAGTTAGCCGAATTTCCTTATATAAGATATCATATCAAATCTTATCTTCTCTCTCATATCTCTAAAGATCACACTTGTGATATTCTAGTTACTTAGACCGTTTTTTCTTTTGTTTCCTTTTGCAATCCGCAAAGATCAAAAGATAAGATCTCGGATAAAAAAAAAGATATCAAAAAGATATTCAAAAAAAAAAGTTTCCAAAGTTAGGTAAAGCCAAAATAAGGCAACCCTAACCCACTCTCGGTCTAAGCTCATCTTCTATCTCTCTCTGCCGTCTAGGTCAAGCTTCCTAGAAGGTATTTTCTTGCTAATTCGGTAGCTTTGTTTACGTTTGTTTTAGGGTTTCAATTTGTTCTTGTTTGTTTGATTGTAACTTTCTTGATACACCATCTCTTATGCAAGCCAATCCGCCCTCACGGCAAGCCAAACTAACCCTACCTACGTGAACTTTGTGACTTGACTAATGATTTTCTTGGTTGTTGTGCTTCGTTGTCTTTTGGTTCGTTTTTACTCCCATGTCTGGCCATATTGTTATAGGTACCATGACGGTTGAACACGGTGAAGACCAACTTGGAGTCGACCACACCAACCAACATCAACCACTATTAGGTCTACCCCAAGACCAACCACCGGTTGACACCCCACAACAAGAACCGCTCATCGCGTTGTCCGAGGAGCAAAGAGAGATCCAAGCCCTTCGACAAGAGAACGCAACTTTGAGAGCCCAATAACGCGCCGCATAACTCGTGCCCGCTCCAACACCCCTGAGTACTATGGACGCGCCGGCTCAACCACGAGCCACCGACGCCGGTCCATCGAAGACAAGAGTCGACAAAGGCAAAGGGATCATGCCTTCGACGTCTCATCATCAACCACAGCTCAATCGTATGCAAAGTGTCATCGAGAGTCGCCAAGGCTTCGTTTCGCACGCGGACCGCTACGTGCCCAGAGCCACAACCGCTGGTTTCGACACCGGCTCCGACAACGACCGCGACGCCGAAGACACTCAAGGTGAGTTTTCTGAACCATACAACTTTGATGATCGCTATGCCTCTAGGAGAACCCAGAGACGCATACCAGGCTTAGCATTACGCAAAGGCCGCCCTCGACAAGCCGACGCGACGCCAAGGAGACCCAGTCGCCGACCAAGTGGACATACGCGACGTGATGATCAATTGAGGACACCAACTACCCAGCCACGGAGCCATGATGTACACGATCACCTTCGACACCAAAGTGTTCAGACGCCGCGTTATGGATCCGACGGCTACGCGTCGATCACACCAAATGTCCACGACGACTTCGATGAGTATGACGACGAGGAGATCAAGGACTCGGGTATGGTCAACCCTAATTTTTTTCACCCCCTCTTGGAGATCCACTTGAATTACAGGATCGCCCTTCGGATTGGATACCTCCACCGCGTCTCCATCCCCAAGGAGAACGCGTCCGTGACATTGACGGCGAGCGCCGCGATGTTATACTAAGGGACATTCGCCGAGCCGACTATGATGACCAGCCGCGAAGACGCCGACGCGACGACGCCTATGCGCTAAGGGATGAGTTCGCTCGCGGAGAAGATCACCAAGACCGCGATAGACGCCAGGTTGGACGCGATAGACCCCATGGTGTGCGTGCCTACGAGAATCCTCTCTACGCCGCCGCGCCAAACAACGCGTTCAACCAAGCACCTGCCCAGCCTCGATACCAACGACACGAAGTCAAGGTAAAGAACGAGCATTTCTTTGGTGAATACAATCCCTTTGTTTTTCTTGAATGGGTGCAGGCTACGGAGTACACCCTACGCTATTGCCGCGTTCCTCCTGAGGAGCATGTTTACGCCGCGACACTTCACTTCCGAGGAGCCGCCCGCGTTTGGTGGCATAGATTCGAAGATGGCTGCGTGCGTCGCCACAGGACCAGAGTCACAGAATGGAATCAACTAGTCTACCTGATGACCAAGAAATGCGTGCCTCCAGACTATAGGAATCAAATGAGGATGGAGATCGCCATGGCTCGCCAAGGGTCGATGACTCCACTCGAGTTCTTTTCCAAGTTTGAAGACATGTATTACAAGGCCAACATTTCCGTTGCACCATCGAATTTGAGGACGAAATTCTTGAGTGGCTTGAACACCAACATCCGTGATCAACTCGAGATTTTGCCCATCAAAGACTTGAACACACTCACCCACACGGCGATGCAAATCCATGCACAAATCTCTCGCCGAAAGTCTTACACTTTTCCAAGTGGCCAACAAAGGTATTCTTCTAACCCTAGTGGTTTGTCTTCTACTAACCCTCGCCCTAGTTCCTCTACCACAGCCGCGTCGAGCCATGCCCCTAAAGTGAAGCCGTCGACGCCAAACACCGCGCCGCGCCAGAACGCGCCCAGACAAGCTCCAGTGGGCATAGATCGCGCACGCGACCTTGAGTGTTACAAATGTGGTGGAAGAGGCCACTATAAGAAGGATTGCCCAAACGCTCGAAAGGTTTTGTTCTCCACGGCCGCCGCCGGCTACGAGTCATGCGACGACGAGGAGCAAACCCTAGAGGCCATCGATGAAGGCATCGAAGAGGAGGAAGACGCCTACGACTGCGAACCCGCTTCTCTGCACGCGGGCACACCATTAAGCTTGGTGACGCGTCGTCTTCTCACAGTCAAGGAAGCGAGCCTACGCGACCAACGCGAGAACTTGTTCCACACAAGGGCTCTCGTCCAAATGGCTTCCTTGAGTGTCATAGTTGATGGAGGATCTTGTGCTAACATTGTCAATGAGAAGGTCGTGACACACTTCAAGTTGCCCACGACACCTCATCCACAGCCTTATGCCCTCCAATGGATTTCTTCTAGTCCAGGTAACACAGTATCTCGCCAATGCTTAATTTCATTTTCCATAGGTCAATACTGTGATTCAGTTTTATGTGATGTCATTGCAATGGACGCTACACATATTTTGCTTGGGCGTCCATGGCAATTCGACAGGAGCGTGCTCCATGATGGCTATTTGAATACTTATGTGTTCAATTACCACGGGAAGCACATCACTTTGCATCCAATGTCTCCCCATGAGATCTTGCAGGACCAGGTTGAATGCGATCGCCAGAAAGCAATTGAGGCCGCGTCTACTAGGTCAACAGAGTGTCCAAAGGCACTCCAGAAGCAAACCTCCTCCAATTCTGGCACCCTTTCGTCTCCACTAGGCACTAGCAAGAAGAAACACAATGCCACACAGAAATCGGCCAGCGCCTCGCCATCGACAAAGTTTGTCGATCCGTTGCCGAAGACGTCTCCTTTGCAAGGAAAATGTGAGCAACACGTACTTTTAGTCAGACCCAGTGACCTCACTGCGTGTTTGACTGGAAAAGCTCTTTGTTTTCTGCTTGTGCCAACCCCATGCATCCCTGAGTCATCGAATGCCGCGTCCGTGCCGCTAGCCATCGCGACCTTGCTCGCCGCGTTCGACAATGTTTTTCCTGATGAGTTGCCACAAGGATTACCTCCCCTGAGAGGCATTGAGCACCAGATTGACCTTGTGCCAGGTGTCTGCTTGCCTAATCGCGTTGTTTATAGAGCCGGCCCAGAAGAGACCAAAGAGCTACAACGCCAAGTGCAAGAGTTGTTGGATCGCGGCTACGTAAGGGAATCTCTCTCCCCTTGTGATATGCCTGTGATCCTTATGCCCAAGAAGGATGGCACATGGAGAATGTGTGTTGATTATCGCGCGATAAACCAGATCACTATCAAGTATAGGCATCCTATTCCATGCCTTGACGATATGCTTGATGAACTTCATGGCCCCACACTTTTCTCCAAGAAAGATTTGAAGAGTGGTTATCACCAAATCAGGATGAAAGAAGGTGATGAGTGGAAGACCGCGTTCAAGACGAAGTATGGGCTCTACGAGTGGCTTGTCATGCCATTTGGGCTCACGAACGCGCCAAGCACCTTCATGCGCGTGATGAACCACGTATTGAGAACCTTCCTTGGCAAGTTTTTCGTCGTTTATTTCGATGACATCCTTGTGTATTCACGGAGCCTAGAGGAGCATGTCGATCACCTTCGACTTGTGCTCGAATGCCTTCGACGCGAGAGCCTATTCGCCAATCTGGCCAACTGCTCATTTTGCTCCGCGTCCACAAATTTTCTGGGCTATGTCGTGAGTAGTGATGGTCTGCGCGTCGACGAAGAGAATATCGCAGCCATCAAAGAGTGGTCGACAGTGACGACGCTAACACATGTGCGAAGCTTTCTCGGCCTCGCAGGATTTTAGAGGCGCTTTATTCGAGACTTCTCCTCCATTGTCGTGCCATTACATGAGTTGACGAAGAAGGGAAGCACCGTTCTCTGGCTTGAGTCCCACGAAAAGGCCTTCTCGGCCTTGAAGAGAGCCTTATGCAACGCGCCATTGCTACAGCTCCCAGACTTCGCCAAGACCTTTGAGGTGGAGTGCGATGCCTCAGACATAGGCATTGGTGGTGTGCTACACCAAGAAAAGAGGCCCATTGCATATTTCAGTGAGAAGCTCACAAGGGCCACACTCAATTACCCCACCTACGATAAAGAGTTATATAATATGCGTGCTAAAGACATGGCAACATTACCTTTTGCCGCGTGAATTTGTCATCCACAACGACCACGCCGTGTTGAGCTACTTGAAGAACCAAGCCCACCTCAATCGACGCCATGCTCGTTGGGTGGAATTCTGATGTGACCATGCCTCCCATGACGGCCCAAGACGAGGAAGACGCCATGAGCCTACGCTTAGAAGGTCCAGTGATAAGGTCTAGGTCCAAGGCCATTGTCGCCGCCATCGCGTCTCTCATCGCACGCACCATCGCCAGCCAAGGAAGCCCAAACGAGAATCCAAGACTCGTCGTCCTCACCACCATCGAGAGTGAAAGAACGCATTCTTCTGAAGACTGTGACACTTCGTCATCTCACGTGATGATCACGTCAAAGCCTTCAACGCGTTCATGAGTTTCACGCGTTCTTTTTGAGACATTATCTATATTTGGTATTTTCAGCTTGCTTTAGATAGTTTCCTTATTTACAGCATTTTAGATAGTTTCCTTTCAGTCATTCTATCTTTTAGGGTTTGTGCCTTTTGCATGCTTGCATGGGCTAGCCCATGAGGTTCGACTCGGCCCATCTGACGTCTCACCTCTCCCTATTTATACCCTACCTTGTTATTGTTATTTCTTACGTTCAAGTTAAAGTTTAAGGTTTTAAGTCGAGTGTTAATTCCTCCTTCCCTTGATCGGACGTCACCCATATCCCTCGCATCCCCATTCCCTCCGCTACCGACGCTACGGCAAACGCTTAATCTCTCAAGCCAATCTATCTTCGCATTTCCTTCATCCGCAGTCGACGCTATGACACCCCAAAGACTTGTCCCTTCAAGTCTTATATCCCTCACCAAACCGCTTCCGCCTTCGCTATCCATCTTTCCATCAAAACGTTTCCATCGGCACCAAGTCTGCGTTGTCGCTACCTCTTCCCAGTCGCCGGCATCAACAACCACCATCATCGCGTTCGCCCGATCGCGATCTTCAACACTGTGACGTTCAGACGTGACTTCCCAACCAGGACTAGATCCAAAGGTGTCTCCTTTGCCAATTTGGCTTGACACAGGAGGCAAGGACACATCAACTGGTAACAGAGCCTAACAGTCTTGTAAGTCACGAACTCAAGTCTCAATCTTGTTCACGATTTTTTTTTTTCTTACCCACAATCGTTTGCTTTACTAAAAGATCACGAAAAACCATAAACTTTCCATCTTTTGCTCATCCTTCGGTTTCTACAAGGTCCTACCTTGGCCGAATTTTTTTTTTCTTGTTCCCCAAGTTTTGGCGTGTTAGGTAATTTGTTATCTTGCATGCTAGAATATTTTGTTTACTTATTTCATGCGTGGATAGAGTTTCCTTGTTTGTTGGATATTGCTTTTTACGTTCTTAACCAATTTTCTAATAAGATATCATCAAATCTTATCTTCTCTCTCCTATCTCTACAATCACACTTGTGATATTCTTGTTACTTAGAACTTTTTATTTTATTTCCTTTTGCAAATGCGAAAAGATCAAAAGATAAGATCTCGGATATTATAAAAAACAGATATCGAAAAGATATTCAAAAATAAATAAATAAATCCAAAGTTAGGGAAAGCCAAAATAAGGCAACCCTAACCCACATCGGTCTAAGCTCATCTTCTAACGTCTAGGTCAATCTTCCTAGAAGGTACTTTCTTGCTAATTCGGTTGCTTTGTTTACGTTTGTTTTAAGGTTTCAATTTGTTCTTGTTTGTTTGATTGCAACTTGCTTGATACACCATCTCTTGTTCAAGCCAAGCCGCCCTCACGGCAAGCCACACAAGCCCTACCTACGTGAACTTTGTGACTTGACTAGTGATTTTCTTGGTTGTTGTTCTTTGTTGTCTTTTGGTTCGTTTTTACTCCCATGTCTGGTCGTCTTGTCATAGGCACCATGCATATTGGCCACAGTGCAGACGAACGCGAGGTCGACAACACCAACACCAACCCACAACCCCAGCAGTTGGGTCTACCTCCAGACCAACCACCACAGGACCAACCACGCGACCCCATCATGGCGTTGACCGAAGATCAGATCTTGATCCAGGCTCTTCGACAGGAGGTCGCCACTCTATGCGCCAACCAACAAGAAGTGGCACCGCCCGCGCCCACTCCAACTCCCCCACCGCTGAGTGTTATGGACGCGCCGCCTCCACCTGGATCCACCGACGCGGTCCCATCCAAGACATGAGTGGACAAAGGCAAGGGAATTATGCCTTCCACTTCTCAACATCAACCTCAACTAAACAGAATGCAGAGTGTCATTGAGAGCCGCCAAGGCTTCGTTCCCCAGAAGGATCGCTATGTGCCACGAGCCACACCTGCTGGCTTCGACAACGGCTCAGACCGCGACGCCGACGACTCTCAAGGTGAGTACTCTGAACCTTACAACTTTGATGACAGGTATGCCTCTAGGAGAACCCAGAAACGCATTCCGGATTCATCCACACGCGATGACCGACGTCGTCAAGCTATCCAAGCCGACGCGACGCCGAGAAGACCAAGCCGCCGCGACACTGGACAACCGCGATGCGATGATCAATTAAGGACACCACCTAACCAACAACACAGCCTGATGTACGTGATCATCTTCGACACCAGAGTGTTCGAACACCGCGTTACGGATCAGATGGCTACGCGTCGATCACACCCAATGTCCAAGATGACTTCGACGAGTACGATGACGAAGAGATCGAGGACTCAAGTATGGTCAATCCTAATTTTTTCCATCCACCTCTTGGAGATCCCATTGAATTGTAGGATCACCCCTCATATTGGATTCCTTCACCGCGTCTCCGGCCCCAAGGAGAACGCGTTCGCAACATTGGCGGCGAGCGTCACGATGTTTTGTAGAGAGACAGTCGACGCGACAACTACGATACCCAGCCCCGAAGACGCCAATGCGATGACGCCTACGCGGCCAGGGATGAGTTTGTCCGTGAAGATCGCAAACAACGCGATAGACACCAGGTTGGACGAGATAGACCACATGGATTACGCGCCTTTCAGAACCCTGTTTATGATGTTGCACCGAACAACGCGTTCAACCCGGCCCCAGACCAGCCTCGATACCAGCGACCGCATGTCAAGGTAAAAATCGAGCATTTTCATGGTGAATACAACCCCTCTGTGTTTCTTGAATGGGTGCAGGCTACAGAGTACACCCTACGCTATAATCGTGTGCCACTTGAGGACCATGTCGACGCCGTGACGCTTAACTTCCGAGGAGCCGCCCGCGTGTGGTGGCATATGTTTGAAGATGATTGCGTTCGACGCCACAGAGCATGAGTCACAGAATGGCATCAATTAGTCTACGTAATGACCAGGAAATACGTGCCTCCAGACTACAGGAATCAAATGCGATTGTACATTGCCATGGCTCGCCAGGGATCGATGAATCCACTCGAATTCTTTTCCAAGCTTAAAGACATGTATTACAAGGCCAACATCTTTGTTGCCCCATCTACCTTGAGGACGAAATTCTTGAGTGGTTTGAACACCAACATCCGTGATCAACTCGAGATTTTGCCCATTAAAGACATGAACACACTCACCTACACGGCGATGCAAATTCATGCACAACTATCTCGCCGAAAGTCTTACACCTATTCCACTGGCCAACAAAGGTATTCTTCTAACACTAGTGGCTTACCTTATACTAATGTTCGCCCTGGTGCATCCACCACAGCAGCGTCTAGCCAAGCCCCCAAGGTAAAGCCCATGACACCAAACACCGTGCCGCGTCCGACCGCGCCAAGACAGGCCCCAGTGCCCAACGATCGCGCGTGTGATATTGAGTGTTACAAATGTGGTGGACGAGGCCACTACAAGAAGGATTGTCCCAATGCTCGCAAGGTGTTTTTCTCCACAGCCGCCGCTGGCTGTGAATCTTGTGAAGACGAGGAGGCCACACTTGACGCGATCACTAAAGGCAACGCGGACGAGGATGAAAACGCGTATGATTGCGAACCCACGTCTCTCCATGCGGGCACACCATTGAGCTTGGTGACACGTCGTATCCTCACCGTCAAGGAAGCCAACTTAAGCGATCAACGATAGAACTTGTTCCATACAAGGGCTCTAGTCCAAACAGCTTCCTTGAGTGTTATTATTGATGGAGGATCTTGTGCAAATATTGTGAATGAGAAGGTTGTCAACCACTTCAAATTTCCTACGACGCCTCATCCACAACCTTATGCCCTCCAATGGATTTCTTCTAGTCTAGGTAACACAGTATCTCGCCAATGTTTAATTTCTTTTTCTATAGGGCAATACTGTGATTCTATTCTTTGTGATGTCATTGCAATGGACGCCACCCATATTCTGCTTGGGCGCCCATGGCAATTTGACAGGAACGTGCTCCATGATGGCTATTTGAACACTTATGTGTTCAATTACCATGGGAAGCGCGTCACTTTGCATCCAATGTCTCCCCATGAGATCTTGCAAGACCAGGTAGAACGCGATCGCCAGAAGGCCATAGAGACCGCATCCACTACGTCCACATCTGGTCATACTTCGCCTTCTCCAGGCAATGGCAAGAAGAAACACAACACCACACCTGGGACACTACGTGCCCCACAAAATTCAGGAAGTGCCTCCCCACCGTTCCCCGCGCCGTTGCCACCACTGCGTCCTTTGCAAGGAACCTGTGAGCAACGCGTTCTTTTGGCCAAGCCCAATGACCTCACTGCATGTATTACTGGCAAGGCTCTCTGCTTTCTGCTTGTGCCAACCCCCTGCATTCCTGCATCGTCGACGAACGCGCCTTTGCCACCAAAGATCGCGGAAGTGCTTGTCGCGTTCACCGACGTATTCCCAGATGAGTTGCCACAAGATTACCTCCCCTGAGAGGCATTGAGCACCAAATTGACCTTGTGCCAGGTGCTTCTTTGTCCAACCGCGCTGCGTATAGAGCTGGTCCAGAAGAGGCCAAAGAATTACAGCGCCAAGTCCAGGAATTATTGGATCGCGGATACGTAAGGGAATCTCTTTCCCCTTGTGTTGTGCATGTGATCCTTGTGCCCAAAAAGGATGGCACCTGGAGAATGTGTGTTGATTGCCGTGCCATAAACCGGATCACAGTCAAGTATAGGCACCCTATTCCCCACCTTGATGATATGCTAGATGAACTTCATGGCGCGACACTCTTCTCCAAAATTGATTTGAAGAGTGGTTATCACCAGATCAGAATGAAAGAAGGTGATGAGTGGAAAACAGCATTCAAGACGAAGTATGAGCTCTACGAGTGGCTTGTCATGCCATTTGGGCTCACGAATGCGCCCAGCACCTTCATGCGCGTGATGAACCACGTGTTGAGATCTTTCCTTGGCAAGTTTGTTGTCGTTTATTTCGATGACATCCTTGTGTATTCCCGGAGCCTAGAAGACCATGTCGATCACCTTTGCCAAGTGCTCGAATGCCTTCGACAAGAGCGCCTGTTTGCCAATCTGGCAAAGTGCTCATTTTGCTCCGAGTCCACCAACTTTCTGGGCTACATTATGAGTAGCGATGGTTTACGCGTTGATAATGAGAAGATCGCGGCCATCAAGGACTGGCCCATGCCTACCACACCAACACAGGTGCAAAGCTTTCTAGGTCTCGCGGGCTTTTATCGGCATTTTGTATGCGATTTCTCTTCCATTGCCGCGCCACTACATGAGCTCACCAAGAAAGGAAGCACAGTTTTGTGGCTTGAGTCCCATGAATGCGCCTTATCCGCCTTGAAGAACGCGTTATGCCAAGCGCCTTTGCTCCAGCTTCTAGATTTCACCAAACACTTCGAAGTGGAGTGTGATGCCTCAGACATAGGCATTGGTGGTGTGCTACACCAAGAGAAGAGGCCGATTGCCTACTTTAGTGAGAAGCTCACAGGAGCCACATTCAATTACCCCACCTACGCCAAAGAGCTTTATGCCTTAGTACGCGTGCTGAAGACATGGCAGCATTACCTTTGGCCGCGTGAGTTTGTCATCCACAGCGACCACGCCGCGTTGAGCTACTTGAAGAGCCAGGCTCACCTCAATCGCCGCCATGCTCGCTGGGTGGAGTTTCTGGAGACATTTCCTTATGTCGTTGTTCACAAGAAAGGAAAAGATAACATTGTTGCTGACGCGTTATCTCGCAGGTATGTTCTCTTGACTCATGTGCAAAATAAAATTTTGGGTTTTGCTTTAATTAAGGATTTATATGCTAGTGACCCTTTCTTTGCCCATATTCTTGAGCATTGCATGAGATCGCGTGAGTTTGAGACCTTTTACCTTTCTGAGGGTTATTTGTACAAGGCTAGTCGTCTATGCATTCCTACATCCTCCATTAGGCTCCTATTGATTGAGGAAGCACACGCATGTCGTGGACATTTTGGGATTAGGAAAACCTTAGACGCGCTTAGAGAACACTTCTTTTGGCCTAAGATGACCCACCACGTGACTAGGTTTTGTAGAAGTTGTGTGACTTGCCAAAGAGCCAAAGCTAGGTCTAGTCCTCACGGCCTCTACACTCCTTTGCCCATTCCGAGTGCCCCCTGGGAGGATTTGTCTATGGATTTTATCACGGGTTTGCCTCTCTCTAGAAGAGGTAAGGACTCCATCTTTGTGGTCGTAGATAGATTTTCTAAGATGGCACATTTTATAGCTTGTAAGACCACCCATAGTGCTAGTGAGATTGCTGATCTATTCTTTGAGCATGTGGTGCGTCTTCATGGAGTCCCGCGTACCATAGTTAGTGATCGGGATTCTAAGTTTGTTGGTCATTTTTGGAGAACTCTTTGGAAAAAGCTAGGGACCAAACTCTTATTCTCGACTAGCTACCACCCCCAAACCGATGGCCAAACGGAGGTCACAAATAGAACTCTAGGAGCCCTCCTTCGCACGATGCTAAAAGCCAACCCTAAGCGTTGGGAGGACTTACTATCAATTGTCGAGTTTTGTTACAATAGATGCAGGCACACAGCGACCAAGTTGACACCATTCGAAGTGGTGTATGGCATCAACCCCTTGACACCACTGGATTTGTCGCAGCGTCCTCTCCGAGACCCAGTGCATGTCTCAGCCTCCAATCGCGCTGAGCAAGTCCAGGAGCTTCATCGACAAACCCGGGAACAGCTGGAGAGGAGGGCCACGCAGTATCTCTCACAGAAGAATCCAGGCCGCCGCCGCGTCGTCTTTGCCCCCAGAGACCTTGTCTGGGTGCATCTGCGAAAGCAGAGGTTCCCATCGCGGCGAAAGCATAAATTGGAACCACATGGAGATGGTCCCTTCCGTGTAGTCAAAGCCATAGGGGACAATGCATATCAACTCGAGCTCCCACCAGATTTAGGAGTCCACACGTCCTTCAATGTCGCGGACTTAACACCATATGTTGAGCCAGAGTTTGATGATGGTGAAGCGGGGACGCTTCACAGCTAAGTGAGGGAGGGTGATGTGACCCTGCCTCCCATGACGGCCCAAGATGAGGAAGACGCCATGAGCCTATGCTTAGAAGGTCCAGTGACAAGGTCTAGGTCCAAGGCCATCGCCGCCGCCGTCGCGTCTCTCATCACACGTGCCGTCGCCAGCCAAGGAAGCCCAGACGACAATCCAAGACTCGTCGTCCTCGCCACCATCGAGAGTGAAAGAACGCGTTCTTCTGAAGACTGTGACACTTCATCGTCTCACGTGATGATCACGTCAAAGCCTTCAACGCGTTCATGAGTTTCATGCGTTCTTTTTGAGACATTATCTATATTTGGTATTTCCAGCTTGCTTTAGATAGTTTCCTTATTTACAGCGTTTTAGATAGTTTCCTTTTAGTCATTCTATCTTTTAGGGTTTGTGCCTTTTGCATTCTTGCATGGGCTAGCCCATGAGGTTCGACTCGGCCCATCCGATGTCTCACCTCTCCCTATTTATACCCTACCTTATTATTGTTATTTCTTACGTTCAAGTTAAAGTTCAAGGTTTTAAGTCGAGTGTTAATTCCTCCTTCCCTTGATCGGACGTCACCCATATCCTTCTCATCCCCATTCCATCCACCGCCGATGCTACGGAAAATGCTTGATCTCTCAAGCCAATCTATCTTCGCATCTCCTTCATCCGCAGTCGACGCTACGACACCCCAAAGACTTGTCCCTTCAAGTCTTATATCCCTCACCAAACCGTTTCCGCCTTCGCTATCCATCTTTCCATCAAAACGCTTCCATCGCCACCAAGTCCGCGTTGTCGCCACCTCTTCCCAGTCGCCGGCATCAACAACCATCATCATCGCGTTCTCCCGATCGCGATCTTTACCACTGTGACGTTCAGACGTGAATTCCCAACCAGGACTAGATCCAAAGGTGTCTCCTTTGCCAATTTGGCTTGACACAGGAGGCAAGGACACATCAAATTCCTTGAGACGTTTCCTTATGTCGTGGTCCACAAGAAGGGAAAGGAGAACATTGTCGCCGACGCGTTATCTCGCAGGTATGTTCTCTTGACTCATGTGCAAACTAAAATTTTGGGTTTTGCTTTGATTAAAGAACTGTATGCTACTGATCCTTTCTTTGCCCCTATATTAGAGCATTGGCTAAGATCGCGTGAGTTTGAGTCCTATTTCCTTTCTGAGGGTTATTTATAGAAGGCTAGTCGCCTTTGCATCCCTAGGTCTTCCATTAGGCTCCTTTTGATTCAGGAAGCACACGAGAGCCGTGGATATTTTGGGATTAGGAAAACCTTAGACTCGTTAAGAGAACATTTATTTTGGCCTAAGATGACCCACCAAGTGACTAGGTTTTGTAGAAGTTGTGTGACGTGCCAAAGAGCCAAAGCTAGGTCAAGCCCACACGGCCTCTACACCCCATTACCCATTGCTAGTGCCCCCTGGGAAGATCTTTCTATGGATTTCATCATGGGTTTGCCCCTCTCTAGACGAGGTAAAGACTCTATTTTTGTGGTCGTAGATTGATTTTCTAAGATGGCACATTTTATTGCTTGTAAGACAACCCATAGTACTAGTGAGATTGCCGATCTATTCTTTGAGCATGTGGTGCGTCTTCATGGAGTCCCGCGTACCATAGTTAGTGTAAGGGATTCTAAGTTCATTGGTCGTTTTTGGAGAACTCTTTGGGTTAAGCTAGGAACCAAACTCCTATTTTCCACTAGCTACCACCCCCATACAGATGGCCAAACGGAGGTCACAAATCGAACCCTAGGAGCCCTCCTTCGCACGATGCTAAAAGCCAACCCTAAGCGTTGGGAGGACTTACTATCACTTGTCGAGTTTTGTTAGAATAGATGCAGGCACACGGCGACCAAGTTGACACCTTTCGAAGTGGTGTATGGCATGAACCCATTGACGCCGCTTGATTTGTCGTCGCGACCACTGCGAGACCCAGTGCATGTCTTCACCGCCAATCGCGCAGAACAAGTACAAGAGCTCTATCGAAGAACAAGGGATCAATTGGAGAGACGGGCCGCGCAGTATGCCTCCCAAAAGAACACTGGCCGACGCCGCGTCGTTTTTGCACCCGGGGACCTCGTCTGGGTGCACTTGCGAAAAGAAAGGTTCCCCTCACGGCATAAGCACAAATTGGCACCACGAGGAGATGGTCCATTCCGCGTGATAAAGGCCATAGGGGAAAATGCCTATCAACTCGAGCTCCCATCGGATTTTGGAGTCCATGCGTCCTTCAACATGGCGGACTTGACCCCATATGTTGAGCCTGAGTTTGATGATGGTGAAGCGGGGACGCTTCACAGCCAAGTGGGGGAGGGTGATGTGACCCTGCCTCCCATGACGGCCCAAGACGAGGAAAAATCCATGAGCCTATGCTCAGAGGGCCTAGTGACAAGGTCTAGGTCCAAAGCCATCTCCGCCGCTTTCGCGTCACTTGTCGCACGCGTCATCGCTGGCCAAGGAAGCCCAGACGCCAACCCAAGACTCGTCGTCCTCGCCACCATCGGCATCGAAAGAACGCATTCATCACAGCTGGCATCGCGTGCACCCACTCGCGAGGCCATCGACCCTTAGTCACCGTTCATCGCGGTGTTGCATCCATACATTCAACGCGTCCTTTTGAAAATTTTGAGACATTTTCTATATTTGGTATTATTGCTTATTTTAGATAGTTTCCTTTTATAGTCTTTTCTATTTTTGGGTTTGTGCCTTTTTGCATGCTTGCATGGGCCAGCCTATAGGTTCGTCTCGGTCCAAGCTCATTAGGTCTTGGCCGAATTTCTTTGGCTATTTAAAGCCCCCATTGTTATTCTTATTTTATACGTTCAATTTAATTCAAGGTTTCAAGTCGAGTGTTTATCCTCCTTCCCTTGATCGAACGTCACCCTCTATCTTCGCATCCCCATTCCCTCCGCCGCCGACGCTACGGCAATTGCTTGAACCTCCAAGCCAAGTCTTCCTTCGCATCTCCCTTCATCTGCATTCGACGCTACGACACCAAAGACTTGTCTTTTCAAGTCATCTATCCCTCATCAAATTGCTTCCGTCACCGCTATCCATTCACCCCATCAATCGCTGACATCGCACCAATCATCGCGATCTCTCGCTCGCGAACCGCCACAAACACCGCGTGACACGGCAGGCTTGACAACGCCGAGTGACTTCCCAACCAAGACTAGATCCAAAGGTGTCACCTTTGACAATTGGCTTATCATCGACGGCAAGAACACATCAGTATGCCTCTTGATAATGAGCAAAATATTTTTCTTTATTCTTTTGTGGAAGTCGAATTGAAGGTACAAATGTCGTCCACGATGGATAAATACGTCAATGAGATAGTAACTCATGTTATACTCATGCCATTGATGGTAAAATTCACTAGTAGTAATATTAACATCATCAAACATATGAGAACGATCGAGAACATTAATGTCATTACACGTACCAAGTGTTCCCAAAAATACATTATGCATACACAATCCACATATCATATGATGTAACAGCTATTAAGATGATTGTCAGTTTTCCTTGACCGCGCGAAAATTGGCCTTGCCTTGCAGTTGGACAATTCTTCAATGGCCAACGCATACAGTCGATGCTACCTATTATTCCAAGATACCCTCTCACATCTCCTACATGAAGGAGTCTGACGGGGCTAAAGATGCACAAGCAAATGTCACTGATTAGCCTTATCAAAGTAAATTATCCTAACCAACCTACTAAACAGAGTATAGCAGACAAGTAAGGGTCGAATCCCACAGAGAAGGTATGATGTAGTATGCAAACGTGAATGACGAGTAACATGTAACAAGTAACTGGGGGTTTTATAATCAATAGAGCAAACAAGCAAAGTAAACAAATTTGGTTTATGTAGGAAGAAAGTATGATGAGGGGAAGTAGTTCCACTAGACCGAAATCCACAATACAGAGATAGAGTTTGATCACTGAAATCTATTTTGTCCAAGTTCGTTTATTTATCCTTATAGTCGTTCTCACCCTGATCGTAAGTACTATTGATTCTCACAGTTGTCAATAGACTTATTACTATGCCAATGATAAAGCACGACTGATTCTCACAGTTGTCAGCGTACTTTACCACCAACACAGCAATAGCAATGCACACAAGGATATAGGATACATGCAAGTAGAAAGACGTACAAGTACTCACTCCCCTACTTAACATGCAATTGATTCTCACACACAATTGTACGCTCGGGACCCCTATACGCACAATTGTGCTTGCCACTAGATATGCACTCGGAACCCCTATATGTAATCCTAGCAATTGATAAAAAGTATTCAACCTAGTTGATCAGGCTAAGAAGAACAATAAGAAATCAATATCAATATAACCAAGAGAATCAATCCAACACTCATAAGGATAAGAACAAGGAATAGAAATCTCACAAACACATCAACTGTACTGCTTCAATCGTCCAGCAGAACCAAGGGAAATTAGCTCTCCATCAAAGGGGATGAAAAACTCTAATTAGAAAACTACGTCTGAAACAATAATGCGTCTGATAATGATGATTTGGAGGCTGTGGGAAAAGAGGTTAAATAGAGTTAACCTAAATCCCCAAGATCACAAACCATATCTTACAAGGAAATAAAATAATAAAATAAAGGAAATCTGACTAATGCATAAAAGGAAATAAAGTAAAATAAAATAACTCTGGCCGCGAGGTCATTAAGCACAGCCACCGCGGGGCGGTGAAGATCCACCGCGGGGCGTCGAACTCTCCACAGCTGGGCGGTGGCTTCCTCTGGCGCGGGCTCCATTCTTCACTGAGAGTCATCGCCGGGTCGCGGCGAAGTCGCCGCGGGGCGGTGAACTCCAGTCCTCCAGCTCTCTTCTTCTTTTCTTCTTCTGATGATCTCCAATACTACCAATTGTTGGTAACCTTCTCCATAAATGCTCCAGCAGCTCCATCTAAGCTGCAAATCCTTGGATTTCTTCACTTTTCTCCATAACATCTGAATTGTAGACTTAGCACCAAAACTCATCCAAAACTCCTCCAAATTATGCTAATAGTTGCTAGTAAAGGTGTATGAAATAACACCTATCAAATTCCCCCATACTTAGACCTTTACTCGTCCCGAGTAAACTAAAGAAAAGCTCACCCTCTCAATCAACACCAAGGCCTCAGGAAGTACAAAAAAACGTGACACTAGCAACTATAACATATCAACAATAAGCTCTAGACAACCAAAATGAGTGATGCAAAGATAGTCTAATCCTAACTCCAATCTAGCTCCTTATCGCTCCATGAGTGGCCTACCCGACAGTCCTTCTTTGACTCCCTTCTTATGACGCCTCCACCAAGATATGAAGAGGAATCCTAGAATCACTCTTATTCTTTTACGCTCATCTTGCCTAGGCGCCCTTTCGGGTTTTCACATAGCCACTCATTTCATTTTGCTAGATATCTCACCAATACTCACATCACTCCAGTCCACTTTTGCCCTGGTCTATACCAGTCGGACTACCTGCTTTTTACCTGGACTGCCCTTTCGGGTTTTCAGTCCATCCCAGGATTTTGATTGCCTTTTTATTTCTTTTTGGCTTTTTCAATTATTTTTTTTTTATCCGAAAACGGAAACAACAATGCAAAAAACGAATGCAGAAATAAGCTATGTACACTAGCTAGCAAGAAAGCAAATCTATATCCTCCCCCATACTTAAACCGAACATTGTCCTCAATGTAGAAAAGAGAACATCAAATGGTAGGGGAAGAAGAAATAAACTCACTACGGACCGGAAGGTGGTGGTGGGTACATCCCAAAGTAGTCCCTCATATGAGCGTCCAAAGTGTCCAGGCGCTCATCTATCTCTGCGTGGAGCTGGGTCTGCCAAGTCTGCAGACTGGTCTCTACTCGGGAATTCCACCGATCCTGACACGTGGAGAAAGCATCCCATCTAGAGTACATCTCCTGCCATGGTGCGACAGGTCTGTACAAAGACGAATGCTCCTCGAACTGTGAAGAACCGGGGTCGCCCCCCCTACAGGATCAGCGGCAGCATCTCCACCACTAGGGCCCTCTCCAAACGGACCCGAAGGAGCAACGGTAGGGGCATCATCGGTTGACATCTGGCTATCGCTCTGAATCCACCAACCCGCGTATGAAGGCGAGTACGTGAACTCCCGCGGCACAGTCAGAATATGGCCCTCATAAGATGCCCAGACCAAATCGACATCATGCCCCAGTGGCCTCATCATGGAGCACACCTTCATGTGTGCTAAATCATATAATGCGCAGGGGACCGGTCGAGGAATCTGATCGCAGGCAATCACCTTGGCACAGAGGAGTGTAATAAGACCACCCCCACAAATATCACGTGCCTCGCCATCACGAATCCTCTTCAGGGAACCCAAAAAAAGGGTAGCCCAACACGGCGTGTACTCTACAGTCCCCAGGATGCTCATAAACCATTGGAAGTCCTTCATGGGTACCTTCCCATCATCCGCATGGCCGAAGAAATCTCTCATCATCACCTTGTGGATCAACCGCAGACACGGATTCACCAATTTGGAATTCACTTCCTGACCCTTCCTGAAGCTCCTTCCTGTGGCCGCACGCCAGAAGTCCATCATCTCGGACTCATGAAGCCCACCAGACCATCCATCAGTTGGGTCCTTCGTAATACCCAGGGCCTCATTCACCACCTTCTTAGACAAGGAATACTCGTGCCCATTATATTTGAAATGAATCTTGCGCAAGTGCATGTCCCCCGAGTTATTGGTGATCTTCACGAAGGAAGCAATAAACTGATAGCACAGCTCGGGGTACGCAGGGGCAGTCTTGTCCAGAAAGTTTCCTAACCCACACTGTGTCAAACACATTGTCACACAAGCGAGCAAACCCATCTGCTCCAGAGTCTGCTTGTGGAAGAACTTCGAAGCCAACACCTTCCTCTCCTTCACAATGTTGTACCCTCACTCTCATCCCTAGTCGACACTTTCTTCTTGCCTTTGGCTGCCATAAGTAGGAAATTGAAATGCTCAAATCAAAAGGCAGACAAGGAACACTCACAATCAAGCAAACACGGATCCTGGAGAGACTCGGCGCGGGGCGGCAAGGTCGTGGCGAGAAGCTGAGAACAGGCACCGGGTCGCAGCGAGATCGGCATGGGGCGGTAGCAACAGTAACGCGAAGCGGGAGCAATGCGAGGCGGAACTACGGCGGCGTGGTGGGGTTGTGTTTGGGCTTGGTTGTGAGGCTAGACTCCAATTTGGGGCTAAATTATGCTCAAGGTCGAAAGGGGATTCAGGGAGAGAGAGGGAAAATAGATATGGGGGCTTAAGGGAGGTGTTGGAATGGGGGTTAGATAGTGGGTTAGGTCAGGAAAAGGGAAAGGAAAAGGGATGTTGGGCCGGTATTGTACCATGGCCCAAAAGAGAAATCTTGGCCCATAAAGAGGCCCAATCCGTCAAAACCTTAGTGACCACTTAAGAAATAAGCTTTTACTCACCCGGTTAAGGTTTTTTCGGGGCCCATTATTCTTGCTTTTTTTTTCAAAGAGTTGAGAAGTTATACCTGACCGTCACCGCGGGGCGGGGAGCTCCACCGCGGGGCGGTAAGGGGGCGCCGCGGGGCGGTGAGAATGGCTGGGTACCACATCTCATCTCGGTTTTACTTTCGTACCTATAATGTGAGTAACAGGCGAACGAAACAAAGCAAAATAAACTACGGAAATAATCTAATAAAAGAGAAAAATCAGGGAAAAACTAACACGGGTTGCCTCCCGGACAGCGCCTTGGTTATCGTCGTTGGCTCGACGTACTGCAAATCAACTACCATCTCGAATAGGATCCCTTTGGAATCCTCCAACTCGTCTCTTCCTATGGAGACCTCTCATGGAAGGGTTTAAACCTTAGACCATGTTCCCTCTTTGCCAACCACTCCATGTTCATCCTCTTTGGAGTGTCTCCCCCATACTTAGAACGATGCGGGGGCCGATACGGCTCAATCTGAATATGTTGCACGTCACTAGATAGAGGCTTATAGCCTTGTATGGTTAGTGCAGGGGGGCAAGTGCCCAAAGTAGAGGAAATGGGGTCTCCTATATCATCTAGCAAGACATTATCAATATGCAATTCATGCAAATCATGCAACTCAATAGGTCCATCAGGAGTGGGACACTCAACTACGGTCTCTACTGCATCAATTTTAACATTTCCATACACAGAATCATCAATATCATTAATGCAGAGAGGAGCGGGTAATTCAATGGAATTGGCATTATGAATATCATGTCTGAAAATTATTCCATCAAATTCCATAGTCAGGGTACCACTATCAACATCAATCTTAGTCATGGAAGTTTTCATAAAAGGTCGCCCTAGCATAATAGGGGCAACTTGTTCATCATAATCCATATCCATAACAAAGAAATCAGCAGGGAATATCAGGGGACCTATCCTAACAAGGACATCTTCTACAATACCCTTTGGGGGTACACAAGAACCATCAGCAAGCTGTATAACAATATTAGTATCATGCAAGGGTCCTAATTCCAAATTTTCAATCAATGAATAGGGTAGGACATTAATTGAGGCACCCAAGTCTAGCAGTGCTTTCTCAAAAAGATGCTCACCTATAGTGATAGGAATTGTAAAAGTACCTGGATCCTTGCATTTCTTAGGCAGACGTTTCTGAACCACCGCTGACACTTGTTCACCCACTGGAATCTTCTTCTGGGTCTTTTGTTTCTGAGCCCTCTTCACCATGCATAGCTCCTTTAAGAACTTGGCGTATCGCGGGATAGCCTTAATAAGCTTCAGCAGGGGGATGTTCACCTCACAGTTCTGAAATGTCTCGAACAGATCCCTATTATCGACAACTCTTCTAGCCTTTAGCGCCTCAGGAAAAGGTGTTGGGGGCTTCTCTAAACCTACAGGGGGGAACATGGGCCGAACGTAATTATCAACATAGGTGTCTTCAGCAGGAACAAATTTTCGAGGATCAGGTCGCGGCGAGCCCACCGCGGGGCGTAAGTGATCGCTGCGGGGCAGTGAGGTCGCGGTGTCTTTCCTGAGCACAGACGCCGGGTCACGGCGAAGGTCGCCACGGGGCGGTGGAGTCGCGGTGTCATCGACCGCGGGGCGCTCGGTGACTTCTTTCTTCGGATTCTCGTTCTCCTCTTCAGCAATAGGAGCAACGACTGTCTTACCACTTCTTAGCGTGATAGCACTCACGTTTTCTCTGGGATTCACAGTGGTCTGGGATGGCAGAGAGTTTGAGGCCCTTTGGTTAATCTTGGTCACCTCATCGGCTAACTGGTCAATCTGCCTCTCCATGTTCTTGATACTCGACTCAGTGGCTTGCACATGTGTGGCAAAGTGCTGAGTCAGCGTCTTCAGCAAATCCTCAGTAGAAGCTCCAGAAGTTTGACCTTGAGGTCTCTGTTGGTATTGAGCTCTTTGCTGGTACTGTTGTTGCTAGGCTGGCTGGTATTGCTGTTGTGCCGGCTGCTGACCGCCCTGAGGGTCACTCCATCTGAATCTTGGGTGATCACGGCCTCTCTGGTTGTAATTAGGTTGTCCACCATATTGTTGTCTAGGAGCGCCGTAGCCTCCTACAGCATTGACTTCGACAGCACCGTCCTCCTGCAGCTGAGGACAAGCCTCGGTGTGGTGGGCTTGATTGGAGCAAAGACCGCACGCTCTGGCGTGTTGAGGGGTATTCTGATTTGCTATCTTCATAACTATCTCCTTCAACTCGGCCAACTCAGACAACACCGGGCTTGGTCCTGCAGGGGTCACAGCATTGACCGCCTTCCTCTGGTATGTCTTCCCGAAATTCCGGGTGCTCTCACTCATCTCCTGGAGTCTATTCATGGCGTCATCCGGTGTCGGGTTCAGAATACTTCCACCGCATGCAGCATCAACCATTCTTCTTTCTTGGTCCAGCAGACCATTGTGCAAATAGAGAACAAGATCTTGCTTGGCATACCCGTGGAATGGGCAGCTAGAACAAAGCCTCTTGTACCTCTCCAAATAATCATAAAGTGTTTCATCACCAGCCTGCTCGATGTTGGCAATTGCTTTTTTCAAAGCATTTGCCTTCTTCGTGGGAAAATATTTGTCTAGGAATGCTTTGTGAAGCTTCGTCCATGTATCTATGGTTCCTGGCGGCAGGTGATAATACCAATCGCTCGCAGAGTCGAGTAGAGAAAAACCAAAAGCTCTCATCTTGATTTGATCTTCGGTCACGTTCCTGGGCTTCATGGTCATGCAAACATTGTGGAACTTGCCCAGGTGAGAAATCGGATCCTCTCCACTCAGACCGTGGAATTTAGGGAGGTAAGCAACAACTCCCGACTTCAATTCAAAGTTCACCCCTTCTCCTAGTGCAGGGATGACAACACCTAGGGGTTGAGCCCCAATATTCGGTTTAGTAAGCTCTCTCAGAGTTCCAGTTCCAGCCATTGCAACAGCTGGGTAGTAACAGTCTTAACGGTCTCGGTCTCAGCGGTTTCGACCTCTTCTTCCTCTCCTCTTTGATTGCGCAGGCTTCCATTAAAAGATCTTTCAATCTCTGGATCCAAAGCTAGAAGGGGAGAGTTAGTACTACGGGTGTCGACCATAAGATAGGTCTCCACCAACAATCAATCACGAAAACACACAACAAACAAAAGCCTCTCCCCGGCAACGGCGCCAAATTTGACGGGGCTAAAGATGCACAAGCAAATGTCGTTGATTAGCCTTATCAAAGTAAATTATCCTAACCAACCTACTAAACAGAGTATAGCAGACAAGTAAGGGTCGAATCCCACAGAGAAGGTATGATGTAGTATGCAAACGTGAATGACGAGTAACATGTAACAAGTAACTGGGGGTTTTGTAATCAATAGAGCAAACAAGCAAAGTAAACAAATTTGGTTTATGTAGGAAGAAAGTATGATGCGGGGAAGTAGTTCCACTAGACCAAAATCCACAATACAGAGATAGAGTTTGATCATTGAAATCTATTTTGTCCAAGTTCGTTTATTTATCCTTATAGTCGTTCCCACCCTGATCGTAAGTACTATTGATTCTCACAGTTGTCAATAGACTTATTACTATGCCAATGATAAAGCACAACTGATTCTCACAGTTGTCAGCGTACTTTACCACCAACACAGTAATAGCAATGCACACAAGGATATAGGATACATGTAAGTAGAAAGACGTATAAGTACTCACTCCCCTACTTAACATACAATTGATTCTCACACACAATTGTACGCTCGGGACCCCTATACGCACAATTGTGTTTGCCACTAGATATGCACTCGAAACCCCTATATGCAATCCTAGCAATTGATAAAAAGTATTCAACCTAGTTGATCAGGCTAAGAAGAACAACAAGAAATCAATATCAATATAACCAAGAGAATCAATCCAACACACATAAGGATAAGAACAAGGAATAGAAATCTCACAAACACATCAACTGTACTGCTTCAATCGTCCAGCAGAACCAAGGGAAATTAGCTCTCCATCAAAGGGGATGAAAAACTCTAATTAGAAAACTACGTCTGAAACAATAATGCGTCTGATAATGATGATTTGGAGGTTGTGGGAAAAGAGGTTAAATAGAGTTAACCTAAATCCCCAAGATCACAAACCATATCTTACAAGGAAATAAAATAATAAAATAAAGGAAATCTGACTAATGCATAAAAGGAAATAAAGTAAAATAAAATAACTCTGGCCGCGAGGTCATTAAGCGCAGCCACCGCGGGGCGGTGAAGATCCACTGCGGGGCGTCGAACTCTCCACCGTTGGGCGGTGGCTTCCTCTGGCGCGGGCTCCATTCTTCACTGAGAGTCATCGCCGGGTCGCGGCGAAGTCGCCGTGGGGCGGTGAACTCCAGTCCTCCAGCTCTCTTCTTCTTTTCTTCTTCTGCTGCTCTCCAATACTACCAATTGTTGGTAACCTTCTCCATAAATGCTCCAGCAGCTCCATCTAAGCTGCAAATCCTTGGATTTCTTCACTTCTCTCCATAACATCTGAATTGCAGACTTAGCACCAAAACTCATCCAAAACTCCTCCAAATTATGCTAATAGTTGCTAGTAAAGGTGTATGAAATAACACCTATCAGAGTCGTTGCATTTATTTTGCGGTTGGTCTTTGGAAGTATGTATTACCATACAAAGAAATGATTCCATCCACAAAGTTGGCTAGGCATTGTCGCTCAGTAGTTTGACCCATTCTAAGATACTCATCTACCTGATTTACACACATGCCATAAGTTAACATGTGAATAGTTGTAGTGCATTTTTGAAATGGAGATAGGGTTTGCCTACCGAATGCATCCCTCGTTTGACGAAAATACTCAAATGTGTTTGACAGTTGGTTAGCAATGCGTAAGAACATGGGTATTAGCATTCTAAGCCGCCTTTGAAACTTTTCTTCATAATACAAAAGCAGTGGGACTTCAGAGAAATAATCTCCAACTAATTGTTAATGACCTTTGTCACGCTCTCGATCGATGTAATTTTTTACTTCTTCTTGAATGAAAGCTTTCACCCTCAGATAGATGTTGTGTTTCTAAAACATCACTTTATACAAAGCTTCTATGACTTCTCCATCAAGGTCATCAGATGATGAATTATCATATGGGTTCAAAATATCCCAAATAATATGATGGGAATCCATTTGTTAGGGAGATATGAAATGATAAGTGATATTTTATAAGAGTAGTGAAATATGGGAGAGTGATATTGGGGAAGAGGAAATTGCAAACATCTTCTCCTAAACCATATGTATATATAAAAGAAGAAAAGGAAGTTGTGAGGTTATGGCATCATTAAAGACATCAAGAAGATCAAAGTGAGAGAGCATTCGAAAGAGCATTTGGTTGGCTAGACAAGATTTAGAGAATTCCAAATTATCAAAGTTGAATGAAGTGAATTTTACTCTTTTAGCTTCAATTCGGATATCCCTACTAGTATATCTGGAGTTGAAAGTTTCGCATTTTCTCCACATGAAAGTGCTCCAGTTTGCCCCTTAAGTATAAAGACTACAAAGAGAAGGAAAAACAAGTTGCTCAAAGTTCAAGTGAACCCATGCAACACATTTGGAAAAAGTCAATAGGTTGACTGTGCTCCAAACCATTAGAGATATACAAAGCAAGCAGCTAAAAGAGAGACTTTAAAAGAGAAGAAATTATAAGATTTTTATTACCTTCGTACTCAGAATGACTACCAATTCGTACTCAAAAGCTTCAAATGCTAACTCAACTTCTAGTATCAAGCGTGCTAAGCCTAGAACAAGAGATGTTAAAGGCAACATTGATGGAAGAGATGTTTCCTAAATGAAGAATAACTTGATATTTATGTTTTTTGTTTGCCTAAGTGAAGAATAGCTTCACGTTGATGTTTATCGTTTACCTAAGTAAAAAACAGCTTTACATTTATGTTTTACGTTTACCTAAGTGAAGAATAGGTTCACATTTATGTTTTCCTTCATTCTAATTTTGGTTGATGTTGATTGTATAATATTATGTGTTATTAATGTCTCATAATATATTGATTTTCATGTGTAATGTTGTTCTGATATATTAAACTTCGATCTAGTGTCTTTTAATATATAAATTTTCATGTGTAAATGTAATGTATTTTAATATATTAATTTTATGTGTAGTTTTTTTAATTTTCATGTCATTTAATATATCAATTGTATAATACATAATATAATTTACATATATTAAATACTAAAATCATATATAAAAAAATGCCATATGTTTATATATATATAGGTAAAAGATATATACACACGAAAAATCGTCTAAATGCAAACCAAAGTGTGCGTTAATCCTTAACGTACAGGTTTTGTGCGATATTTCTTAACGCACAAGGGACAGAAGAGGCATTTTCGGAAAATTCGAGGGTAAATTCTGTGCGACATGACTTAACGCATAGGTTGAATTGGGCCAAGCGAGACAAGCCCAAAAATAGTCTGGCCCAGCTTAACCACGTGTGCGTTAAGGAATATCGCACATATTTATGTGCGACTAGACTTAACGCACAGGTTGAATTGGGCCAAGGGAGACAAGCCCAAAAATAGTCTGGCCGAGCTTAACCACGTGTGCGTTAAGTCATATCGCATATATTTCTGTGCGACTAGAGTTAACGCACAACGGTGCGATAAGGGTTGAAGCCGATTCTTCTTCCCCTTTCCCATTTCCTGATTTCGGCGCCGAATTTTTTTCCCGAATTTTTTCTCGTTTCTTCGATTTCGATTTCCCATAATTTTCGTCTATTCAATCTCAAATCCGATCATGGATTCAACTAGGGGGGCTCATGGCGGTCCGACTGGTGGTGATGAGGTGGTCGGAGGCGTTGAGGCGGCGGCGACCGGAGCTCCTGTGCAGCAGACTCGCGCCGGTGGTGGTGGTTTGGCGTCTGGTTCTGGAGCTGAGGGGGTGCAGACGACGGCCGGTCTCGGAGGAGGAGCCGTCGCTGGTGTCGGAGGTGGAGCCGCCGTCGGTGTCGGAGGTGGAGCCGCCGCTGGTGAAGCTCCGGCTTGGATGGCCATGGAGGAGGAGGAGGAGGAGGAGGAGGAGGAGGAGGAGGATGAGGAGGATGGTAGCTTAGTCTGACGGACTACTGGTGGCGCGAGACGTCGGTTGACCCCATTGATCCCGTCGAGTCCACCTATTGACGTTACACCCACAACATGCATCAGTCGTTAGGTAAGTAGATTTGCTTAGAAATCATCCAAATTTATTCAAATTTTGTCGTTAAATTTTAATCGATATATTTGTTAGATTTGCTTAGAATTCATCTAAATTTTGACGTTAAATTTTAATCGTTATATTTGTTAGATTTGCTTAGAATTCATCCAAAATTAAGTTTATATAAAATTTAGAGAAATATGATAAAATATATAAAATTTATATAAAATTTAAATGAAATTTAAAATGTCATATAATATTTAGCGAAATAGGTAGGAAAGTTAGATAATTCTGAACCGATCAATAAATATGAAATTTAGATAAAATAGATTAATTATAAATAATGCTTTATAAAATTAGATATTATAGATATTAAATTATATAATTTAAGTTTAAAATAAAAGTTCGAATTTCGTTTGAAATTGAGAGAAATAAATTAATGATATTAGAGAATGACTATAATAAATTACGAAATAATAATTTTAGGCATTACGGGACGCATTGGGTGGATCTGAGGGGATGACACATCCCGCTCTGGTAGCTGATCGACGCGATGCGCCTAGAAGGCACATCTCAGCGACAGTGCGGCGTCATGCGGTGCAGATGAGGGCGGACTTATTAGCAGTAGAGTCACAGGTTCCAGCTTCTAGTCCGACTGAGGATGCGTCGCCGGTTCCAGCTTCTTGTCCGATCGAGGATGCGAGGATGGAGGACGCATACGTCACATCTGGTGACGATATGCCAGTTGATGAGGTGGCATGTCATGTGTCAGACGAGGACCTGTTGGCAGACTACACGGTTTCTTATGAGCCGATTTTACCGGATGAGACCGACCCTCCACCTCCTTGTTCTGTCCCATCCCCCGTTTCCTCCCCGTTCCCTTATAGTCTTGCTGCCCCCTCCCCTATTTCTTCCCCTGCACCAGCTCCAGCACCAGCTCATGGCCCCGTTCTAGGGCAGTCTTCTTGGATGCCTGGAGGGCCGCACGTCCCTTTCCTCCTTCCGAGCTACACCACACATATCGCGAGGGCGATTTATGATTTGACTCCTTTGGCCCCTCCTCCCCCTCGTGCCCCCACCCTTCCACAGCAGCGACGGCGCAGGAGAGCTAGAGGACAGGCTGCTCCAGAGGATGCTCCAGAGGCTGTACTAGAGGCTGCTCCCGAGGTTGCGTCGGAGGAGGCTGCAGATGTTGAGGCCGCTCCCCGTGTTTTAGGTCGTCAGGCCCGCCATCAGACTCAGGATTTGGTGCGTTTTCTTAACTCATTTGTCTTGTAGAAATGTAATTATTTTTTTTAATTTCGTAGCTAATATTAATTATCGAATATGCAGACCCGTAAGGTCTTGAGGGTTCACTTCCACGTCGGCATCATCACAGATCTTGAGCCGTTCATCAGACCCGAGCCAGAGTCATGGTTTCGGCTAGCGGAGCATAGTGGCCTCACACATCTCTGTGTTCTTGGCACCGGGGCTATTGATCACGTCCTGGTCTCTGCTTTTGTGGAGAGATGGCACCCTGAGACGTCATCGTTCCATTTTCCTTGGGGCGAGATGACGATTACGCTACACGACGTTTATGAGATACTCAGGGTGCCCATTGACGGGAGGAGCTGTACGGCACCAGGCGTGAACGATCTAGAGCTCAGACGGAGGATTGCACTGGAGCTTTTTGGGTTTGACGATAGTTCTCAGGTGGATAGATGGTACCGTACTGGCGGCATTCCTATCGTGAGGCTACAGGACAATTTGACGCGCATGATGGGTAGCGAGCAGAGGGACGAGAGCGTCTTGGCTTCACTTTATCTGTTCTTGATGCTCGGCTCCACAGTGTTGGTCGACAAGTCTACCCGTCAGATCAAGCACAAGTGGTTGGCACTGCTGTTCGATCACGAGGCCACAGGCCGATATGCATGAGGAGCAGGCATTCTGGCGTTCTTATACCGGAACTTAGGACAGGCGTCCAGACGAGAGGCACAGGGCATTGCCAGTTGTGGCATACTTTTGAGGGTAAGAATTTAAATTTAATAAATTTGAATTTACTTTATACATTATAATTATTTCTTTTGTAACCTTATACTTCGTTCGATCTTCTTATGTAGTCATGGATATGGGCGTACTTTCCTCATTTTCGTGGACATTATGTCACGGACCCAGCTGCCATGGCCGACGATGCTTCTGCCATCAGAGACGGCCAGGAGGTACCACAGAGCAAGGAGACAGGGCATTTGGTGTGTATGCGCCAGATGCTGGACAGTATTAGATATGAGGAGGTAATATGTTTCACCATATTAGTATTTTAATTTATAATATGTACTTCATGCTATATATTTTATAATATGTTATCAATTTTATTTGTTACAGGTACAGTGGTGTCCGTTTCCTAGATTATCATTCGACCGACCAGAGTACGCTCCTTCCCTGTTTAGAGGGATCATTCAGATCATGGATATTCAGGAGTCGTACCTGCCGGACCGCTGCCTTCGTCAGTTTAGCCATGTACAGGGGATCCCGATCTTACCCCCAGAGCCGAGCTCATTGATCCGACAGGACGACCTCAGGCATTACGACGTCAAATTCGACGCTCATCTATTGGGGGCATGGGATGAGGATCCGAGGCCTTTGATCCATGTTGAGGCGCCACCAGTCACGCGCTATTGGGATGTTACAGATGACTATCTGGATTGGTTGGACGAGTATTCACATGTGCTGGTGGATCCTAGATCCACCAGACAGGATCGTCCTCATGGCCCTGTCCATCCCACACCATCGGTGGACACTCTTGCGGTATGTGCAATTTATTTAATTTGTTTAAATCAATTAATGTCATTTATTAATTAATCATATTTAAATTCTAATGGGTATTTGCCAATACAGCGGAACCAGTTGGTTGCTGGTGAGATTCGTGCCTATTTCCAGAGGCAGACGCGTAGGGATCTTATCCCCGTTCAGGAGGTTGACGAGATGATGTCTCTTCTATTGCATATGCTGACTGATGAGACTCCTCCGATGGCCCCTCCTCCACCTCGTGCATCACAGATATTCTCGAATTGCATACACGAGCCATGACTGATGGGTAGTGGGAGTCAGCTCGGAGATTAGCAATGTTATGTGTTTTGAAATTGTGTTTTGGACTTGTGTTTTGTATTTTGGGTTACCTATGTATACATTTTAATTTGCCCAATAGGACCAACAAACGCATATTGGGCCTAAACTAGGCCCGAACAAGCATATTGGGCCTAAAATAGGCCTAATAGGACCAACAAACGCATATTGGGCCCAAACTAGGCCCAATAGGACCAACAAATGCATATTGGGCCCAAACTAGGCCCAATAGGACCAACAAACGCATATTGGGCCCAAACTAGGCCCGAACAAGCATATTGGGCCTAAACTAGGCCCAATAGGACCAACAAACGCATATTGGGCCCAAACTAGGCCCAATAGGACCAGCAAACGCATATTGGGCCCAAACTAGGCCCGATAGAACCAACAAACGCATATTGGGCCCAAACTAGGCCCATTATAACTTCATAAAACTTTGTCTGGGCCCATTAACTTATAATACGAGTGAGACATCAGTATAATATTATAATAACATAGTATTATAACCTATACGTACAGCTTCTTCATACTTCGTGATATATCGTTACTATGAAACTCATGTAAGTATATAGTGCAAGTAGAGATTGCTTAAGAATTATGTACAATACATTAGTATAAACCATGACTGATGAATGCTTTATAAGTATAAAGTTCTAAATCATATATAAGAAACCCTAAACCCTAAACCCTAAGCCCTAAGCCCTAAATCCTAAACCCTAAAACCTTAAACAATACATTAGTATTAACCATATGGTAAGATAATATTAATTTATTTAATATGCATTTAATCCTAAATCCTAAACCGTTGGAACGTATATAAGAAACCCTAAACCCTAAACCTTATCCTAAACCCTAAAACAATACTATGCGTTAACCCTAAACGCACACATATTCATTAGGCTATTACGAAGCCCAATGACTGTTGGGGCCAGAGTCAAGCCCAGCCAGGTGTGCGTTAAGCCTAAACGCACACCCAGAATCCATCCTGAACGGCCAATATTCGGCCGTTATGAAATCCGACCGTTCTTTGTGCGTTAAGGGATAACGCACCAACGGTAAGAATTTTATAACGGTCGAATTTCCCTCCTATATATACCCATATCAATTTCTTCATACTTCCACATCCAAACGCAACAATCACCTTTTTGCTTTAGTTTTTGCAAGACTTTATATTTTCTTATACAATAATTCGTATTACATATCAGGGGATGACTTCATCCTCCAACAGTGCATTGCCTCCGGTTACAATGTGCGAATGCAATTTTCCGGTCGTATTGTACACTTGCGACAGGCCCAATCACTATAAAAGAAGGTACCTCGCATGCAAAGATTACGTCCCATCGGAGCGGTATGAAGATGAAAGAGGGTGTCGTACCTTTAAGTGGCTCGATCCACCGTATGACGAGAATACTGCCAAGGTTATCAGAGATCTGGTGAAGGAAAGAAATAAGCTTCAAGAACTGTGTGACACCCTTTCCGATAAATGTTGGAAGTTAAAGAGAACGATATATTATCGGGGTTATGATATAACGAAATGATGTTGTTTGATTATGTAATATTACAATGTTATGATTGTATAAGTTTAATGTCTTTTTATATTGTATTCCAATTTTAAGTATGTAATTTTACGTTTGGATTACTCTTAAACACACCAAAGTAATAATAATCAGCAAATAATCAAGCTAAATAACATCAAATTTCATATTGTATTACAATTCACACTAAACTCTAATACGCCACATAATCTGGATTCTTGCCGGCCGCAATGCGGCATTCCCTAAACTCTTGAAATTTCGAAGCATACAATGTTTCCCACCAAAGGATGTTCGGATCACAATGTCTTCGCCACGCATCCGTCATGGGTGGTAATGGAGACTCGTTAATGAGCGTCACCTATTGGAATACAAAAACAAAACCCAATTAGCATACACAATATTGCAAATGAAACATCTAGGTACAAGTAGAGATACAAAACATTACCGGTATCCAGTGGTTGTGACACCCTATGTGTGCTATCCCCACAAAATTTATGGGAGGTGCGAAGATTGATCCAGACGCCCGTATTGGTAAGCACAATGAAGGGTGCTCAAATATGACGACGATAGCAACGTTATACACCGTTGCAAACACTAAACCCATGAATGGCATGTCAAGCCAATAATCCGCGCCACAAGGGGTATTAACATAGTTAATTTGAACCATTAGATCGTCCCATGACCCTGGTCTTGCATAAGCTCGTACCGGCTCCCACATTTGTCGGTTAATACGCAACTCCTTTGCCATCGCGCTACGGATCAAGGGATACTGACCCTCACTCATCCCCATAAGCACAGCCAAAGACCGATAGCCACAATGTCCATCTAAACGTACTTCCTTAGCACCGTTAATGTACCCAAACCAGAAGTAATCGATATTCCGAACCCCAAAGTCCACCCCAAAATGAATCATGGGTTCCTCAGGCCATTCCGACTTACGGACTCCCACATCGGCGTCCTCAAATTGTGATTCTTCTGGTTGCGGTTGTGATTGCATGTTCTCAGCGTCGAGCACCACAATACTTGGTTGCTTTCTGGGACGGCCTGGCCCTTTTGCCTTCTCCTTTGCCTTTCCTTGTGCCTTTGCCTTCTCAGACTTCACTAAGTCTTCTCTTACGTGCTCATGCAGACTCTTTTCCCTAGTCGGCGACCCCTTTGCCTTGTTCTTCGCACCACTTGGCCTTCCCTTGGAACGTATGCCCGTCGGCTCCATAAATGTACTCTGTTCCGGATGCTCCAAGGCCATGTACAACTCACTCATTTGCCATAACGTGGCTTGGGTCAAAGTACGGCTTTGCACTTTCGACCACATCTCACGCAATCTCAACTCTGGAATGGAAATAGCTACACCGTCATCACCAAGCGCACATGTTGTTGGATCGTTTTCCCAATGCAAGTCCTTTTAGAAGTCGTGAATGTCGTCTGGAGTGAGAGTTGTCTTTGTAATGATGGCTTTTGCAATATCGTGGACGCACGGCAACCCAAGGCAGTCTCTCACCCAATGATCATCGCATACTTCTGAATACTCATCCTTCACTAGCTGATCATACATGGCCAACAACAAATCAAAACACCTATCCGACACTCTGTAAAACAGCCTTGAAAAGACCATTCGAGCAAGCTCTGGAAACCCTGGGTCGTTGAACTCCATTGGTCGTGTAGACAGTGACTTATTCATGGTCGCTTTTATCGTGTCTATTTGAAGAAGGATTGCATGGTGGATCCTTACGATCACTCTGTTAAAGCCGCCTCTGCTGGACCCTACAATATCTTTCAACACACGATGCATCCCATCAATCCTATCAAAACAATAAAATTTTACTCAGGGTACAACATTCATATCGAATACTAAACTATTCTAACTACACAATGTTCAAATTATACATGTTTGAAGTTCGTGTGAAGAAGTGAAGGGTGTCATCCGTCCAGGCTCTTACTATACTTTCCTTGTAAGGAGTCAGCCATTCTCTCTCGACGTATCCAACAAGGCCGCTCTTCCACGACTTCCTCAATGCTCTGAGCCTCTCCTCGTACCTTTCCTCTGTGGTCGAGCAAAATAGTCCCCAACACTGGTTTGTAAACGTATCGACCTTGGCACTATCTTTTATAACCTTATCCGCATGTGCCTTGATGTTGTTTCTAATATGGACCCAACACAAGAGCTGCCTAACCGGGGAGTCTTTGAATACTACCTTAATAGCTTTCATGAGAGCCTTTTCACAATCGGTCATGATAGCATTGGGCATAACTCCTAACTGCTGAAACAAGTTCTGAAGGGCAGTCAATATCCACTGGTAATGGGAAAACGTCTCTGCTTTTGTGAATGCGTATGCAATGTTGAACGTCTTGTGAGTGCTGGTAAAACCAACAATCTCCACCAAAGGCATATCATACCTATTACCAGTGGACATTAATACTTGTCAATATAACTAATTAAACAAGAGCACATACAAAATTAATTGTTATTAAATGGTTTTACATACTTGTTTGTTTTGTATGTGGCGTTAATGATCACCACGTACGGGAACTTCTTCAACAAGCGTAGCGACTCCGGGTGAGCAAAAAACAGGATCTCTACCTCTTGCCCTTTCTTATTATTCCTAAGAGGATAAAAAAGATACCCGTTCTCTTTCAAAATAGTCAGAGACCACTGGGTAATCGTCAATTCCCCACGATCCTCGTACTGGAGCTTCTGCAAAAAGTTTGCAACCTGCTTCATTGATGTCACATTTTCCGGAAAGTGTTTTCTCAAGTTCGAAACAATCTCTTTCGGAGTCTTCCGACCATCACCCCATTTCCTAGCCATGACCTCCTCCTCTTGGGTCATTCGACCCATGAATGCATTCCCATGAAAGCTAGCATAAAGCTTGTGGTTGTGGGTGCCATGTATAACATCCAACATCCATTTTTCAGTAAGGGGTCCTGTCTTCTTGTGGAAACGACACCCGTATAGCTCGAATTTACAACCACACTTCTTCGATCTATGTTTTCGAATCCTTTCAACCGACAACTCTGGATTTTGTACATTAACTTTACGCCTCCAAGATCTCGGCTCACCATATCTATCGCATGTAAAATTAACCACGTACGCATTTGAAGTACGTTTTACCAAAACTATCATCAGCTCTTTTGCTTTAGCTCTAGCCCATTCAAGCATTTCATTCTTACTCCCCCACTCTAGGACAGTACGAAAATAATCTATATAATCTTCCTCCTATAATTAATTGTTATTTAATAATTATTATACTTTCTACAATTATAACTACAAATACATCAATTTAGCAAAGACATTAATAATTCATAATACAATCCACGAATTTTATGTGCAACTACGTAAACTCCTACTTCATACCTAATATCATAACTACTTCATACAAAACTAGGACATGATTCATTACTCAAATTAAAATGAAATCAACACTAACCGTGCAAGAATCGCCGCTCGAATCACAATTGTCTCCTTCGTCATCGGAACCCGAAGACTCGTTCACTTCGTCTACTTCTTCATCTTCTCGTGCTTGTACCCAATTACATTCCTCACTTTCATGATTATAATACTTCATATTGAGTGAGTTGGTGTGCAAGAGAACGGTATCAATTTCTTCGGGTATATATAGGCTGAAATGGCTTCGGAAAAATCAGACCCTTTGGTGCGTTAAGGCTTGTCGCACCAACGGTCTGATTTTTTCTAGCCGTTGGGACTTTGAATTCATCAATTTGTGCGTTAAGTGTTAACGCACATGAACAGTATCGTGTGTTAAGGCTTGTCGCACCAGTTCTGAATATTTTTACAACTTTCGGACTGTTCTGTCCCTTGTACGTTAAGACTTAACGCACCAAAGTGTGCGTTAAGTCTTAACGCACCAAACAGTGTGCATTTAGACACTGTTTGGTGTGTATATATACTGACCCTATATATAATGGGTGTTTATGGGTAGATAAAAATAAATTTTAAAACTACAAGATTTATTTACGTTAATAATTTCATTTTGGGGATGAAAATCAACTTAAGATAGTTTAAACTCATTTCGTACAGCAATTGCTTGCACCGTAGATTTGCCTCAAATCTAATGATCGGCGTTGCATGCATCAAGCAAAAGTGACGTGTCTTTGGCCCCGTTTGGATTACTCATTTATAATTTATAAATTTCTTATTATATATTATAAGTAATACAATTTGTCAACTTTGTTTGGCTGCATTTATTAATATATTATAATTGTTTTAGGTTTATAAACAATTTTTCTACTCCTCCCCAAAAAAAATCCAGAAACCCTTCGTACTATTTACGCTAGTTAGTTCATAGCACAGTTGATATCGGCGACTCCATCACGATCCAGCACCTCCGTTTGTACCGATCTGACACCTCTAATCCAGCATCTCCGTTCGATCTTTTGTCTTTTAATATATAAATTTTCATGTGTAAATGTAATGTATTTTAATATATTAATTTTATGTGTAGTTTTTTTAATTTTCATGTCATTTAATATATCAATTGTATAATTTTGTATAATACATAATATAATTTACATATATTAAATACTAAAATCATATATAAAAAATTGCATTTGTTTATATTACTTATATTTTATAATTTTAATTTTATTGCAAATATATATATATAATGGGTGTTTATGGGTAGAAAAAAATAAAATTTTAAACTAAAAGATTTATTTACGTCAATAATTTCATTTTGGGGATGAAAATCAGCTTAAGATAGTTTAAACTCATTTCGTACAACAATTGCTTGCACCGTAGATTTGCCTCAAATCTAATGGTCGGCGTTGCATGCATCAAGCAGAAGTGACGTGTCTTTGCCCCGTTTGGATTACTCATTTATAATTTATAAATTTCTTACTATATATTATAAGTAATACTATTTGTCAACTTTGTTTGGCTGCATTTAATAATTTATAATAATTGTTTTAGGTTTATAAACAATTTTTCTACCCCTCCCAAAAAAAATCCAAAAACCATTCGTACTATTTATGCAAGTTAGTTCATAGCACAGTTGATATCGGCGACTCCATCACGATCCAGCACCTCCGTTTGCACCGATGTGACACCTCTAATCCAACACCTCCATTCGATCTAGTGTCTTTTAATATATAATTTTCATGTGTAAATGTAATGTATTTTAATATATTAATTTTATGTGTAATTTTTTCAATTTTCATGTCATTTAATATATCAATTGTATAATTTTGTATAATACATAATATAATTTACATATATTAAATACTAAAATCATATATAAAAAATTGCATTTGTTTATATTACTTATACTTTAAAACTTTAATTTTATTGCAAATTAGTTTACATATATTACTTATAATTATATTGTATAACTTTTTGCAATTTTATTGCAAAAAATTGCATTTGTTTATATTACTTATAATTTTGTATAATACATAATATAATTTACATATATTAAATACAAAAACCATTCGTACTATTTATGCAAGTTAGTTCATAGCACAGTTGATATCGGCGACTCCATCACGATCCAGCACCTCCGTTTGCACCGATCTGACACCTCTAATCCAACACCTCTGTTCGATCTAGTGTCTTTTAATATATAATTTTCATGTGTAAATGTAATGTATTTTAATATATTAATTTTATGTGTAATTTTTTCAATTTTCATGTCATTTAATATATCAATTGTATAATTTTGTATAATACATAATATAATTTACATATATTAAATACTAAAATCATATATAAAAAATTGCATTTGTTTATATTACTTATACTTTAAAACTTTAATTTTATTGCAAATATATATATAATGGGTGTTTATGGGTATAAAAAAATTAAATTTTAAAACTAAAAGATTTATTTACGTCAATAATTTCATTTTGGGGATGAAAATCAGCTTAAGATAGTTTAAACTCATTTCGTACAACAATTGCTTGCACCGTAGATTTGCCTCAAATCTAATAGTCGGCGTTGCATGCATCAAGCAGAAGTGACGTGTCTTTGCCCCGTTTGGATTACTCATTTATAATTTATAAATTTCTTACTATATATTATAAGTAATACTATTTGTCAACTTTGTTTGGCTGCATTTAATAATTTATAATAATTGTTTTAGGTTTATAAACAATTTTTCTATCCCTCCCAAAAAAAATCCAAAAACCCTTCGTACTATTTATGCAAGTTAGTTCATAGCACAGTTGATATCGGCGACTCCATCACGATCCAGCACCTCCGTTTGCACCGATCTGACACCTCTGATCCAGCACCTCCGTTTGCACCAATCCAGCACCTCCGTTCACCAGTGGAAGCCTAAAATTAAAACTCAAAATCAACTTCCAAGTTTGAGCCCTGTACGTTTGTCCCTCCAAAATTTCAATTCCAAAATGAACAAATTTTCAATACTATTATACAAAAGCCTTCATAGATTATGAAGAAATTGAATCTGATGGTTAGGTTTTTTTAGTGTGGTTGACAGTGGTGGTGTGGTGAGAAGAGAGGGGTGGGGTGGGGTTTAGGTACCCAAATCGAAGGCAACAGAGGTGCAGGTTAGAGGGATGAAATTAAGGCGGTATAGAGAAAGGAGTGGGAGTTTTACGAGAGGTTCGATCGTTCGCAAATGGTAGACGATAGACTCCTGACAACGACAAAGACCTTCAATGGAGGCCGGATGTGTCAGACTTCGCGAGCCCATATCCGAATGGCTCGTGGTGGGTGGCAGGCTGCACTCGAGCGGTGGTTAACGACGGGGAATACGGTCGACGGAGGAGCAATTCTAGATCTGTGTGGTTTGAGGAGCACAGAGAAAGAAATAAAATAGTTATTCTGCCAAACAGGTTTTATATAACTTAGATATATTATAAACAATATCTTCTCACTCCAATAAGAGATTATGAAAAATAAACTACCATAAACTATAATTAACTTATAAGCTAAGTGATCCAAACGAGGCCTTTATGCTGCATTTGGAGTGGTGTATCACCAAAACCACGTCGTTTTGCGGCATTCCAGCCGGGTGAAATTTTCGTTGGTAAACAAAGTTTACTTTTTTATGTTTTTTCGATGATTCTTAATTTAGATTGCAATTCATGACTTTGATACAAGAACTACTATACATGTATGCACATTTTACTTGGATTTTGTGAGACTTTTGACGTTGTCTTTTGAACGTGCAGGAATAAATGATTATGTTATTGCATTCACAGCGCTGGCTGCTGCAACCTCATGGTCGGATCCGGTGGCCAATAAGTAGACTGCTTACCGACAAAGCAGTTGCCTTGTAAATTCATATATGAAGGCAAATAGGTTTTGATTGGTGGTCAGGCCCGTTCAAGCATCAGTGCAAGCAATCCCTTAATTTATATTTAGTGTTCATAGGTTCAAAACCCAACTAAAGAAGTTCAATGCAGTTTACATATTTCAGTAACTTCCATGAATATTAACCGCATTCACAAAACAAAACATGTATAAAGGAATATTAAAGGCAAAATCTACATTTGGTGAAAGACTTGAACTATGTACATGGGGAAGGCCGTCAAGTGATGAAGAGTGCATCAAACACTTCGAGCAAAGAGCTGCATTTCATCTCCAAATGTTGTAACATCAAATTATTGTTGAAATGCTTGAACATAAAAACAAGAAAACTTTGTTAGCACCTTTGGTGATTTTATCCTCAACAGTCTTCTGAAGTGTCAAGGCTTGCCTCCAATCAGGTTCTATCTGCAAAGAGATCATTCACAAATCTTGAATTGGTCTCAATGATATTCATCCTTTTGTAGGATACCAAATGTTGTACATCGAAATTAGCACTCTGATACAAAATCAACAATCAATCAAAAAAGAAAGGATCAAAAGGAAGAGTTCGGGATTATAGATTCATGTATTCAAAATTTGCCTACTCCTGTTGAAGTTTTCGCTTCGATAATATCCAACATCAAGAACATAAAGCCGTTATCGCATCTGCAGTGGACTGTTGGTCATGGATGCTCCGACTATCGGACAACATCTGATATCTGTAAACTAAGCAAGTTTTTCAATCATACTACATATCATGCAAAGTGACATGCAATACATTTAGCATGACTTCCTCTAAATAATAATTTCAGCTATTGGTTATTCGTGATACAGAGTTGACTACAACATATTGCTTAAATGATCTTGGTACTTGACCAAGCAAGGAAGAGACAATATGGGAACTTCTGAGCAGCTAACTCTCTGGTTGGAGTGAGAATAAGAACACGGATAGCTGGAACACATTTAGGCCAAAACAACAATCTCTCCAACGTTTGTAAGGAAAAGGCGGCATTCTGTGAAACAAAAGCATATGGAGGAATGAATAATTCTTAAGACATGTTAATCAAAAGGAAATCCAGCATTCAACTTCAGTAAACAAGCGAAGTACTCTTTTTTTTCCTCATCAGGAATCCGGATGGCTATTTTTCCTATTTTATGAGCATGTTTAGTGTACCTAGTGGCATTAGACAACATGAATAATCACCATACCTTTCCAGAATCAGTAATTGCACTGCCACAGATATCCCGCCCTATCAAAGCTAACGCTATACAAGCTGCCTACACTTGAAAGAACCGAAATGAATGTGTATTTACATTAAGCAAAAGTTAACGGATGAAAAAAGGAAATAAAAGTAAGAAAAAGAAAAATCAGTGAATCACTTAACCCAATAAACAGATGACAGATAAAAAAAAATAGCTTAGATGGCAATTCATTAGACTGACACATCATCAATTTGAGAAGAAAATCATGCAGTTATAGTGGAGAGGCATCTCACACTTTTTAGTTGTTTGGATATATTTGATATTTTTAATATAATTAGATTAGTTGATATTTTTAAAGTTTTAGTATATTTTGTGAAATTTTTACAAACAATTTTATTGTAGCTTATGATAGATTTTTAAATAGCAAAACGATATACTATATATTAAGTTATTCCATTACACTTTAATAAATACTATGTTATTAATGTAAAATGAGATGAAAAAAAATTATTTTATAAACTTTATAACAAAAGTTGTATAATTATGTCTCATATCAATTTAGGTGTTATTTGAAATGGGGACATTGAGCTAATACAAAACCAAAGTGTTGGATTGTTTTTATTTATGTTCTTCTCATTTTGCACGTACGTCGGAAGACATCTCTTAGTTTTTAACTCATATTTTAAAAAAACAAATTGATAAAAAAATTATGAGCATTGATAAATAAATATTTTATTTTAAAAGGGTTAGAAAAGAGTTTTTAAAAAGTATTAACTAAATTCATTTATTAAGATATAAGATTATAAAGAATTGGTTTTATATAAAATATATTTTAATATAAAATAGAGTAAATTGTTTAAAATAGATGTCATTGATTATGACAAATATGTCATCTTTTATATATAGATAGAAGATTAGTGATGGGTATAATTAAGGAAGATCACTTGAAAAGATAATTTTTAAAGTATTCTTCTCATAATTTACTTATCTGAAAAATGTGAAAGTTTGTTATAAAAAAAATCATAAACACGATATAGAAAATTGTAGCGTAAGATATACTTTTTGCAAATATCATGTCTTCCTAAATATAGTAGATTAGTATAATACAAATAGTTAATATCCAATGCACTAAACTAATTATTACTGATAACAAAACGTAGATAGAACTTTAGAGGGATCTATAAATCGATTCCTATTAAAATGGTTTGGTTATTGAAATGTGCAAGTGCATCTTGGAAACAAAAAACCTATTTAATATGCTTGAGTGCGTTTTGGTAATAATCAGTAATTACATATTTATTTACGTACAAAAAATATATGGTTGAGAATATTGTTTGCTACGTTATTGGAAAGAATAGATTATACAAAATAATTATATTCTATGCATATTCGACAAATATGGACAAAGATTTTATTTTCTTTGATTTTTGAAAAACAAACGAAAAAAATGAGAGCTTGACATGTGACAAATTCAATACCGTAATGCCATGTGGCAGCAAGAAATTTTAATTCATTTTGGGGACGCCATGTGACGTAGTAGGTATTCTAATTTAATAGATATACATTAGATTCAACTGTAGCTAAAAACTTATATTTAAAGTTAAAATACTTGTCATTTTTTTTTGATAAGGTAAAAATTCGAGAACCGATAACAATATCGGAAAACTCGATAGGCCGATAAATCCGCAACCACGGTTAAGAACAACAAAGCAAACAAATGAAAATACAACAAGCAAAAGCGAGCCAAACGAAATAGGGAGAGAAATGAGTCTAGCACAAAACAACAGTGCCACCAGAACAAGGGTCAAACAGGATGAATCATGGGCAGGTGCTGAATGGACTACCATGACGCTGCCCTCACCTAGATGAGGGATCTTCAGGAGTCTCGACCACCCTGACGTTGCCTACAATGGATCTTCAAGAGCCTCAGACACAACCACGACCACAACCGGAATAACTCGGACTCCACCTAGATCAACTCACCAAAGCAAAGAAGTACTAAAACTCAAGCTTGCAACCAAACAAGATCAAACAACAAAATAACAAAAAAACAACAATAAATAGCGATGCAGGTTGGTGGCGCACTGGTGCGGTCTTGAGGGATTTGGAGCTCGGTCGGAGCGGGGGCTCGGTGCAGAACTGGACTCGGTCAGAGTGGGGGCTCGGTGTGAAGCGGGGCTCGGTTGGAGTGGAGGCTCGGTATATGGCCATGCCACTCCCAAACGCAATAATCCGACCCGGATTCCTCGTGAAATCTGACGCAGATATGGTGCTCCCCGATCGAAACGGCTTGACCGAATTTAGGTTTAAGTGAATCGGTCTTCCCGTTGAGAATAACCTTGATAATCTCCTTCTCGAGCTTGGATTCCTTCATGGTGAGCTGGCTCTTGTTCGAATTAGCGTTGTGGTTATCAGAATCTTCGTCGGACTCGGCGTTGGAGAAGGGGTAGTTGGCGGCGGCTTTGAGGAGCATTTCTTCGAGGAATTGGTTAAGGAGGAGGTTGTGGTATGTGGTGGAGAGAGGCGGCGACGGGCGGAATTGGAGGCGGCCCATTAGGTTTGGAGGAAGAGGTTGTCTAGGTTGGTGCGAGGGTTTCTAAAAAAAAAGAAACTATCTGAATTATTAGAGCATTTTTATCCCAGGGCTTTTAGCTGGGTCTTTTAGCAGAATATAATAAAAAATTGAATTCATCCTAAAAGACCCATCAAAAGTCCCAAGAATTGGGCATATTTCGGGACCGTCCCATAAGTTTAAGCATAAGGAGTTGTTTGGCCTTTACCTTTTTTTTTGTCTTGAAATGGAATTAAAACGGCATCGTTTTCCCCCTGAACCAAACGTGCCCCTATTTATTGCTGACATGAAAGTGCCACGTGGCGCGCGCCTGATGCGCGCCGCGTGGCATTCCTGGCCGTCCGTTTTTTTATAAAAATCATTTATATAAAAATTTGTTGGTTAAAATAAAAATTAAAAAATTACCATAATTCTAATTACATTTGTATCTATCCATAGACATCCATTTTGTATATATTTGGTAGATTTTAATATTTTTTATATATTATAGGTATCATTAAGTGAAAATAAATCATTTTATTATTATTGGTGGTTTAAAATAAAATAAATACCAATTTAATTTCTTTATATGAAAATTACATTGTAAATAATTTTTTTTTAATTTTATGTATTTTTTTTACAAATTTTGATATAATTAAGTCCAAATAAACCATATTATTATTATTTAGGATAATTTTAAATTATAAATATGTACTAACTAAATTTATGCATCGCTTTTGTTGATTTTAATATCAATGTATGTTTGTCGTAATTTTAAATAAATAATATAACAAATAAATTAAATTACATTAGCAATAAATTTTATGTATGATTTTTTTAAACTCAATTTTTTATTTATTTAATATATAATAATGGGTATAATTATAATTTAATATAATAAAGAATATATTAGTAATTTAATATAAATAAAAAAATATAACTGTAATTTAAACTAAACCTAAAAACCCTCCTAAAAATCTCAAATAAAAGCCCTTCCTATACTATGGATCTTTTAACAATTAATTTATCCAAAAAAGAATTAAATCACCCATGACATAAGACTTCATTAAAGATACCCTTAGTGGCCAATTTTGGAATTTGATTTTTCTGATGTCCAATCGAGCTACGAAGAAAGCTAGGCAACGTACATCTATCATCACTAAGTAAAATTCATGGTTGAATAGTTTATGGCCCTCCTACGCTCAACCCATCTTATCATCTTTTTATCTGATCTAACATTTCGAAACTTTTGAGGATAAAATCCAACACAAATCAAATGAATCCAGACAACTGTGGTGAACGTACGTAAGTGGATAATTTCCAAGCACAAAAAAAAGAGAGGTCATTCCTATTGGATTTTCGACAACCATTTATCTCGTAATCGTAATGGAATCATATCGAAGATATGTCGGGAGATTTTTTTTTGCCTTCCAAGGAGGAGGTAACGATATATCAAGTTAGTTCAAAAGTCCTTCAATTCCAAGAATTATAGTTTACATCTAACAAACATACACTCCCTCCGTTAAGTTTTAATTGACGTTATAGTAAATTTCAGACAAAATAAAAAATTAATTATTTTTTCACATTATTCTTATGATTAGTGACTAATTATTTTTTTTATTACTCATGAAATTTCACAAAAAAATAAAATAAAATCAGAAATTCAAAAGAAAATCTCATTTTATTAAGTTTCTCCTAGAAAATGGAAAAACAGTGAATAAAAAATTAAAAACCTAAAAGATAAAAAATAAAAAATTACTAAATATGAGGATAAATCTGAAAAAAAATAAGTAAAAAGTCTAAAATGATAATTAAAATTTAACAAATACTTAAGCCTAAAACGTCAATTAAAACTTAATAGAGGGAGTAGTTCTTAGTTCTTACTATATTGAAACCTGTTTCAGTGTGTAGCTCGATCTGCAACCAATTAGATAGGTTCGATGACCAAAATTTATATGGTGCATTATTTTCATTGAGATAACAAGGTCAATTGTGTTTTGAAGTTAGTTTTAAATTTATTGGTTTTTGGTAGCTTATATATAAATTTATAAGAGTTTATATTGTTTAAATATACACTAATTCGTAACACTATATGCCATAATATATAAAAGGTTTTTGCAAATACATAATAGATTTTTCATATTTAATAATAATATTTTTTTGTTACTAATGTATTTATTTTTCAAAGAATTTAACAATTTTACTCTAGAAATAGTTTGAAAATTAACATAACCTCTTAGGCATATACCTAGGATCACATATAAGAGAAACCGTTTATAAAATTACAAATAATAGGATTTGCATCAAATTTCAAAATTAAAGTAAAAAGTTCTATGCACTCGATCGTTAATTTGTAATTTCTGAAGAGTTTCGGGACCATAGACAGACTGTATATATAAAACCAATCTATGATGCACAAAATTTTAAAAATTAAGGCACTCTATGATTTTCATTCATTGGAATGGAAAATGGAAACTAAGAATTATTCTGTATGGTTTTCATTCCTTGGAATGGAAAATGAAAACAAAGAATTATTCATTCTATTATTCTATTTGGTAAGGGTTAGAATGATCATTGATTTTATTCCATGAAATAATTCATTTCAAGGTTAATAAAGTATTTGATTCTATGAAAAAAGGTGGAGTATTATCCATTCCAACTTCTTTATCCATCTTTTGTCTTAAAAATATATAATTATCAATTTTTAATTTATTTTTCAAATTGTCTCTTATAAAATATATCATTTTAAAGCAAATTAACTAGAAATCTATAAAATTTAAATATATAATATCAAAAAAAATTAATTTCCATATTCAACCAAACAATAAATTTTAGGAATAGTTTATTTCGGAATCATACCAAACACCAAGTCACGGGAATGATTTATTTTGATTTCTTATTTTATTTTGATTTCTGATTTCAATTCGATTTCAAGTGTTATACAAACGAGCCCTAAACGGAATCCTAAATGTTGTTTTTGTTAATTAATCAAAGTACCGAACAATGCAAACAACGTGGAATTCCCGCAATCGTCGATATAGGAGATGAAGTGAGTTGGCGAGATTCTTATCCATTAACTAAAGGTATCGGTGTCAAGGTTTTCTTATATAATTCGGACTAGTACGTTTATATTGTTTAAATGTTCACTAATTTCTTTTGAACCACAAAATGAAAAACAATTGTGCAAGCCTTGCGAATGAAGCATCTTAGTTTACAAACCAATGAGAGAGCAATTTACCCTTTTATTAGACTAAAGTTTTGTTCGGTAAATTCAACTGAAGCTGAATAAGTAGCTGAAGCTGGAGCTGAAGATGAATGACTAGCTGGAGCTGAAGTTGAATTTATTAGCTTAATTATTTAAAAATTCTAGTTGGTGTTCGGTATTACAAGCTGAAATGAGATAAATATAAAATTCAGCTTGTTAATCTTCAACAATCTAGAGGGATCACATCAAAAAAGAAAAGAAAAATTAAGCTACGTTAATCTACTATAAACTCCCTAAGCTAGATTGACATTTTTTTACCGAACACTCATTAACTAGATTAAAAAGAAAATCAAGTTCCGTTAATCTCAAAAAAAATTTGCTGAACGGAGCCTAAATTGTTATGAAGTGAGTCACCACTTGTTTCGAAAAAAAGGACATTGACTAACCAAAACATATTTGAGATGTCATTTGTAATTGTATTTTCAAAATTTAGAGACCGAAATCAATATACATGTTTTTTAAAAAGGAATACATGTACACGATAATTGATAAGTATATATGATTGACATATATATACGGAAAAGCTAAATGCACGCGAAAATGTGTCTAAACGGACGCGAAAATACACGTTTAAGATGGGCGTGTGATTTTACACGCTTATGTTAAGCGTGTAGGGGTATTCTTGCCATTTTGAAAAACATGTATGTATTACACGCTTATGTTAAGCGTGTACCCACACGCTTAACATAATCGTTTAATACATGAGCTAGTTATTGGAAGTAAAATCACATGCCTATCTTAAGCGTGTAGTTTCGCGTCCGTTTAGACAGTTAAACACGTGTATTTAGCCATTGCCTATATATATGACAACGCTCTAGAGTATGAGAACGTTCTCACGCTGACACGTAGCAGTGTCATATGTCAGTGATGGGGCATTCATTTTTTTTTTAGTTTAATTTTAGGATTTTTTTTGAACACTTATTTTTTTACAGAGTTTTTTTTTTGATGTGCATTTGTATATAACAAGATTTTCTTTTAGGATTTGTATTTGTATATAACTAGATATGTATTTATATATCAATGCACATCTATTTTTTTAGGATGTGCATTTGATATAAATGCACATCCAATTTTTATATTTTTAGGATGTGCATTTGTATATAACTAGATATGTATTTGTATATCAAATGCAAATTTAGTTCTTTTTATAGGATGTGCATTTGTATATAGCTAGATATGCATTTGTATATCAAATGCATATCTAGTTCTCTTCTTTCTTGATTTTTAGAACATTTTTTTGGCATAATTTTCCTCAAATGCATTTCACGTTATAAAAAAATGCACATGTAGTTAAAATGCACATCTAGTATACAAATCCACATCACGTTCTCACCAGATGCACATTACCTTAGAATCAAATGCACATCTTACAAAATCCAAATACACATCGGAGTTATAACCAAATGCAAATCATGTTATAACCAAATGCACATCATGTTATCACCAAATTCATATTACCTTATAATCAAATGCACATCATACAAATCCAAATGCACATCGTGTTCTAACCAAATACACATCAGGTTATGACCAAATGCACATCACATTATCACCAAATGCACATTCATTTGAAAGCCAAATGCACATTCACGTAATAACCAAATGCACATAATGGTGTTTGCCAAATGCACATTCACGTCATAACCAAATACACATAATTATTTTTCGGGCAAAAAAATAGCCCGAAAAATAAAAAATAGCCCAAAAAAATAACCTCGACAACGGCTGTTCTTAGCGTTTTTCGGCCACCATCGTGCCCCACCGCCGAAATTGATGCCACCATTGGAACCATCTTGTCGTCCCCTTCAAAAGCCCCATAGTCTCGCACCTGGAGTCGCGCCGATGAGCCACCACCGAGTCGAATTGCGTCTGCGTGAATAGTGCCAGCCCAAGGTTGAAGACAATGACAATTTCGTAATATTTGCCACGAGGGCAAAATGGATATTTTATACATTTAAACGGAAAAGTTGACGGCAAATGACTCTGGATGACTTTACGTTAAAGGAGATAGATAATTGAGTGGTTTAAAATAAATATCGATATAACGGATGATTTCATGTAAAATCGGCCATATAACGGGTGATTTTCTGCAAAAAAAACCCTAATAATAATGATAATATCACACAATTTCTCTGCTCTGTTTTGTTATTCGCTGGAACCTCTACTTCTTCTCTACATCCCAAAATTTGGGTGCTCTTATTTCTATTGTTCCTCGGAGTTCTTGTTTCATTCATCATAGCTACTAGTCCTTATAACTTTATGAATATTCCTTCATCACTATCATTGTTCCTCGTACTCTACCAACAACTCTTCAAGCTTTTCTATGTTTTCCTAAAACAAGGCTTATAAACACACATACAATTAATAATATATGTCATTAAAACAATTAATGTTAAACATCACACTTCATATAAGTGAAATTTGTAGACAGTTTTTTTAGAATTGTTACGTATGTTGGTTAACGGGTTACGAGTTCGATTTTGGGTTTTTGTCAAGATGTAATTAAAATGTGGGGTCAGTCGTGGGACACATCGAATAATTGTTGTTCATGTTCATAACATTTTTTTGTAGATATATACTCCATTCGTCTAAAATTATGTATCTTTTTTATTTTTTTATGTTTTGTCAAAAAATAGTTATTGTTTAAGTTATTTTGATCACTATTTTTCATTATTCTTAATTATCAATGTGATTTGTTTTCCAATAAATTAAAGTGTTACTTTTAAAAAAGTCAATAGAAATGTAGTAGGGTGATTTATCAATGTGATTTGTATGATCTAGACTTGCTATCCTCAATTTATGGCTAATAAATTTCCATTCCGGACTCAGCCCGGTTCTTGAAAATAAATAAATAAATAAAGAGTGTTAAATCCTTGAAATTAATTTATTCGCGTGAAATGAATCACAGGCATCACAGCTAGGACACTTCCATATGTTTCTTGCAATTGCTCCTTTTTGTTTAATAAAACGTTTTTGTGTACGGAATCTATTTGGTCAACTTTAGACTTCTCTTACAAACTGCATCTCTAATTAATCTTTCAACTTTCGGCTACAACCGTCCAAATTTTTTTTTATGAAAAAAAATCACTAACAGTTCTTGACGGGCCATATTAATTTGGTAAAGCGGAGAAAATAATCAATATATATTTTTATACTTCTAATATAAGATTAAATTTTACTTTCTAATACAAAATCTTAAATTAATGTATAGAATTTCACCTTATCTCTATATATTATGAAATACTATATTTTCTTCTCATAGGTCTATGTGGCACAAAGCCCAAATCTCTCACCACGCACATAATTATATATTACGAAGGACGAGAAATAAGATATCAAAAATAAGTATATTTTCTATAACGGATTTATAATTTTTATTTTAGGGTTTAGTTTCTAATAACTTTTATCAATATTTTAATATAGCGAGTTTTTTTGTTAAAGAAAGATATATTTATAGTAATTAAGAAAAAAATTCAATTTATAAATTTTAATTATATAAATTTTTATATTTAACATCTTATTTATTATTGGTCTGAGGCTAAAAATAACATAATAGCAAAAAAATAGAAATGTAAAAGATAAATAAGTAAGCAGGATAAATAGATAATAAATAAAATAGAGAGAGGTGCAGATAAAGATTCTGGTTTCGAGTCATGGACTGTAAATATGGTAACACAGTGGTATGTGTCATGCTGACACGTAGATAAGCTGCACCTGCGAGGCACGTGAACACCCACGTGTCTCTCCTTGCCCTTAGCCGCTGTCCTATAAATTTCGAACGTGTACCACTTATCCTCGACAACCTCCAAAACAAACTTCCCTCAACAAACTCTCTCCTTCACATTTGCCCCCTTTTCTTACGTAACACAAATATCACAAGATCAGATTGAGCTGAGGTTTCAAATCATATATATTGCGTACTACATCTTCGACTTACGCTATCCCCCACAACGCGACTCCCCACGCATTTAAATCCCAAACAAAAAACAATCCAACAACCTCAGAAATTAATGGCGACGAAGCTGCTGCTAGCGATGATGGCTATTTGCCGTCTAATAGTCACGGTGGGGCTAACGCTGGGGCCCATGGACCTGATCCGGCTCGGCTTGGACGGCGACCGGCTGACAGCCGACCCCACCGACCTACACTCGGCTTCGCTCGACTTCGGCTTGATGAGCCGAGGGGAGCCGCTGGCGGTTCTCCACCCCGGCTCGGCTGACGACGTGGCCGGCTTGGTGCGGGCGGCTTACGGCGCGCCGCACGGCTTCCCGGTATCGGCGCGGGGCCACGGGCACTCCATCAACGGGCAGGCGCACGCCAGGAACGGCGTGGTGGTCGAGATGACGCGGAGGGCGGCTTATTCGGCTGGCGCCGGCCCTGAGAAGCCGAGGGTGAACGAGAGGGAGATGTACGTGGAGGCGTGGGGCGGGGAGCTTTGGGTGGATGTGCTGCGGTCCACGCTGGAGTATGGACTGGCACCCAAATCCTGGACCGATTACTTGTACCTGACCGTCGGTGGGACCCTCTCCAACGCCGGGATCAGCGGCCAGGCCTTCAACCACGGCCCCCAGATTAGCAATGTCCATCAGCTCCAAGTCGTCACCGGTTAGTATAGATATACCTACCAATCCTCTACGTACGTTTTACACACCATTAAAATGCTAATTAATTCGCGGCGCAGGGATGGGCGAGATTATGAGATGCTCGGAGGAAGAGAACCCAGAGCTATTCCACTCGGTGCTCGGTGGATTAGGCCAATTTGGGATCATAACCAAGGCAAGAATTGCTCTTGAGCAAGCTCCTCAAAGGGTATGTTTTTTTGTTCTTAATTGGAAAAATTAAGAAAATGGGTTTCTTTTATTTTTGATTTTTGGGGTGTTGTGGGGACATGCTAATGAATTCCTAGTATACGTACAGATTGGATGAATTATAACGCAAAGAAGAAAGAGAGCCGGGCTGAAAGGGAAAGGGAAAGGGGATGGGGATTAATTAATTTAATGTGTGCAGGTGAGGTGGATTAGGGTGCTATACTCCAACTTCACGGAGTTCACAAGGGACCAAGAGTACTTGATCTCGTTGCATGGGAAGCCGGCGAGCGAGAAGTTCGACTACGTGGAAGGGTTCGTCATCGTCGATGAAGGCTTGATCAACAACTGGAGATCTTCCTTCTTCTCGCCGCGCAATCCGGTTAAGATATCGTCTCTTGGTGGGGCCAACGGAGGTGTTTTGTACTGCTTGGAGATCACCAAGAATTACTTCGATTCCGCCCCGCTTGAAACCGTTGATATGGTAACTAATTAATTCCTGATTATGCAAATCTTACTAAAGTATTAGTGACTAACTAATTAGATATGATTCTATGCTTGATACGGAGTAATATACTTATTCTAATCCTTTGTATTAAAATGCTTGTTTAGTTCTTATTGGTTGCCTTTTCAGAATAGGATTTTGCTTTTCTCATGAATCATATCAACTTCTAGTGTTGGATGGGTGGCACACCAACAACTTTCACTATTCCCCACACCCTTTATTGTTTATTCTTATTACTAAATGATTCCAATACATGTTAGTAAAGTTTAGGTTATGAGATAGATAACTGCTACGTACTACTATTCTAGAATGTTAAAGACAAGGGTCAAATTTTGTTATTCTTTTTCCCACTTGAGTAGCTACCTGGTAAGAAGTGTCTTACACGACATAAATTGTGGGCATCAATTGGTGCACTTGTAAATTACATGCATATATATAATTGACTTGAACTGATCAAGCCTCGCCTTTACAAATAAACAATGGTGTTTAGCTTAATTATTGAGGTCTAATGCAGTGGCTTATGTACGCAAGCAAAGTGTTCTTTTCTAACCGATCCGCGCACCACCTAATTAATCTAATCCTAATATAAGCTAGACTAAATATTAGCAATTAGTTGTGATTGGGTTCTATATTTCTTATTTCAAAAATCAAGTATATTTTTCTTGGTGGTTGGTCCAAATCTACTCCTAGATTGTATTATTGAGCATTTTGTATAAAACTATTCTAAAGTTGGATATTACCTTAATCACTTGTGTCACTTTAGCTTTATATTTATTCCACCGCATATATCATATTTTTTAATAATTCAAATTTTATTTTATTTTTGCTTAGGGTCAGAAAGCGAAATTTAAGTTCAGTGCAATAGCTAGTATTTTGTTTAATCATTATTCGTTTCTACCAAATAATTATTCCATCAATCTAGGTAATTACGTACTCTCTAATTTTGAAAAAAAAAATCTATTGAAAGAATCAAAATATATCCAGATTCCTGACAAAAGAAGCTGCGGGGTTTGGTAGCAGTTCGGCAGCTTTTTTTTCTTCATTTTTGATAACTTTCATGAATAAATAAAACCCAAGGCAAAAGTAATAATTTTCGCTCTTTTTTTAATGTCACAGGAAATCGAGACTTTGTTGAAGAAGTTAAACTTCATACCGTCATCCGTATTCACAACGGATTTTCCTTACGTAGACTTCCTGGACCGGGTTCACAAGGCGGAGCTAAAACTCCGGTCCAAGGGTTTATGGGAGGTTCCCCACCCATGGCTGAACCTCTTCATCCCCAAATCAAGAATCGCCGACTTCGACAGAGGAGTCTTCAAGGGCATTCTGGGAAACAAGACCAGTGGCCCCATCCTTATCTACCCCATGAACAACAACAAGTAAGCTCAAATTCCCTCTTTACCCTTCCTTCCTATTATCCACCAAATAGTCACTTAATTATCCTAATTAACTTGCATGGCTACATGCTACGTCAGTTATAATTAACGGATTTAGATTTTTAAATTAGTGATTAATTTAATACAGTAAATTAAATGATAAATTTGTGTTGGGAAAAAGCCCATGATGAGGCGGCAGAGTAGTCCCAATAGACATACCCTGTGACTCTGAATGGGAAGATTCTCATGTCAGAAGATCTTCTCCCATGTGACCCACTGACAACGACATCGTCTCCCTTGTCTTTCCTCTCCTTTCACACTCAAAACGCTGCGTTTTCATTTCATCACTTGCTTGTACTTTGAGTAGCGTACGTACCATCTATATACGATAATACATACGTCACATAATATATAAATGTTGTCATGTGACTGATTCGAATCTTATGTCTTGGTGTAGATGGGATAAGCGGACTTCGGTGGTTACGCCGGACGAGGACACGTTCTACCTAGTAGGGTTGCTCAGATCCGCTCTAGACGGAGGTGACGAGGCGCAAAGCTTGGAGTATCTTTCCGATCAGAACCGTCGGATCTTGAAGTTTTGCGACGAGGCCAAGATTGAAATGAAGCAATACTTGCCACATTACACGTCACAAGGGGAATGGAAGCGTCACTTCGGCAAGAAATGGGACGAGTTTCATCGGATGAAAACCAGATTCGATCCTGGCCACATATTAGCCTCGGGGCAACGGATCTTCGAGCCTCACGTCGGACCTAGAAATGTTGTTTAGTTTAGTTATAATTAGGCAATTAGAAGATAATTAGTCAGGAGACGTAGAAAGTATAATTGTACATGTAGTCGTAGCCTGTCCAAATAGAAGATATGGATGAGAAGAATTAATATAAGAATTTCATGCAATGTACGTAATTGCAACCTAGTAATGAAAATTTGGGTTTATCGTGATATAGTTATGCATCAGAATGACACATGGACACCACATCAATAAAATTTATGCAATGAATTTGGAGGGGGCCGTTCGCATATGATTGTGTTTTTACTATCAAGATTTATTTCATATATAAAAATGTACTTTGCACACTTATGACTTATGACAATATAATTTTGTATGATATATATATCATGGTCTTCGGTTAATTAAAATTGAGAATGAAACATGGATGATGTAAAGTATATATATTTGTACGTACGTATATGATGCGAGATTAATTTGATTTGTATGCTCGTGTCGTTAGCTACGAAAGTTAACTAGCAATTCGTCTTGGGAAATCGCGGCTATGTCACAAATTAGACTCCACGCAAGCATGGGATCGAGATCGAGTGTCATATTAGATTCGAATTAGATTAAATTTAGCCTTCCAATTTGTTGCAGGTAGACGACGTATACACGAGTTCATCTATTTATATACTAGGTTTGAATTTTTCATAATTCAATTATGGTATTCTTGTAGACTTTCACGTGTCATTTCATTTAGCATCAATTCTGTTATTTTAACCTTTGTGGGTTACTCTGCTTTACTTTTATTCTTACTATGGTTATGTTGTTAGAAGTGTGGTCAAGCTTAACTGAATAGCTTTATATGCTCTTCTTCGTTCTTCTTTTCCCTTGTAATCGATAACCAGAGATCTATAGATCTTAAACGTTTTCTTCTATTCTCCATTTTATCTCTTACATTTCTACATGGTATCAGAGCTTTTAGGCTAGATCGATCGATTGTGAGAGATTAAATTTGTTTTCCGCAAACAAATTCGAAGGATGGAGGATTCAGGGAACATTGAAGACGTTAGTCGGCAATTCCTCGCCCAGATTGCTCAAATTGCAGCTCAGGGAGACAAGCACAGAGATCCTTTGCATCTAGCGAACTCCGATAATCCAGGTACTTCAATTTGTTCAGTGAAGTTTGATGGTTCTAACTATTATGCCTGGAGTCGACAGATTCGGATGGGATTGGGAACAAAGTTGAAGTTAGGGTTCCTGGATGGATCAAAAGCAAAGCCTGCTGAAGATTCCCCGAATTTCTTGCGATGGATTCGAGCCGACGGGATGGTTGCTTGCTGGCTACTTGGATCGATGACTCCAGATATTGCTAGCACCTTTGTGTACACAAGAGTAGCGAAGGATCTGTGGTTCGAGAGCCAGGAGAGGTATAGCCATGGAAACGCTCCCATGGTTTTCCAGTTGAAACTGGAATTGATGAGAACGATGCAAGGTGATATGTATGTGACTGTTTATTATTCGAAATTAAAAAAATGCTGGGATAAATTAGCTTTCATGAATGGAATTCCTAGTTGTACTTGTGGTGCACTAGCGAAGTGTTCTTGTGTTGTCTTAGCAAGGATTCAGGAATTAGAAAAGCAGGATAAGGTCATGTTATTTTTGGCTAATTTGATAAGTGATTATGATTCAGTGAAGAACTAGATTATGTCTAGCCCTGTGCTGCCAAATGTGAATGTTGCTTATAGAACAGTGATGCAGGTTGAGTCACAGAAACAGATAGCTCATTATATGCCTGAAACATCGGCTTTCTTTGCTGGATCTGGTGGTTCCAAAGGTAGGAATCACAGGAAATCTTCTGGTGAGAAGAAGGATAATCCTAAAGGAAAGAATGCTATTTAAGAAGGTTTGTTCTAATTGCAACAAGACTGGACATGTATATGAGGATTGCTTCGAAATTTTGGGGTATCCTGATTGGTATAAGGGCAAGAAGAAGGGACAGTCGGGTTCTTCTTCAGTGCATTCTGCAGTGCAGCAGAATGGAAATCAAGAAAGTCCCTTAGAGGAAAATACTGAGGAACATTCAGGGAAAAATCCACAAGTGAATCCTGAGTTTATTCAGGCTATGTGTGCTGAGATGATGAAGTTGTTCAAAGGAAAGATGCATGTGACTTCATTCAATTTTGCATGTATATCTTATGCCAATTTAGTTTCTCATTCATTTAGTAAAGATGAATGGATACTTGACACAGGGACAACAGATCATATGACTCCTTATTATGATTTATTGATCAATGTCAAGCAACTTATCACACCAGTAGTAGTGAGATTGCCAGATGGAAGTGTTAAACTGGTTACTTGCTCAGGAGATGTCTTGTTTAGCAAAGAGTTTTTGATCAAGAATGTTCTGTTTGTGCCAGATTTCAAGTTTAATCTGATGTCAGTTAGCAGTGTTGTTGCTCAGAAGGGACTTATGACATTTTTTGATGCTTCTCAATGTGCTTTGCAGGACCAAGTGAGTAAGAAGCTATTGGCTATTGGGAAAGAGAGTGGGGGCTTATACAAATTGCAGTTGTCAAGTTCTTCATCTAGAAGTTTCAGTCAAGTCTTTCATTCTAGTACTAAGAACAGTGATAAAGTTCTTCATGACAGATTAGGACATTTATCCTTTTCTAGATTAAAACATCTACATGTTTGTAGTGATGTTAAGTTGATTGACAATTTTTGTCACACTTGTCGAATAGCTAAGATGCATTATCTCCCTTTTCAACTCAGTGAAATTAAATCAAAAGCTTGTTTTGACTTGTTACACATGGATTTGTGGGGTCCTTATTCTGTGGCCAACATAACAGGTGAGCATTATTTCTATACTATTGTGGATGATCTCAGTCGAGCAACTTGGACTTTTTTGTTGCACAATAAGCAGCAAGTTGTTGGTGTAGTGCAGAATTTTGTTGCTATGGTTCAGAATAAGTTTGGAGTTGTTCCTAAGGCAGTGAGATCAGAGAATGGCACAGAATTGCTAAACAAAGATATGATTTCTTATTTTTCTGGGAAGGGTATCATGCATCAAAGGTCAATGCCTTACAGACCACAGCAGAATGTCATAGTGGAAAGAAAACATAGGCATTTAGTTGAGACAGCTCGTGCCTTAAGACTACATGCTGGTTTGCCAAAGAAATTATGGGGTGAATGCATTCTCGCTGCAACTTATTTAATTAATAAGATGCCCCTAGTCAGTGTTAAGTGGAAAACACCTTTTGAAATTCTTTTTAAAAGGTTGCCCAATTATGACAACTTAAGAATCATGGGATGTCTCTGTTATGGGACAGTTCACAAAAGAGGAAATGATAAATTTGATGCTAAAGGGAGAAAAAGTATTCTTATTGGTTATCCTAGTCATCACAAAGGATACAAATTGTTTGATTTAGATAATGAGGAAATTTATTTCAGTCGAGATGTTCTTTTTCATGAGGACAAATTTCCTTTTAAGGATAATGTTTCACCACAGATTACTCCTCAGCCAGTATCAGTGTCTGTAGATTTTGAGGTTGCTGAGGATATTGATCTTGGTTTGCTTTCTATTGACACATCTATGGTGTCTGCTCCTGCTGCAAACACTGAGGTATCTCCTGCTACAGTAAGCTATGACAGTGTAGTGTCCCCAACTGCAACAAGCAATGATGGTATTATTCCTCCTAGAAGATCAGTCAGAGTGAGACAAGCCCCGGCTTGGGCATCAGATTATGTGATGACAGCTGAGCAATTTCATTTATCTTCTTCTAACAACAAAATTTTTGTTGCATCCTTAGCTCAGGTGATGACAACTTTTGAACCAACCAGATATCTTGAGGCTAAAGGGAAATCGGAATGGGAGGAGGCTATGGCTACTGAGATTTCTGCTTTGGAAAGGAATGGTACTTGGGAGCTGGTTGCACTGCTACCAGGTCATGTGGCTATAGGATCTAAATGGGTTTTTAAGGTGAAATATAGATCAGATGGCTCTATTGAGAGGCATAAGGCCAGATTGGTGGTGAAAGGATTTAACCAGAAATTAGGCAAGGATTATAAACATACCTTTAGTCCAGTGGCTAAATTGCCTACAGTTCGAATTGTGTTGGCATTAGCTACAGCTAAAGGGTGGCCTCTTGTGCAAATGGATGTAAATAATGATTTTTTGCATGGCTTTCTTGAGGAAGAGATTTTTATGAAGGTGCCAGAGGGATATAAGGTTGCTCAGCCGGATCAGGTATGCAAGCTCAAGAGATCTCTCTATGGGTTGAAGCAGGCTTCTCGACAGTGGAATCATGAGCTCACTGTTTTTCTGGTTTCTCTGGGTTATACACAGTTATTTAATGATTATTCTTTGTTCACCAGATTTAAAGGTGAGTCATCTACCATCTTATTGGTTTATGTTGATGATATATTATTGACTGGTAATGATTCCTCTGAGATTCATAGGATTAAGTCAGTACTTCATGCTAAGTTTACTATTAAGGACTTGGGTGAGGCCAAGTATTTCTTGGGTATGGAAATTCAGCGAACTGAGCAAGCAACTTACTTAAGTCAGAGGAAGTATGTTCGAGACATCCTGGATAGTACTCATATGTCTAATTCCAAAGCCACACTATTTCCTTTACCAACTGGTTTGAAACTAAGGGTTGATCAAGGTGATTTGATTGATGATGCTGAGCAATATAGAAGACTTATTGGGAGATTATTGTATCTTGCTTTTACTAGGCCAGATATAAGCTATGCAGTGCAGCATTTGTCTCAATTTGTTTCTCAACCTAGAGCTCCTCACTTAGCTGCTGCTAATCATGTGCTCAGATATCTTCGTGGGACTAGTAATAAGGGTCTCTTTTATCCAGTTCAAACTGATCTCACAGTTGTGGGGTTCACAGATTCAGATTGGGGAAGTTGTTTGTCTACATGGCGTTCTTTGACAGGTTTTTGTGTGTTTCTTGGTCATTCTCTCGTGTCTTGGAAAACCAAGAAACAAACTACAGTGTCTAGATCTTCTACAGAAGCTGAGTACATGAGTATGGCTGCTACTACATCTGAATTGGTTTGGACAAGTTTTGTCTTGGCTGATTTGCACATTCCAGTTCAACTTCCTATTACTCTATTCTGTGATAATCGTTCTGCTCAACAGATTGCAGCTAATCCTTGTTTTCACGGACATACGAAACACATCGAGTTAGATTGTCATTTTACAAGGGAGAAGATTCAAAGTGGGTTTTTACAAACAGCTCACATTTCTACCAAGCAGCAATTGGCTGATGTGATGACCAAACCTTTGTGCAGGGCTCAGCATGAGTTTCTTGTTGGCAAGTTGGGTTTCATGGAGCTTCCAACTTGAGGGGGGAATGTAGACTTCCTGAAAATTAGCTTCCCCCCCCCCCCCCCCCCCCCCTTATTTACCATATTCGAATTTTATGTTTGTGTTTTTTAATTTAATCAAGTCTTAACTAATAAATCTATCAAAATAATTAATAAATAATCCATTTTTTAGTTATGGAGTAAGATTGGCTAATTCTTACATTTTAGTTAACTTTCTGTATTAACTTAGTTTAATCTAATTTTTCTTAGTTACGGATAATAGTTGCTAAGGGTATCTATTATATAAAATTAATTAATATATTTCAAAAGAATAAAGGTTGTTAATTTCGGATTTTTTAAAATGTTTTTAATTGAAAAAATTATATATAAAAAAAATCAAGGCCTGATATTAGGTAAAAGAATTGTGTGTTAACTTAGATTATTGTGTAAACTCATAAATATAAAATAAAATGTTTAGTAATAAAAAATGTTTATCACTAACAATTTCATTAAACATAATTTCATATACCTTCTTTTTTATTTATTATCAATCTAATCTTATAAGTAATAACCAAAAAAATAGCATATAGAAAAATTGTTAAAATTCGATATAGTTTTCGATTACCTCACTTTATTATCCTCACTTATTCAATGAAGGAATTTATCTTTGGTTATAATAAACTAGAGAGGGGATCAAATGAGCACGGGTGTTAAAGTAAATATTGAGCATGTGATATAGCCGTCCACATGTCACCATCAAACGGTTGGCATTGATCCATCATTTAACAACACGGAGGGGCATTTTCGTCATTCGACCTTTATTTGTTCTCTGATCTCCCTCGTGTCGCTCCCGTCTTCGCTGTAGGCGGAATCGCCATTGGAGGACTTGTTCGTTCTCGCTCGTTTCAGTTCATGTTCTTCATCGATTTCGCCTCTTTCGATCTATTCTCGCTATTGGATTGATTCGCATAGACGTTTCTATGGATTCTGGTAAGTTAATTTGTTTATTTATGTTCTAGGGTTTCAGAATTTGTTGTTGCGTTTATTTATGTTCTACGCTTGATAGTCATCTGAGAATGATTCTATTCAATTTGTTCGTTTATGGCGTTTCTATTGTCTTCTTTGACAGATTTGTCTTCAACTTTTCATTATTAGGTTTTTGCTCCCTTCAATGGACGGTTATTTTAAACCTGTACCTAATACAATTGAACCTCAATGTGCTTTATGTTTGCAGTGCCTGGAAGTGTGTCTGTTGGTGCTAGTGGTAGTGTATCCCTTGGTTAGAGTTCTCCTAGTTTATATCCAAGTGATTCTGACACTGAGATGTTTTCTGACTTATCTGTTGCCCGTCTATCTCAAGGTGGTTCTGTGTACCACATTCCAATCTGTGGTGATGCTCTGAAACCAGTTGTTGGTATGCTGTTTGGATCATTGGAGAAAGCTGTTGAATTTTACAAGGCATATGCACTAGAATGTGGCTTTGTTGTTAGGCTTGGTGGATCACGCATGGCAGGCAATGTGGTTGCATTGAAGTACTTGCATTGCACCAGACAAGGTTTTAAAACTGGCCAGAACAACACAAAATGCATGCGACGACGTCCTTCAAACAGAGTTGGTTGTAAGGCAAAACTGACCCTTAGTTTTGTCGGTAATCAGTGCTACAAAGTAACAGCGTTTGAAGATCGCCATACACATGAAATGGTTGTTGGTAAGAATAAACATTTTATGAAGTCTATGAGGAAGTTGGACTTTGGTCATAAGAAGTTTGTCATGGATTGTGAGAAAGCGCACATCGGTCCAATCAGGTCGCATAGAATATTCAAGGAACTTGTTGGTGGCTACTCCCAAGTCGGTGCTTCTGTTGTTGACTTCAAGAACTACCGACGAGATATGTTGGATTATATTGGTGGTTCTGATGCTCAGATGACAATCAACCGTTTGTTCAACAAAAAAGAACTTTGCCCTGCCTTTTTTTTTAGTACGACGTTGATTCTTGTGATCGTTTGACACGTTTATTTTGGGCTGATCCCGTGTCTCGCAAGAACTTCTCTCTCTTTGGTGACGTTGTATCGTTTGATGCTACATACCGAACCAACAGGTTATTGGCTATCCTTCTTCATTGCATTTTTCCTTTTTTATTATACACTGTAACTATTCTTGCATTTACTACTCTATTTTTGTTCTTTTACTGTTAGTTTTATTGCATGAACCTATTAGTTAGATTGTATGAACCTCTCCATTTAAACTGATTAACCTAGTTTGCAGACGTGATGAACCTAGTTTGAAATCTGATGAACTAGCTATCAAAATATTCCAGTCTCTTTGTTGAGGTTCCAAATGCACCTTCTAGTTGTAATCGATACCTTAATAGACCATCTATACAACCTTTCATTTTAAATGGCATAATCCTATTACAACAACTCTGACGAAACCTGTCCCTCATACTTGGTGAACCTGGTAGTTATACATGATGTACCTGTTTGTTATAGTCGATGAACCCAACTACTTAGATGAACTTACTTAATGTTATATGTTGCACCTAGCTATTTTCTTTTCATGTTCATAGTTATTGAGCTTCTTTTTACAACCATGACCTTGTTTTTGTATTCTGTTGAACCTACTCTAACTTTTCTCCGTTGTAGTTGTATATTCATTCTAATCAACCTCCTTGTCTACTTATGAATCCTCCTTTGATTGCTCTTTTTGTTACAGACTATTCTAGTGTTTTATGACTTTTTACTTATGCATCGTTGGCTTTGTTTACATTTCTTCCATATAGGTACAATCTGATTTTCATACCATTCACCGGCCTAGACCATCACAAGTCGAGTGTCACTTTTGCGGCTGGTTTAATTTTCAAGGAAGATGATGGATCATATGTTTGGTTGTTGGAGAAATTCAAGGCAACTATGGTGCACGAGCCAAAGGTTATAGTGACAGACCAAGACTAGTCCATGAAGTCCGCTATTGAACAAGTTTTCCCCCGGTCGCGCCATAGGCTTTGTATGTGGCACACCATGAAAAACGTCCCCGCAAAGACCAAGTACGACACTGCCACTGGTTCAGAATTTAGGGCTAGGTTGGACAACATTGTCTGGACCCATGACCTTTCACCTGCAGAGTTTGAGTCACAGTGGACTGCGTTGCTTGATGAATTCCCCTTGGTGAAGCGGAGGTGGTTTGATGACATGTTTGCAATCCGACATTTTTGGATCCCAGCCTACTTCAGGGATGTGATGTTTGGTGGTTTGCTTAGGACTACTTATGTTTCCGAATCTGCAAACAGTTAGTTTGGTCACTTCACGGACAGATAGTATCGCCTAGTTGAGTTGGTGATGCACTTTGACATTGCCTTGGACACGCAGAGACACAAGCAGGCGAAGCTGAATTTTGATTCTTCGACTATGCGTCTAGATCTTAAGACACATTTAAGATTGGAGAAGCATGCGTCTGAGGTGTACACGCTCTCAATTTTCAAACTTGTTCAGGATCAGATTATGGAATGTTGTTTATCATGCTTTATGGTGAGCATGTCTGAGATCAATGGTATAAAATTCTATGGTGTCAAGGATTGCTTATCCAAGACGTTCACAGTCGAGCACTCAGCTGCAGGTGGGGATTTTTTATGCAGCTGTCATATGTTTCAAAGGATTGGTCTGCCTTGTTGTCACCTCATGTTTGTGTTCAGGAACCTCGAGTTTGATAGGATTCCGGAAAGGTATGTCCTTGCTCGTTGGACCAAGGATGCCACTATTACACCGGTGTTCACTATCGACGACACCATTGTCACTCAGTGTACGGCCCTTGAAGAGCGTGAGGCGGTCATGAATGAGTTGATTTCTGACTTTTATAGTTGTGTCAGGCTATTGGATGACAAGCCAGACCTCATGAAACAGTTTTCCCTTTTGCTTAAGGAGAAAAAGGCGGCTCTGTTGTCTGCGAGTGGTGCTTCGTCTAGTTCTGGTCCGTCGAACCTTGAGCAGCTGCAGTCTTATGCTGGAGTTGAAGTCCCTTCAGTTGTTCATGTCTTGCCACCAGAGAAAGCTAAGAACAAAGGAAGTGGCTCACGTATCCGGAGTGGAAGAGAAATTTCGATTGCTTCCAGTCGTGCAGGCCAAAGGCGTTGTGGCAGATGCAACAAGTATGCCACTCACAATAGTCGCACTTGCACTGAAGTGCTTGATTCTTAGTACTATTTAGTATTTTTCCATTTCATCTTTATTTTCCTTTGGATTAGTTATTTTTATTACGTTTGCAGATTTTTTTTAATTTTGCTCTGCTAAACATCATTAAGAGTTCAAATTGCACATGCTAGTTCTAGTTCATAAATCATTTCCTTCTTTCAGGAATCTACTGTATATATCTAATGAACCTTTTATGAAACAAGTTCATTATGGTCTTTCATTGGTGCACGTATTGTTTGAGTTCTAATCGATGAATCTGTTAGTTTCATTGTATGAACTTATCCGTTTAAACCGATGAACCTAGTTTGCAAACCTGATGAACCTCCTATCAACATATTCCAATCTCTTTGTTATCATTTCAGATGCACCTCGTCGTTGTAATCAATGACTAATTAGGATGAAGAAGATGTAGACTTCAATAAATTGCACATGCAGTCTTTTTTTATTTAAAGTGCATAATCGTATTACAACTCTGATGAACATGTTCCTTATACTTGCTGAACCTGTTAGCTATACATGATGAACCTATTTGTTATAGTCGATGAACCTAGTAACTTAGATGAACATACTTTCTATCTTCTATGAACCCATATTCACTTTTTCATTTTTAGGGTACTTGAATGACAAAAGTTATTGAACTTTGAACTATTCAATGAGTTTTGTCACAATTTTTTTTTTAAACACAAAACGAGTACCCGCTTGATTTTTGAAGTGTATAACCTATTATATATCTGATGAACATGTTACTTATACTCGATGAACCTGTTAGTTGTATATGATGAACCTAATTGTTATAATTCATGAACCCAATGCTTGGACAGAGTACACACATATCTAATTGTGCCTACAAGTCAAAATCAATGAACCTGTAAGACAAAATCAATGAACCTACAAGACATAATCAATGAACCTATAAGACAACACCAATGAACCTGCACGACAAAATCAATGAACCTGCGAATATATTGAAGTCTACATCTTCTTCATCCTAATTAGTCAATCAATCACGTGATTAGTGCTACCTACTAGTAAACAATATTTTCCTTTGCCTATAGAATACTACAAAATCTGAAATCCTAAATTTTCACAATCCATACAAGCAAACTAGTATCATTCTAACCAAAATGCTAACAATCATCCAATGTTCATTCAAATGGTCCTTCAAGGTTTTCTCTAATGGTCTGAAGTGCCTTGTCCTTGATTTCATTAGCTTCTGAGGTGATGATGGTATGGACATATTTGATCCTTAGTTCTTCAATGGCCTTCTTCTTGTTTTTGTTGTTCATCTGGTCCTCCCAGTTGTCATTCGGCACCCCCATGTACTTCTTTATATGTCGCATGGCATACACCCTAGATCTTTGCTCTTGTGCACTGTCAGATTGGCATGGAAGAGGAATCAATTGCGCCTTAGCCTGTGCAGCTTCGAGGTCGTTTGCTCTTTTGATCAAGTGATTCTAGCAGAGGTAAATTGCAGTCATCGATACCTGCACACAACAAATGGATATATTTCATCTTATATGTGTGTTCACGTGCATTTTTCACCAAACAAAAAAAATTGTTCAAAACAGCACAGTTTTATACACTCTTGTACACTTACAATCTTCTGAATAGCTGGTTGATAGATGCTCATATGACCGATGTTTGGCGTACTGTCGAGCACATGTATGCATTTACTCTTAATGTTCATGGCAATGACAAAGTAACGGTCATTATGGACTATGACAGGTACAACAACCTATAATAATGTCTTCATTTAGTGACCTTTGAATTTTACTCCAAAAGAATATTCAACAAAAAAAAAACAGACAAGCTCAGACTAGTAATAACTTTACCATGTCTACGTCCTTAATTTTTCGTCCATGCACCTCACCCACGGCGAAGTTGAAGTTCTTCATGAACTCTCCTAAATGATCTTTCAAGTTGACATTCTGTTTTCAACATTTCATAATTTTTTGTTAGCATACACCAATTATATATACAAGCTAAAAATTGCACAGAGAAACTGTTGAACCTTGATGTATAATTTCATGAACCTTATTCAATAATCCATGAACATCTTTTTTAATAAATGAACCTCTATTACATGAACCTTATACAAGAACTTCACTTTTTATAAGATGAACCTCATTTTGTTAACTTTTGAACCTTATAGTATATACTGATGGACCTTATAGTATATATCCATGAACCTTATTTTGTTAACTTTAAAACAGTTTACATACCATTTGGTAGACATACAAGAATGCTCTGCTCGGTTTGTTGCTGCTCTTCACTTCCTCATTATTGTTCAAAATTGTTGTCCAAGCATCAATAGCTTTGTAGTGGATGTCCATGTCCATAGCCAACTCCATTCCGGTGACTTTAAGAGACTTGTGTTTGAATAGAGGCTCACTATTCAATTGTATATAAATAAAAAATGATCCATTAGTAAATATTTATCTGTATTATTGACCATAATAATAAAATAAATTATGTCATAACGTATCTAGATCTTACCCTCCTATGCTGCAGTGGAGACAATAGTTGTACACCACTATTGCTTTCTCATTTCTCTTGGCAAAGATGTCCACAGTTCGACTTTTGTAGGGGCTTCTGAGCTTTTCTCCAAGTTTCTTGTGCCTTGGCCCATGAACCACATCAGCATGAGCCTCCAGTTGCTTCCCCTTCCCCTTTCCCTTGTCCTTTTCTCTTGCTTTTTCAGTTTCAACCACCTCCTTGTCCTTCTGTGCATCAACCACTTCATGTTCTTCATTCATGTCTTTCTCAACATCAAAGTTCTCTAACTCCTCTGAGCTGATAAGCACCTCCTTGTCCTTCTGTGCATCAGGCACTTCATGTTCTTCATCCATTTCTTTGTCAATATCAAAGTTCTCTAACTCCTCTGAACTAATAAGCTTGAAGGATGGAATTGTCAAATCCGATGACTTTCTGGCCTTCTTCCTTGTTTTTGGTGTTGCGGGTGTTGGTTCCTTGTTCTTACTTCCACCCATTGTCTCTTGCTCAGCGCCGTCTGCCCCATGCACTGCTTGCTCTGTGTTCTCCATGACAGAAACGGACCCTTGTCCCTTTTCTACCATGCCTCCTTCACTTACAGTGTTTAGTTGCTCACTGTCATTACCTAACCCATCCACCTTCTCTTTCTCCACCTCTGCGACTTGCTCTCTTACCTCTTCTTTCTCTCCCAGCACATCAGTGTATTCATTCAGAATGTTGTTGACATCCTCCCAAGTTTGTGTGGCATCCATGCCCTTGTTTGCTTTAGAAGTTGAAGCTCCAGCTTGTGAGAATTTGATCTTTTCTTTAGAAGCATCAGCCTTCTCAACTTGTCTCAAGCATTCTATAAGTTGTGGATCACTCCAGAATGGGTGGTCAACATCATTCCATATCTTCTCAAACTCACTTTGTTCCTCTTCCTCGGCTTTTTTCTCCCCAATCAGCGTCTGTGCTGTCTTAATCATGCTTCTGACCTTGGGATCCTCGTTGAACTCAGTAGGCAAATTTTCTACCATGTCTGTCAGTTTCAACATTTCTGTTGCTACTACAAATTGTTGGACTGTAAAGTTATTTAACCACTCCTGCATACAAGAAAACAATTTTAAGTGGTAAATAGATGAAATAAAAAACAAAAATAGCCTACAATACCATGACACACGAAGGAAATCAAGCTAAACCACTTATATTTGTGCTTCTTGATATAATTAGTAAGAAAAAAGGTCAAATTTGAAGCTTATGAACCTGTTTGCCCAACTCCATGAACCAGAGATTGATTTTACATTTACCATGAATCAAATTCACATTAAAGTACTACCCTACATTATATCACCGACATCATACATTATTATTCAGTTTAATGAACCTTATACTATTTATTCATGCACCTCTTGATCATTTTTCATGTATTACTCATCAGAATTACATGAACATGCAAGTCAATTCACATTGAACCTTCGTCTATACATGGATGAACCTTAACGTGTAAACTCATGAACCTTGATCTTTAAACTAATGAACCCACTATACTATTTTTTTGAAGTTGAAGTTTCATTATTTTTGCTTGGTTTTTACATTGAACCCTCACTATGTGTGATGCATGAACTACAATGTCTAAAGTCATGTAGCTAATTGTGTAACCGGATGAATAATTTCTGAACCTTAATGTATATATAAATGAACCTCAATATGTAAACTAATGAACCTTGATGTTTAAACTGATGAACCCACTATATTATTTTTTGAACTTGAAGCTTGATGTTTTACCTGTAGCTTGTTATTCATAAATCCATGTTCTTTCCTCTCCTTTGCTGGTCTTGGTTGTTGTAGTGTTCCTAGTCCAAAGCCACCAAACTTCATCTCCCTGCTCTCTCTTTCCTCCAAAATGGCGTCAGTCCATCCTAGGAAGACTGGTGTATTGTTTGGGTTTGTATTTCCAAATACAGACACCATGTCTAAATACAACAATTGTATAGAAGAACAGAAATATATTACTACACACATGACATGCAACATAATACACAGTAGAAGATGTTTTTTTTTGTAATTAAATAAGAGTTGTTTACCACAAGGAAGATGATGGGCCCTCTGTAGAACCTCTCTTTCTTCCCCTTCCATTCATTTGTTGTTTGAGGCAAGACACTCATTACAAGCTCACACCAGTTGTAGCCCTTTATTTCTTCAACGTCACTGATCATCATGTGCTGAGGAATAGTGCCCTTTTGGTTGCTTTCCACAAGCACTGACATGAACAACACGATGAACAACCTTTTGAACCATACTTTTGATGTGCAAGCTTTGAGCTTTGCTGCCACATGACTTGGCCTGATTTGGTTGATATTATCAAAATACTCTTTCCATTCTTTTATAATGGCATTGTCAGCGGCCTCTTTGCCTCTCCTTTCTACCTTCATCTGCCCTCTAGGGATCTCTAGCACTCTCTGGACTTCCTCCTCTGTCACTTTTATGGTGCTTCCATCCACCATCTTCATCTCACATTTGATCTCATCGTAGTTTTCGAGGATCCAGAAAGCCAGGCAATGAGGCACCCCTTTAATCTTTAAATGAAGAATGCTTTCAAACCCCATTTCTCTAATCCACACCTTTGCTTGTGCCTTCCTTTGTTCAGGGATACTGTCCAGTGCGTTAACAAACGCTTTCGGCACATTTCTTGTGTTCAACCACTTGTACTATGACCCGTCCTCTTCTGTTTTGATTTTTAGGTGTGTAGGAACTATTTCCAGCTTGTTGTTCTTCTTTGTTTTTCTCTCCTTCTCTTTTTTTTTCCCTTTGTAATTACTAGCTTCCTCTGTCCTCTTTCCTTGACTACGACCCACTTTTCTTTCTTCCTTTTCTTTGTAATGTCTTCCTCGTCAACCTCCATTATTCGCTTGCCCTTGTCTTTCTTACCTTTAATCTTTTTGGTCTTTTGTTTTTTCCTCAAACTCTCTTCAACCTCATCTTCACTCAAACTTTGTATTTCACCTTCTGCATCTGGCTGAACTGCAGCCCTGGACCGAGTATTTGGTCTCCTTGGTTGACTATAATAAGAACTTTCTGATGCACTGCTGTTGGTCTTTTCCTGTGAACTCACGCTTTCCTCCTCTTGTAGTTCCTTACCTTTCCTCTTATCTGCAGAACCCAATATATCTCCAGTTGGTGACCTACTGTTTGGAGTCGCCGACAGGCTTGTTGGTGTTTCTTGACAATTATCGGATGCAGTGCTCTTGTTCTTTTCTTCTAAACTCACTATGTCGGTCGTTGTTCCCTTTCTTTCTGTGCTCTTTGACACTGTGATTTGTAGGCTTTCCTCAGTGTCTTTGGTTGCTTTACTCTTATCTTTCTCCTCTGAACCCAATGTTGTTTCAACCGTTGGCGTTGTGTTGACCGGTGTTGTCACATTTTCATCAGTGGCTTGTAATTCCTTCTCTGCAGAAGCTGATATCTCTCCAATTGTTTGTTGACAAACGTCAGGTGCATTGTCCTTTTCAATTGCTTGAGAAGGCTGTTCATCTTCAGCTGTTGTTCATGTGCATTGCTTTTTTGCTGGTGGTTCTTCTTCTTGTGAACTTTGAACCTTTGAAGCCTTGGACACTGTCTGTCTCACTCTTTTCTGTCTTACCATTTTCTGTCTAGGCTTTCTTGTTTTCTTTGGAGTCTGTTTTGTTCTCTTTCGAGGCTGGTTTATCTTTCTCCTTGAAACCAGAGACTTCCTAGCAGACACTCTTGTTGTTGGTGCAAGTTGCTCACTCTCAGTACTTTCATAGTCGATCTATATGTCCTTGTATGTTGGCCCTTTGTATTTTGAGTGTCGTCCTGATCGACTGGTAGATCCTGCTAAGAGAAACAACACAATTGTAAGAACAACCTCAGACTATGAAATAAACTCTAAAAAAAGCAAATGAACCTCATACACAACAAATGAACCTAAGTATCCAAATCTCTAACTTCAAGATCTGTTCAATCCAGGCATGAACTCCGGGAAAAGCAAATGAACTTCCAACTCATAAAATGAACCCCATCAAATGAGTTCCAACTCAAGTAGGGAAAGCATAATGAACCTAAGCTTTTTATAACACAGGCATGAACTCTGGAAAAAGCAAATGAACCTCTAACTCATAAAATGAACCTTATCGAATGAGTTCTAACTCAGGTAAACCTAAGTTTTTTATCTCACAGGCATGAACTCTGGAAGAAGCAAATGAACCTCCAACTCATAAAATGAACCTCATGAAATGAATGCCAACTCAGGTAAACCTAATTTGTCTATTACAAAGGCATGAACTCTGGAAGAAGCAAATGAACCTCCAACTCATAAAATGAACCTCATGAAATGAATGCAACTCAGGTAAACACATGCATGAACTCTGGTAAAAGCAAATGAACCCCCAACTCATAAAATAAACCTCATGAAATGAATGCCAACTCAGGTAAACCTAACTTGTCTATAACAAAGGCATGAACTCTGGAAGAAGCAAATGAACCTCCAACTCATAAAATGAACCTCATGAAATGAATGCAACTCAGGTAAACCTAAGTTTTTTATCTCACAGGCATGAAATCTGGAAAAAGCAAATGAACCTCCAACTCATAAAATGAACCTCATGAAATGTCAGATAAAGCATAATAAACTTAAGTTTTGCTTATTATGAACCTGATGTCATGATATTCAACAAAAAGTCCTAGATTCTTCACCAACTCAATTTGCAAAATGAACCTAAGTTTGCTTAATATGAACCTAAGTTTGCTTTAATATGAACGTAAGCAGAATGAACCTAAGTTTGCAAAAGCAAACGAACCTCATGAAATGAATTCCTTGTAATATAGCATTGACTTGAACAAACCCTAACTTCAGGAAACGAAGCTACAAATCAGAAAATTAACACAGAAAATGAACCTACAACTCAGGAAAACGAACCTGCAACGAATCTCCAACACAGAAAATTAACATCACAAAATTAACATCAGGAAACGAACATACAATTCAAGCAAGGAAAACAAAGTCACAATAGTACTGAAGAAACCCTAACTTCGAGATCTGTGTTTCAAATGGTTCAACAATAGTTAACAAACTCTCGAAACCTTCAATTTTGAGTAAATTTAACATATAATCGAAAAATCTAGGTGTTTTCGTGAAATCGAAACCCTAAATCTGATATCCGTACCTCTAAAGTCGTCATCGATGTAGTCTGTGTCGCTCCTCATCTCGTAAGATTGTTTTTTACGTTGTCGTGGCTTGTAATTTGTTAGTTCTGAGCTTCGTCTTCGGTCGATTTCCTCGTTTGCAATTCTCGTCTTCGATCGATTGCTAGTTCTGGACTTGGTCTCTTCGAGTTCTGTGGAGAGTTCGTTTGAGCGCGTTTGATTCTTTTTTGGGGGTTTTACAGGTGAGGTGCAAATGTGTAATGACGTTTTAATTTTAGATGGAATTTCAAAATTGCCACCGCGTCCATTATCCACATACTCGCTTGTTTTTTTTTTTTTCCTTATCCTTCAATCTGGACTGTCTATAGGCTGCATCCTACGGTGGAGGTTTGTTCTTAGTGTTTATCTTAAGCCCCAATTTCATCCGAACGGCCCTGTAATAAACTAACCCAAATTCTCGAATAATGAATTGAATTTGTAGATAACGAGTGATAGAATAATAACCACCAAAGATTAGCATCTAAGAAAACTCATGTACCTTACTGACTTTTATTTTGGTAAAAAGAACGTAATAGGTTGGTGCTTTTGGTTATCATGATGTTATCATGATCCATTAAACAAATTATAGCCACCATATTAATTCCGACATCATAAATCCTATGTGTCAATTTGTGATTAATCCACTTTTATTTATTAACAATTCTATTCAATTTAAATAACAATATTTAATCACAACTAACTTTAAATATTTAAAAATTTAAATCATAATATCTAATCACAACTAACTTCAAATATATAAAAACTATATACACCGTTTTTATAAAATTTGATTTCTACAAATTACACATACAATAAGCTTATAATATATGTCAAAATAATATGTGATAGATTTCCTACCGAACTTGTATATAAAATACATCTTATATTCATTTATGTAATTAGAAATATTATTTTTATGAGTTTGCATATATAATTTGACCTATATAAATTTATGGGCCAAAATCATACAATATATACAATTTCTAATTCATAGTACATGTGCTTTTATAATCAAGCCCACTACATATATATAGTGGGCTTGATTATAAAAGCACATATACTATGTGTCAATTTGTGATTAATCAACTTTTTTTATTAACAAAATTCTATTCAATTTGAATCACAATATATATATATATATATATATATATATATATTAAAGCAAATGAATTTAGAGCCACCATATTGATTCCGACCCCACAAATCCTATGTGTCAATTTGTGATTAATCAACTTTTTTTATTAACAAAATCTCATTCAATTTGAATCACAATATCTAATCACAACTAATTTCAAATATTTAAAAATTTAAATCACAATATCTAATCACAACTAATTTCAAATATATAAAAACTATATGCAACTTTTTTCATACAATTTGATTTCTACAAATTAATTATGCAATAAGCTTATAATATATATCAAAATATTATATGATAGATTTCCTACTGAACTTGTATATAAAATACATCTTATATTCATTTATGTAATTAGAAATATATGTGTTTTTATAATCAAGCCCACTATATATATATATTAAAGCTGTTACATTTCGAGTCACCAGAATGATTCTGGCCTCACCATGCTGACGTGTCAAATTGTGGTTTATTCTCAATTTTAATTTTAGTTCATTTTTTCAAGTATACTTAATTTTTAAATTTGTCACTAACAACTTTTCAACTAGATATGCTTTTTAAAAGTTAGTTAATTCTTAAAATTGTAATTATACAATATCTATAAATTTTTTGTTAAACCTAACAGATTTTCAACCCATAAATTTCACATTTTGAAATTTGTCTTGATAATGAGCAAGTAAAGATCAATTAATTGTTTGAGAAAAAACATATCAAGAGAGAAATTATAATTAAAAAACAAACATATTTTATGATCTTATAATTACTTTTATATTTCGCAATAAACTTAATCCCACAACTTTAATGAATAATAAGATGACAATAAGAATATAATTAGTCATAACTTTTTACCTACATTCACCGGCGGACCGAGGTGAGGCCCAGTGGGGGCTGCCCCCCACTGGAATTTAAAATATATATATATATATTTTTCTTGATTGTTTGGCTATTTTTTAAATTTTTTTCTTAAAAATTTTTCTTTAAAAGTTTTCAAAATAATATATATTGTCGAGTGGATGAAACACAATGAATACTCAATCTCATAGAAAAGCCACATTTTCCAGTATTCACACTTTATATACGTAATTGTAATATCAAGATCATCCTAAACAAAATAATTATTAAATAAATTATCTTTATTTTAATAATAGTACAAACCTATATATAATTTCCAAAAAACTAACTAAATATAATGCTTTTCACATATTAAATAAAGGTAGTGAGGTTCATAAAAAAAGTTATTAACTACGTACAATAATTATGCTATAATAGTTTTCATAATTAGGTAATTAATCATCATTATAACAATATATAAATTGAGAAACGACCTTATTATTGGGCTATTACAAGAAGGAAGGGAGAGTCAAACACTAAGCTGAAAAAATTCATTTTGGGCCATCGAATATTGAAATACATCTTTCAATTCATTATTTAATTTAGTAGTTATGCTTTGTTTGAAGAAAAATTGGCATATAAGAATACAAAAAATACACATTTTTTAAATTCATATATTTATCAAAGATTATGTAGGATAATACTAAATCAGCATAAAGTAAACCATATTTACAAAAAAAACATTTGAATTTGAAAATTTGAATTTATATGATAAATTCAATCAAAAACTTCTACTAAGATAATTGTGCTTTAAGATTTTATGCGAAGCCAACAAATATTTTATACTATATTTGTTGATTAGAAATAAAAAGAATTAAATAAATAAGCCTCCTACAAAATTGTAAAAAAGCATTAAAATTTTAAAATAGCCTAATATAAGCAAATGTTTTTAAAATTTTATAGTGATTTAGAGAGTTATATTAGATAATATTTCTATAAATACTATATAAATTTTAAAACAGTCCCGTGCACGGCACGAACTTTCAACTAGTATATAATTAAATCGGACCCAAATACTGTTTTAAAAGGATGGATGATTTGGTGGATGATGATACGTAGACGAATTGAACGTGGTGCCGACACGTAGGATTTAGGCATCTCCTTTAGTATATATAGATTTCTTTTTCGCTTGAGTTATCGACATTTCTATTAAAACTTTTTAAATCCATGAGGAACATTTGAAGACTCAACACTTAACTTTGATCATTTATAACATACTTCCTCCGTTCATTTTTATTTGTCCTTTTAGAATATTTAACAAATATTAGAAAGTCATTGATTGTGCTTTGAAAATCCATTTTTTTTCTCAATTTAATCACTCATCACCCTCTACAACCAATAGATGGAAAGAAAAAATCAACATAACCAAATTCCAAAACAAAATTTATGAATTATATGTGATAAATTGTCTTGAAATCTTAAGGACAAATATTTATGAACAAAATTTAAAGGCTAAAAGGACAAGTAAATCTAAATGGAGGGAGCAAAGCATTAAAAGTAAGGAAGCAAAAATACAAACAATAAAAGAGGAATAAACATGTTTCATGAATATATATATATATATAAGAAAATTATTAATCTCGTTAAGGTCCAATTGCTTAAAAAAGCTTAGGAAAAACAAGAGTTAGAGTTTATAAGCCCATTAGGCATAGTTGCTTGTATGAAAATAGGAAAAAGTAAGAACCAAGAAGTATTAAACTCAAGAGTCAAGACCTATTGAAACAAATTCAAACACTTATACCACTAGGCTATATTATTTTCATTATCATGTTATCAACCCTTTTAGTACATATTATAAAAAAAATAAAAATTTAAAGGAGGCTAAACTTCAAATTTGACGAAATTATAAGAGGTTCACCGAGGGAAAACGGGGACAAGCCACCTAAATCTACCCGTGCTTAGCTTCATGTTTGTTTAGTGATTTTCATTTTAACACGACCACTATCCTTATGTCATAAGACGGGTAAATAGATCTATATATGTTAAGCAATGAATCTATTGTGGAAAATGATTTTGGGTTTGTTCGGTATGGCTTAGGCTTATTGGGGTTGAAGTTGAAGTAGAGGCTGAATTGGACTGAAGCTGATTGAAAGAATTTAAGCTGATGGCTGAATTGAGCTGGGACTGAAGCTGAATCTGAGAGCTGAAACCTTAGGACGTGTTCGGTGTCGATGACTTATCCAGACTTAATTTTAGATGTAAAATTACAAAATTACCCTTAATTTAATTTTGTGAGGGGTATTATGTGCATTGATATATTTTCCCCCAAATTTTAGTTTTTTCTTCCTCAAAACTGGTATAAGGCGATACTTTAGGGTTTCAAACCCACATCAACGTACATAGGCTTCACTAATCCAATTCAACCATGATGATAATAGTATTGGGATATATAGATTAGCCTATGCGGGACTCGAACCCACATCCACGTACATAAAGCACGTTGCTCTACCATTGAGCTAATAGGCTTGAATGTTAATTCATAAAAAACCATCTACAACAACATAGTATTAGATGGTTGATACATGAAAAAATTATCTGTGTCTATGTGACTATCATCTGGGACCAAGTAACGTAGCAGCTTGCACGGTGTCTCAGCGATTAGTTTGGAAGGACCGTGATCGTTTTGGATGAGAAGAAACAACCTTAGTAACAAAAGAGCACCAAGTATAATCTTAAAAATCAAGCTTAATTTCAAAAAAAAAAATGGCACCTGAAGCAAACAGGTTCTTCCATCAATCAGAAGTCGAGTTCCAGCAGCTTCTTCTTCAGCATTATCACACGACTGTTTCCATCCAACTGTCATCCGAAAAAACAACTTCAGATAACAGATTTTTTATTCCAGAGTAAGCAAATTTTACAAGCATGCAACAATGTCTCTCAAGAAAAAAGAATTTTATACATTTGTCTATGATATTTTCTAATTCCCAAAATACTAAAAATATATGCTCATAATGAGCTTGTTTGTCTGATGGCTTGAAGACATCCAATGGTGGATGGTTGTGATAAACAATGAACTTAGTCCTCATGAAGTTAGACTTGTCAATATAAATTGGAACCAACTTTAACGTTTACGATTGAACATTAGACCAAACTTATACCTTAATTTCCAATATAATTCAAGTTGTCTCTTGAGAAAAAAATTTGCCACCAATGTAATTACAAATTCCAAACAAGTGGACCGCCTAGTCTTTTTTGCAGCCAACAATAGCTTGTTTTCTTCACCTGAAAATGCTGCAAATGAGCATCAAAACATCATCTTCCCATATAACCAACTCAAATCCTGATCATGAGTAAATAGTATGTTTTCCATTTGACAACAAAATTTTCCTACTACTATCACTTAATGCATTGACTCTTGGTGCAATTTCGGGTTTTTGCAACCACTAAAATCCTTATCTAGCCTATTCAATCATAAACGAACACAAAGCAATCCAGGTTTTCAAATTCACAGCCACCAAAAACATAACCCTAATAAATCTCCAAATCTCATCCCCTAAATTCACAAATTCTAACCCCTAAATCCCCAAACCCTAAATCGCGGCAAAAAAATGAAAGCAATACACCATCGTAACCTAACGTAACCCTAAAAATCCCCCAAAACCTTAAACCTATGAGCTAGATGAGGAGGAACAAGCTAAGATTGAAGACCCAAATTAAGAAGAGGAACAACAAAGATAGAAGAGGAAGAAGCAAGCAATGAAGGGAAACACACCCCAAAATTCCAACATGTGAGCGAAGAGGAGAAAGAAATAGATCTGGAAAATAGTAGAAGAGGAAGAACATTACGTACTTGTGAGATGGGCGAGGAGGAAGAATATCGAAGAGGATCTGAAAAATCTCCAACCTGGAGCAAAGCATCGAAGTTGTTTGCTTGTCAAGAAAGAACAAGAGGGGTAATTGTGATAAAATCCGGATAAGCCAAAAATCAGCCCAAATAAGCCTCGATAATCCTAGTCGACACCGAACGCTCCTGAGGGTGCCGCTTCAGTCTTTGTGGCTTACATTCCCTTTAAGCCCCTTTAAGTCCACAAATAAGGCATACCGAACGGAATCTTTGTAAATATAGTATACTCTCTTTGTTTAATAATACTTGTCATTTTAGTATTTGACACAAGTCACACAATTATTAAAAAATACAATCATTACGTTATATCTTGTCAATTAATAAATTTTTTTACATAAAATATTTTTTTTTACATAAAATATAAATATATGCAATTTCTAATAACACCTTATATCTTGTCAATTAATCGAATGAGTCGGTCAAGTCAGAAAAAAGAAGAAGAAAAGGTCGTGAAGCGGGAAGGTAAATTATAACTGGATGTGGGCCATATGGGCCCAACATTCACGTAGATCAACACTTGCTCTTCTTTTATTTTGTGGACCATCTGCAATTATGATTGTCTGCATATACAATAGTAATATGATACGAAAATGTGTAGATTTTGTACAATACATGTGGTTATACATACTGTACTACTTTTTAAATGGAGAAGAGAGAAAGAAAGTTAGTTAAAAGGGCTTTTCGATCCCACGGGAAAGGGAGCAGAAGATATGAATTGTACTTGGATGTGATTTTTATCCAAGTTGTTGAGAGACATGCTTTGATTATTTGCCAACGGTTTGTTTTTTGTCCTGTCCACTTTCATTTACATTTGATCAGTGATTTTGCAACCTCTTTTTATATATCGTTTAATAATATTTTTAAGCTAATACTTTATAGTGTAGGTTGATGCTATAGTTGAAGCTTCGAAATCTTTCGGCTTTTTGTTCGACTGTGTATATTGGGTTTGGTTTAGGTTGTTTTAGATTCGGGTAATGTCAGTTATTGTTTCAAATAGTTGAGTCGTGTCGAGTCACTTTCTAATTATAAATTTGGACGAATTTTTCTAGTCTATGGTCGGGTTCGGTAACTCGGGTCGGGTATTCTAGTCCCACCTTGCACCAAGTTTTGATATTGGGCTTGACCCGGTTGAGCCTTTCAACTAGGGGTGTTCAGCCGGTTTGAAATTTTCGGTCCGGTCCGATGGACCGGATTTTTTCAAAAGTTTAAACCGGAGACTGGACCTATTCGGTCCGATTCCGGTCCGGTCTAGGACCGGTTTAGACCGGTCCTTATTAAAAAATAAATAAATTAAATTATTATTTAAAATCTAAAAAAAATATTTAAAAAATATTTATACTCCTAACTTATTAAATTAAGAAAAATATCTATAAAAAATATATATAAATCTCCAAAAAAACATATAAAATATATAAATTAAGATTTTTTTAAAAAAAAACAATCCGATTTTTTTCCGGATTTGGACCGGACCGGACCCGGATTAAGGAGAAAACCTGGACCGGAGACCGGACCGTAATTTCACCGATCCAGTCTTTTCCGGTCCGATCCGGTTTTCCGGTCCGATCCGGTTTTCCGGTCCGGTCCCATTTTGAAAAGCCCTACTTTCAATCGAATGGGCCAGAGTCATTAGATATACAGACTATGTTCGGATAAGAACATAAGACCCGTGTTTAAAATTAGGGAAATTCTTATTGGTACCCCTGAGTTTAGGGTTATTCCTGTTGGTGTCCCACGATTAAGTTTTTTCTGGTTGGTGCCCCTAAGGTTTGGGTTTGTTTGCTTCGTAACCAAACTTTTTCATGTTTGTACCATTCTATTTCAAATTGATTAAATCCAAGTTCACCATTGTGTTCCTCGCCCTCAAACTAGTAAGATTTGACTCCTAAAATACCCAAATTCATGTCCGAACCATGTTGATTTGAATTCTGAAGCAACAACCCGTTTTCAACCTTAAGAATTCAAATCGGAATGGTTCGAGTATGGATTTGATTGTTTTAGGAGTCGAATCCTACTAAGTTGAAGTCAATAAACATAATGATGAGCTTTGATTTGATCAATTCAAACCAAAATGATAAGGATATGGAAAATTTCGGTTACAAAGTGAACAAATCAAAACCTTAGGGGTACCAACTGGAAAAAACTTAATCGTGGGACACCAACTGGAATAACCCTAAACTCAGGGGCACCAACAGGAATTTCCCTTAAAATTATTGTGCTAGAGTTTATTTTTTATTCCAAGTTAAACAGGGATGAAGCTACCTCATATGAACCGATACTGATATCTCATTTTTATTTTATTTTTTCTTTTGAAAGAGAATAAATCAACTATTTTTCTACTAAACTACAACTCCTCTAAACCACATGGCATCTCCTATTAAACCCACCCTTTTCTTATGCCTTGACATCCTGCCATTGTTTCTGCCACATGACATTTTATCTATTTTTCGGTTTTCTTTTAAAAATCAATAAAATTAATATTTCGGGTAATACAAGATCTACAGAATTTTTTGGTTTTCATATAAAAATTAATATAATCAATATTTCAGGTAATACAAGATCTGCAAAATTTTTCGGATTTCCTTTAAAAATCAATATAATCAATATTTCGGGTAATACAAGTAGGCGTGTTCATCGGGTTCGTTTTTTTCGGTTTTTTGGACTGAACCCGAACCTATAATTGGTTCGGTTTTCGATTCTTATAAAAATAATATTCGGTTCGGGTTCGGTTCGGTTCGGTCAAAACGATTACTTTTTACAATAATTAAAAAAAATTAGATTTCTAGATAAATTAGTCCAACCTTATTCTGTCCGGTCCAGTTCGGTTCGGTCTAGTTTGGTCCAGTTCGGTCCAAGTTCGGTTCAGTCTAATTCGGTTTTGTGCACTAAAATCTACTTCAATAACCTAAATCAACATAATTTCAAAATATTCGGTTATTTCGGGCCAAAACCGAATCGAACAGAGTATGTTCGGTTCGGTTTTCGGTCCACAAAATTCCGAAATTCGGTTTCAGTTCGGTTTTGGCCCAATGAACAACCCTAAATACAAGATCTGCAGAAATCTTTATTCAAAATGTGATAAAAATGATTATATATAGGATTATTCTATTACCAAAACTAAAGGATGTCTTGCAAGATCTGCAATGATAAATGCAACATTTTGCTTCCAAATTAAACATTTATACACTACACCAAAATTAAACAGAAAATAATAAAGGCAGCATTCAAAAATCTACAATCACTCTTCTTTCCAAAATTTAACACAAAAGACATCTGTATTGATTTTTGCTTAAAAAATAGCAACAAAATGGATTTTGATTCCAAAATAGCAGCAATACATCCATATACTATACCAAAAAATTTATTTGCTTCCAAAATTTGCAATTAACCTTCTGTGCAATTGCACAATCTATAATGATAAAGTCAACATTTTGCTTCCAAATTCAACCATTCTTATAATAAAATTTATCGAATAAATAGTACTTAGTGGTTCGTTTTCTTAATTTTGTCCAATAATATATATAGAGGGACGCTCAGGTAAAACGAGTCTTATGGTGAAACGAGTGGATGAATAAGGAGCATTGGATGGAAGGAAACAGATTGATGGATTGATAGGTTGTAGAGATATTATGGTGGGTGTGTTACCATAAAACAAGAGCCACCATATGCACTTTCCTTAAAAAACGGTTAGTAAAAAAACAAATAAGGAGATTTTGTGGAGAGAGAAATTCAGATTTTGTGGATCGGATTTGTTAGACACACTCTCTTCTTCTCCAAGAATTCTCCATAGCCGAATCTTCAAAAACCTTCCAGCCGTGGTGAATAAACATTCAATCTCGCCAATATCCTTCATAGTTGTCACCAGACCTGCATATCCGTCAAGAAGTTTTGAATAAGCGTTTCCTAATCGAAGAAGGTTAGTTGAATAATTTGTGGTTTCCTAATACAAATTATGATATTTTGAATACACATGTTAGCTTCATATAATATAGACTAAGATTTAGGGTTTCATGGATGTATGGGTTGTTGTTCGTCTGCTTTGATTCGATATGCATACCATAGGTTATGATATTCGGGTACTGTAATTAAAGGCATATGCATGCCATTGTGTTTTTAATTCATACGCATATTCAATGGAAGTTCGTGCATATCAATATCTTTACTTCTGAACATCGTTCTTGGGTTTTTGACTATCAATATATGAACAATATGAACTTTTTTTTATATGTGATATTCGAGTATTGTGTATACGTATTCACTATGTTTATTATGCATCTACCGAGTTAAAAGTGAAAATTGTGCATACCGACAGTAAATTTGTGAATATCGTTTAAGATTTTTTGAATATTTGTTAGTCTTGTTCATGTTCAGTCATATTCATTCTGATATTCACAAACTGTGAATAGATATGCACTTTATATAAATTGATATTCGTTTTAAATTGATATGCACTTTATATAAACTGATATTCCTCTCAAGCTCCACGTATTCACCATGTTTATTATGCATCTATATTCTTATTGGTGATATTTAGGAATTGCTAAGACATATGCAAAATAAAGAAGGCCATGATCGAGGAATTACAAGAGGTGCAACAAGTATGTAAGACATGATCATAGGAATTGCAAAGAAGACCATTAGTTTAGATATTTGTATTCTTATTCTAGATATTCATTTTTGAAGTAGCGATATTCACACATTTTGGATTATTAAGCATTGGGCTTATGTTAGATATATATGACATGATATGCGTATCCTAATAATAGATATTCATATGTGTGACCTAGAAATTCATGATTTGCCTATCAAAGTTTGTATGTTTTGTATTACTATGATTGGATTTGTGTTTTTATTTTCATGAATTTATAAGTGATTTGTCAAACATACGGTGTGAAAATTTGCAAGAAAACTTGTATGTTTGATATTCAGATTCGTGTTTCATACATTCACTTTAACTAAGTTGATAGTATTCATGAATTTTTGTAGGATATTCATTAGGTTACGTACATTTGATATTCATGCATACGTCGTGCATAGAGTTGCGACTATTGTGTTTTACACTGGTAGGATCATTCGAAAATATTGATAAAACTTAAATTAATATCCAATCATGTACTTTGAGAAATTATGCTTGAATGTAATTTTACAATACTTTACACATTGACCTAGGTATGCCTCCACATGGCATATACGAATACCCTACAACCAATCTTATTTTTATCGTCACACCACTTCATGTTTAGAATTTTGGGCTTGGGCAAAACCGATGAACTTTGCACCTAGATTCCTGAATATCATCAAAGTACACATGAATACTTGAACATCATTACATATCAAAGAAGCCCTAAACCAATAAATCCTAAACGCTAACCCAATAAACCCTAAACCAATAAACCCTAAACACTAAGCCAATAAACCCTAAACCAATAAACCCCAAACCAATAAACCCTAAACCCTAAACCAATAAGCCTTAAACACTAAACCAATAAACCATAAATCCTAATATATACACTGCACATATTATGCATATCAATGTTGAGGATGAATGTAACAATTAAGAAGATGATGATGATGATGATGATTAGGGGGAAACCAATATATACACTGCACATATTCTACATATCACATCCATACAAGTGAATCTCAAATTCACGGCCAAAGAAATAATCCAAAATTACAAATCGCATATCATACAAGTATATTTTGCATATCAATGTATGGAAAATGCACATCCCATCGACACAAATGAATATCACATTCACGGCCAATGAAATAATCCATAATTACAAATTGCATATCATACAAGTATATTATGCATATCAATGTATGGAAAATGCATATCCCATCCACACAAATAAATACCACATTCACGACCACAGAAATAATTCATAATTACAAATTGCATATCATACAAGTATATCTGAATATTATACATAGACATTGAACATAGCTATTGAACAATGAATGTAACGGTTAAGAAGACGAGCACTTTGGTTAATAGGGAAACATAGGGCGAAATACCAGAGAACGAAACTGGGCACAAGGACGGTGAAATCAACCGGCGGTAATGGAGGATGCCAATAATCCACAAGTGAATAAATTACACAAGCAAAATCGAATGAAAACCCTAAATTAGAACTCCAAATTGAAGAACACATTTGAAAATTTGAACCGAAATTGAAGACGATGGAGAAATTTGAAGGTTGCGGAGAAGGAATATCAGTGGGGTAGTTATTTTAGGGTTACCTTTAGAGCCAGTCGATGATGGAGAGTTGACGGCGGCGTTCGACAGTCGACGATGGAGAGTAGCGCGACTGAAAGTGACGATGGAGAACACGACGACGAAAAACCACCTTGGCTCAGTCGATGATGGAGAGTTGCACGAGAGAAGAGACGATGAGTGCACTGTGAGAGAGACGCAAGAGAGATAAGACACGAGGGAGGAAACGATGGAGTCGGAGATAGAGATGACACGAGGGAGGAAACGATGGAGTCGGAGATGGAGATGAGTGCACTGCGAGAGAGAGAACAAAGAAGAGAATCAGAGAGACGATATCAGAATGGAAGTTGAAAGGGTGTGGATTTTGGAAAGCAATAAAAAGAGATCCCAAAAATAATACAAATGGGATATATCAGATGTGTGCGATTCCACCCTCTAAATTTGTGCCTCTTTAAAATAAATCCCAGCCATTCATCTTCAATTAATCCAATGCTCCTTATTTATTCACACGTTTCACTATAGGAGGCTGTTTCACTAGAGCATTATTCTATATATATATATATATAAGATTAGCTTCATGTGAGGAGCACCCTTAGGGTGAAAAGTGAGGAGCATTCTAGGCCATTCATTTCAATATTACCATACACCCTATCACACCAATCCTGGTCAACGGTCAACGTTGATCGACCGTTGACCAGTCAACACCCAGATTTTTTATATACTTCGGTTTTTATTTTTATTTTCCTACACGTTTTCATTATAAACTATTAATGAAAAAAATGAACAATTAGTTCTTAAAGTTGAACAATTATATGTTAAAAGTTGAACAATTAAAATTTGAGCAATATTAAAGTTGAACAATTGTATTTGAAAAGTTGAACAATTGTATCTTAAAGTTGAACAATTTCATTTTTATATTTAGACAATTGTGTTCGCTATGTATATAAATTTGAACAATTGTATCTTAATGTTGGACAATTTCTTCTTTTTTTTTAATAACTTTTTTAGGCTAACCGTTTTTTCCGTCTTTACTATTCTTATTTTCCTACACATTTAGGATTTATGTTTTGAACATTTTGAGTTGTATTATGTTTATAGTACATTATAAACAAAACTTCTAGTTTATTGGATAATTGTTAAAATTTTAATGAAGTACTGTTCAATCTATCTTTTGTTATAAGTTTAAATTTTCATGCAATTTAAATTGTTCAACTTTTCTAGTTCATTTGTTCAACTTTATATATTGTTAAAAAGGTTGTTCAACTTGTAAGATACAATTGTTCAAATTCAAGAGAGAATTGTTCAATTTTTTAGAATTAATTTTATGAGTAAACGTGTAGGAAAACAAGAATAATAATAAAAAACATATTTTATCCCGAAAAGAAAATTGGCAAAAAAAAAACAAAACTGATCGTTGCATAGTGAAAACAGATGTCTAACTATAAAACTAAAATTGTTCAACTTTTTTGGTGTAATTGTTCAACTTTATATATTGTTTAAAAAACATTGTTCAACTTTTAACATACAATTGTTCATGTTTAATAGGGACATGTTCAACTTTTTTTAATTACAATTTTATGACAAAAACGTGTAGGAAATGAAGAAAAAAGTTTTCCCAAAAAAAAGCACAAAAAAAACTAAAGTTTGCTTAGTGAAACAGTCGTCTAACCTTAAAAATGAAATTGTTATGCTTCAAGATACAATTGTTCAACTTTATGTATTGTTCAAACAAATATGTTCAAATTTTAATATACAATTGTTCAAATTTAATAGGAAATTGTTCATTTTTTTAGAAACAATTTTATGATGAAAATGTGTATAAAACAAGAATAAAAAAGTTTATTTTAAAAAAATAAAAATAAAATCTAGACAACAAGTCAATTTGACCGGTCAACGTTGACTGTTGATCGGTCAATGGTCAGATATTGACCATAGGGTGTGATTGAGTGTGAGAGGGTGTATGTTTACTATGATGGATGTTCCATCATAGCCTTCCATTGTCCTAAAATTGTTGGCTCCTATTCCTCCTCACGTTTCACCGTAAGCATCCGTTTCACCGGAGCCTGACTATATATATATATATATATATATATATATATATATATATATATATATATATATAATTCAATCTTATAGCAGAAGTATGCGAGAGTTTTATTACCAGTGATATAGCACCACTTATATATTCTGCATGTAGTATTCAACTTCCTAATGGTATCGATTATCGACTCATGATGTTGAAGATATTTTTCAAAAACAACAATTCAAAAGTTGGATTTAAATGTCTTTAAAATTTCTTTAATATGAAATCAGATATGTCAGTCCATTAATATTAATGTACATGTAAAAATCATACGACAATGTAATTTAATATCCTGAAATTATCATTCGTATCATAATCTTGCTTTTATTTTCCTAATTGTTGTCTAGCTATAATCTATCTGAAGTAAATACGTCAAATATATAATATAAATATTTTATTTTTATACATCTTTTACCATTATGAATTTCTGGTTAATATTTATTATTATTAGATAGTTTTAAATATCTATTATTATTATAAGTCTCTACTAAGTATAATTGCTATATATATGGCATAATGTGCAAATTAAATAATAAATAATACCACACCAAAAAAATTGACGCTTTAAAAAAGCGTCGAGACGAAAAATGCCTACGTTTAATCTGTCGATAATGGTTTGAAAAAACGTCTAAAAATGACAAGGATTAGGGAATAAGGAGGTAAACGGGGACAAAGACGGAGAGGGCGCTCCCTCTCCTGAATCCGTTCTCTTACCATCCTTAATTAAAGTAGAAGTGATTGATGTCACTTGACATCTAACCAAGTCATCTTTCGTTACAATTTTCGTTGAAAATTAAATCAGGAAAATGGCAGAGATGGGATTCCACAGGAGCGCCAAGAAGTGCAGGGAGAAATTTGAGAACGGCAAAACCTACCGCTTCTTGGACCAACTAGAAGCGCTCGAGGTCGCCAATTCTTCCTCCGCGTTTCTCCAACCTGTTGAGGCCGACGCAGTCCCCATCGCCATGGCAATGCCACCGCCTCGAACCGAGAGGCGAGCGGTGGAGGGCGGGCTCGAGCCGCCAGAGGAGACAAGATCGAGAGAGGACGCGAGGAGAAACGAAGACGAAAACAAATATGGATTTTTGAGTTTTTTTTTTTTTTTAATTAACGATTTCTGTTAGTCTATTTAACAGAAGGGTATTTGTCAAAAAAAATCAAAACTCGGGGGTACCATGCGAAATGAGTCAATCTTTGGGATATCTTGCGAATTTCGCCGTACCTCAGGGGTATCAGGCGAAAAAATCGTTTATAAATTTATATAGATTTTATTCTAATTCTGTGATTATATTTGTTATAATCTTACTTGTTTTTTTAGTATATATATATATGACATTATTTCGTACAAGATTTTTATATCATTTTTTAAATATGATTATGCGCATAATAAGTTGTTTTTATTTATTAAAATAAGGTTATATAATTTGGTTTATTTATCTACCTACATAAATATATTTATGTCATAATTTATATTATTGTAATCTAAATCTAAATCTAAATTTTATAATGCTAAAATATTTATTATTTAAGACCATATGTCCCCCTCATAAAGTCGCATCATCTATAACATGTGTCGTTTTCATAATTTGCCACATCATTTATTATACTTTTGTAAAATATTAATTATATTATGTTTATCTCCTGCTCTTTTATGACAATCTTTTATATTTCAATTTTCAAAAATATGCTTCTGTAATTCATTAACATATTATGTTGTAAGAACAATTATGTTAATTGCATATATTATTATGTCATACAATTTTATACCTTATTACGTTCTATTCAACAATGTACAAAATATAGGCTTATGTGTCATTCTAACCTTTGAATTTTGTTAATCAATAATCCTTATTTGAATATTTTAAGTCAGACATGTCAATCGTGTCGGTCAAGTCGGGTTCGGTTTGATTATTTCGAGTTCGGGTTGAGAACGGGTCGGGTCATTTCGGATAACAGGTCAAGCCGGGTTGGGTCATTACAGGTTAGCGGGAGGTTCAGGTTGACCAACGGGTCAAGAGTGTCATTTTTAAAATATTTTATTCACTATTTAAATATTAATAATTAGTTAAAAACAAATTTAAATATGTCAAAATAAGTTAAATGATAATAATAATAATTATTATTTTAATGTAATTGATATTAGTAGACCAAAATCATATTTTATTTTTTATTTGTAATTTATATTATATTAATTTATAAATTTTTGAATTATAAAAAGTTATATAAGTACAATAATGTTTTTTTTTTAGGATAAATGAGCATATTACCATTATTTATATGTCATTTATCATGTATATTTTATGCTATATTTTATTAATACTTCACATTTATTCTTTAATCGGATCGAGTTCGTGTTGGTCGAGTTTGGTCTCGGTAAATTTGGGTTCGGTAAATACGAGTTACCAAAGATTTCAGTCAGGTCGGGTCTAAAAGCGGGTCGTTCAAGTGGGTAAAATGAGTTTGGTCACTTTTTGACAGCTCTATTTTAAGTGACATTTTAGTCATGAGTTGTTAAGATTGCTCTTGAAAATTGGGCAGTCTAACATTTTTTTTCACATGTCTTCAACTATTAGGTAAAATAAACGTTTACAATTAACAAATGTTAATAGAAGTTAATAAATTAACTAAAAAAAGAATTATCTTATTTCTAACAATAACACTCTTAAACATCTAAAATGAAATTTATTATCAAACAAAAAGAGTAATAAATATAACAATCAATTATATTAAAATATCTATCTTAATAGTCTTTATTTTTATTAGCTACTTCATTATATTATCATACTTTATGTTAAATGACTTAAAGGGTCATCAATTTGATATAGAAATTACATTATTTAACTATAAAAATTATCTAATTGCGAAATCGATATATTTTATATTCATAAAAATATTAATTTTATTATTTCATAAATCTCGTGCGAGGTGTTTTGGGACAAAAATATCGAACCGACCTAAATCACTTAGAGAAGGGCAACTAGACAATAATTAGATCAATAATATCTAGACAATCCAAATCAACTAGAGATCTAGATGTAATAATAGAAACAAAAACAGGCTTATCTTCCTCTGAATGGAAGACTGATCGAATCAAGAGTTTTAACCGTCGGTCGCTTCAGAAATGAAGAATTGAGCTAGAGAACGATTCGTAATTGCAAGTGGTGAATTGTAACTTGTATTCAGTAGAAAAAAATAGCGTGTTACAAGAGCATATCAAATCAAATATTTATGCTAATCTTTAAAACCAACTAAACTAGTCGTTCCTCTGAAATCTCCGAGAGTCGTCGAACAGTCCAACTATCTGCCGAGATCCTTGCCAGCGTCTCCAACGTCCTCTTCCTCCCCGCATTCCTCTCGTCAATGTAAAAGCAAATATTAACACATGGTTGAATTATCCTACTTCTTTAAATAAATGCCTTTGTTAACTCCTCCCATGTTGTTATAAAGCCAAGAGGTAGGGCCATGAACCAAGCCTTGGCCCTATCACGTAGAGATAATGAAAAGGCTCGCAGCAAAAGCACATCTTGGGATACCGCATGGATCTTCACGGTGTCCATTAGCTTAATAAAAGTGGCCAGATGTTGGTGTGGGTTCTTAGAAGGTAGACCTCCAAACTGATTCTGTTGAAGCATGTTGATAAGGAAAGGTTTCAGCTCAAAGTTACGAGCTTGCACCGGAAGTCGAACCACACCAGAAATAGGTCCAAGGTGATTTGGCATCACATAATCACCAAGCATCATGCGTGGTTCCTGAACCTATAGAGGAGGGTCGTCCTCCACTCTGTTGTCAGCCATTGCTTGTTCTCTGGATTCGCGTTGTTGTCTTCTTCTTAAGCAAAGAGCATGCTCAGGTTCGGGATTGTAGTCGTTGAGATTACCAGCGTTCAAGACTCTTCGCATCTAAAGAAAACAAGCCTAAAAACAAAGCAACAAAAAACAAGATAAAAAATAAAACAAAGACTTAGTCGAACCAGTTGTAGGAAAACAGCTGATACTAGCAATAGTCTCGACAACGGTGCCAAAAACTTGATAGGACAAAAACCTATCCACAAGCGTATGTGATCAGTTGTAGTTTTTCAAGTGTCATTCCCACGAGGACTATGTAGTATCGATTATAACTTTGACTGGTAAGCTTAGAGCTGGCCATTCCTGAGCCGGAACCGGCGAATCGGAACCGGACCAGATCAAACTCGGTCAAACCCTGAACCGGACCGAAACCAGACCGGCGGTTCAAGGTCCCGACCGGTTCAAGTTCCGGTTCAAGGCATAGTTGAACCGTCGGATCAGGCGAAATATAAATATTTTTAAAAAAGAAATATCCATTACCCTAAAATCCAAAACACCCCTAAGACCCTAAAGTCCTACATCCTACTATTCATACTAATCCCTTTAAATCTTAAAAAAGCTATAAAAATCATAAACACATTAAAAAACGTTAAAAAATTACATATTAAAAAAACATAAGCCATAAACCATACTCTACAAAGTAACAAAACCTAAAAATACAGACCCTTAACCCTAAAACTATGTCTAATGTCTTAAAACTCTAACCTAAATCATATAAAACCTTAAAATAATTAAATATAAAAAAAAACCTAATCATATAGTTATACAAAACCTTAAAATACAAACCCTTAACCCTAAAACTGTAAATCCTAACCTAAATCATATAATGTTACATTACCCTTTAAATCTTAAAAAAGCTACAAAAATAATAAACACATTAAACAATGTTCAAATAATTAAATATAAAAAACTAACCATAACCCATAAACTATACAAAACCTTAAAATACAAACCCTTAATCCCAAACTATACGCCCTAACCTAGAGTCCTAAATCCTACATTACCCTTTAAATCTTAAAAAAGCTACAAAAAACATAAACATATTAAGCATGTTCAAATAATTAAATTTAAAATAAAACCTAACCATAAACAATACAAAACTTAAAAATATAAACCCTTAACCCTAAACTATAAACCCTAACCTAGAGTCATAAATCCTACATTACCCTTTAAATCTTCAAAACCCTACAAAAAACATAAACACATTAAAAACGTTCAAATAATTAAATTTAAAATAAAACCTAACCATAAACCATAAATAATACAAAACATTAAGATATAAACCCTTAACCCTAAACAATAAACCCTAACCTAGAGTCCTAAATCCTACATTATCCTTTAAATCTTAAAAAAGCTACAAAAAACATAAACACATTAAAAACGTTCAAATAATTAATTGTAAAATAAAACCTAAATAAACAATACAAAACCTTAACCCTAAACTATAAACCCTAACCTAGAGTCCTAAATCCTACATTACCCTTTTAAATCTTAAAAAAGCTACAAAAACATAAACACATTAAAAACGTTCAAATAAATAAATTTAAAATAAAACCTAACCATAAACAATACAAAACCTTAAAATACAAACCCTTAACCCTAAAATATAAACCCTAACTTAGAGTTCTAAATCCTACATTACCCTTTAAATCTTAAAAAAGCTACAAAAAATATAAACACATTAAAAACATTTAAATAATTAAATTTAAAATAAAACCTAACCATAAACAATACAAGACCTTAAAATACAAACCTTTAACCCTAAACTATAACCCCTAACCTAGAGTCCTAAATCTACCCTTTAAATGATTAAATCTTAAAAAAGCTACAAAAAACATAAATACATTAAAAAACATCAAAATAATTAAATATAAAAAAACCTAACCATAAACTATTCAAAGCCTTAACATATAAACCCTTAACCCTAAACTATAAGCCCTAACCTAAATGATATAATGTTACAATACCATTTAAAATTTAAATCTTAAAAAAGCTACAAAACCTAGCCCTTTTTTTAGAAATGTTTAATTTTTTTAAAAAAAAATTTAATATTTTTTTAAAATAATTTTTGAACCGGGTTCCGAACCGGCCAAACCTAAATCGGAACCTGAACCGGATCGCCGGGTCCGGGGAGTAGCCGGTTCAAGGGAACAAATGCAAGTGATGATTGTAATCAATGGAGGGAAGTTTTCCAAGGCAATGGATCTCCGCAATTATGCTTCAGTAGACTCAACTATATAAATGTCTGAATTTAGTCTGTATTTGTTGAAGGTAACTATCTTAGGTAATTACTAATTCATCTCGGATGAATTAGTAATCATCTCGTTTCGAGATTGGTGTGGATTAAAAGCTTTAACGTAAATATACGTTTTGGAAGTAAATAAGATAAGTTCCTTTGGTCACATAATTAATATACCTTTGGGCGAGAAGTACAACGGAAACTGCTCGGGCTCTTGTCTAAAGTAAGTCCCTTTGCAATCTGGATTCACATTACGCGATGAGGTTGGTCGATGACCCAAATAGTCAAAGGAGTCATTTTCAAATATTGTGTGATGATAATTAATGTTCCTAAACAAATACATATAATTCCCATAAGACTCGCTTTTGTTGGAGTCTTCTCTTGAATCATACATTCTCTTTTGTTTCAGTAGGAGTATAGTAGTCATATACCGTTTACCGAATTTTATTCGGAAAACAAGTAGTGACTATATACGACTACATGAACCATTCTATGTTCACCCTTGCGTAGTCTTTCATTAGACTGACCAACCGTTCCTTTTTCTTGCATGGTTGGTTGATGTCATCCTTCCTATATGGCATATCAGGTCATTCTTCCAAGAGTGGAGAAGTCGGATACTGACATTGAAGGCAACTGTTGTTTTGTGTTTTTGGTTTGCAATAAGGTTAAAGATCCTAAAGGTAGATTTTAGGTTTATGACCTATTATGTAATTTTAGTATTTTCTATTTAAGTCTTCGTTACTATGTTTGATATTTATCTAGTTATGGTTTTCCGCAACATCGTTGTAAGACATTTTTTTGATTAATTTAAGATTGATTCGTATTATGTTGTAATTGCGATCAATATTGTAACACTTGGGTGAATTCGGATGTGCGTTCCGAAGACATTGGCGGTAATATTCCTAAGGTAATTTAAGGGTGTGAAGTTTATGTTTAGCCTTTGTGTGAAGTTTATGACACGTGATGTTTAGCAATTTGCTAAGATACACGACTTCTTCATCCGGTACTTCTTAAGTACTTCTGAAAATATTGTATGCTAATTGGTGTCTTTTCTCTGACATTGACCTATGGGCTTAGGCGGGAAGTTGATAGGACAAAAACCTACCCACAAGCGTATGGGATCAGTTGTAGCTTTACAAGTGTCGTTCCCACGAGGACTATGTAGTATCGATTGTAACTTTGACTGGTAAGATAAGCCAAAAGATGGAAATTTTCGTTGAACTAGTAACTAAAATTAAGAAACAAATGCAAGTGATGATTGTAATAAATGGAGGGAAGGTTTCCAAGGCAAGGGATCTCCGCAACTATGCTTCAGTAGACTCAACTAGATAAATGTCTGAATTTAGTTTGTCTTTGTTGAATGTAACTATCTTAGGTAATTACTAATTCCTCTCGGGTGAGATTCAATTAACATCCACTCTTGCGACTTGCTAATCAAGATCTAGATCCTTTGGGCACTTAGAATCTAAGGTCAAACTGAATTAACATCCACTCTTGTGATTTGCTAAATCCAACCTAATCTTAGGGTATCTATGATAGTTATTAATCCACATAAGAAATTAAGATGCTCTCGCAATATAAAATCTCAGGTTCAATTCCTAGGATTCCAATAGAAGTTATTACCTCTCGGTCTCAAACCCTATTTGACTACCTATTAACGTTTTTACCTCTCGGTTGCAAACCCTAAAAGGATTCAATTCGCATAAGCTAATATGGGCATTAAGCACACTACGAATGAACCAACAAAGTTTTAGAGTTCCATTCAGGCAAATATCAAACAAGTCTACCTATGCATAGTTGGAATCACCGCAATCCTAAAAATATAGAATTAGCCAGACATGCTCAGAGAAACAATCAAAAACATCTTAAGAAGGAAGAAAATCATTCAACTAGATTAGAAGAAGAAAAATACTTGATCGAATCCAGAATAACAGTCTCCAATCTGTAGAAATCTCAAAAAGAACTCTAGAAACACTCTAGGGCTAAAACGGAGATATAGAGAATGAAAAACCGAGTCTGGAAAATTCATCCCAAAAAAGTATTTAAACCATCTAAAAACCGTCATGGGCCAAAGCCCAAAAGTTCGGAAAAGTACGTGGTGCACAGACTAAGGCACAGTCCGTGCAATTGACATTGCACGGTCTCCTTCTTTGTAGAGAGTAAATGCACGGTCTAGTTATGGTCCGTGCATTCTTCTATTCCGCGTGTTGGGTCCGCCTTTTTACTACTGAGTCCATGTTGTCTTGTTTTTGGCTCGACTTTGCCTCGTTCCGAATTGAATAGCTCCACATATGATGTCTCGTGCCATAGCTCATGATAGATGACTCCAACGCCCACCTTTTCACTTGAAATACGCAATAAACCGGTGTAGACTCTATGCTAGGGAAAATGATGAAACTAACTAATAAATGGATAAAGCAAACGTGAAATAAACAAAACTAAAACCTAGATGCATGTCCTAAATATGTATGAAATGGATGTCATCAAAATTTCTTTGTGCTTATGGATATAAAGCCATGGGATGATGAGACCGACATGAAGAAGTTGGAAGAGGCAGTTCGTAGGTCCAAATGGAAGGCATGTTCTGGGGAGCTTGTATGTGTTCATTTTTTCATGCTATAATTCTATGAATGATAACCAACCTATACTTTTAAACTTAATTCAATTTGCTTAGATCTAATGCAGCAAAACTAGTTCCATATGGCTATGGTATCAAGAAGTTGCAGATCATGTTGACCATTATTGATGACCTCATTTCAGTGGACACTCTGATTGAGGATCATCTAACTATTGAGCCAATTAGCGACTATGTCCAGAGTTGTGACATTGTAGCCTTCAACAAAATCTAAGCTTGACTATTTATCTCCGACTTTAGTTTTTTTCTTTTTTCCTTGTGATTTAACATTTTGTATTCTCCACTAGGAGTTGCGATAACTCATCGTTTGATGTACAGAATGTGGATCATCACATATTTTGTTGCACTTGACCCTGTTGCCATGGTTTTGTTTCTTTCATCAGTAATTATGATATACATTCAATTTACACATTATGCACATGATTCGGATCAAGGATCAATCAATTGTTCTGTAACCATGTTAGTATCCTAGCCTTGATAATAAAAGTTCACTCATCAAACCAACAATTGAAAGATCATCCCCACCCCTTACGCAGTAAACACAAACCAATTTATCAACAGTCAAAATTTGATGTCACGAGTTTTCGAGATTCTCATGTTAGCTATGAGAAAATGACCCAACCGACGCAATAAAGTACAAGGGAGAGTGTGATCTTTCCACTGGGGACAAGCTCCGTTAGTTTTGGGAGTTCTGGTGAAGTAGAGTATTTGTCTGACCATGACATTGCACTTAGAAGTATACCAAACAACACTAGTACTAGATAAAACAACAAGATACTGTCAGGTACAACTCAAAACCAGAAGAAAAATCTCATTTAGATGCACAACACTGGGTTTTCGAGATCTGATTTTGCTAATGTAACTATCAGAGTTTTACAGTTGAAAAAGAGTGGTTTAACTTATTGTAGTGACAATTTATGCCATAAGCATGTCATGTCTAAAGAGTTGTATTTATGAAGAAGCAACTAACAAGATGATCGATAATTTATTACCATGTAAATCTGGCAAACAATGCATGCCACAACAAATGCCAAAAAAACCTGAATCTTGTGTGACCGCATGAATTGTTAGGATTCCTGCACCAACCTACAAAGTTCAACTACAGTAATAATGAACTATAAAGGGAACTTGAAACCAATTAAGTTAACTGAAAAATGATCAACTATATTCTAGATGCCATCAACTTGGTTCACTGAACTTAAAAGCATGTGGACAAGTAAAGAGTACAATTCACATGATAAGGAATTAAAACTCACGAATCTAAGGGAATTAACTAAAATTGATAGAAATATAGCAGATCTGCCAAAATTAGACTCAAGTATAAACATGACCATTATAGATGAAACAAAATAAGAAAAATGCATAAATCCTGGAAGGAATAGAAAATACTGCATATCGTCGTGGCAGCCACAAGAAACACCGCACTAGTAACACTACATGTCAATGAAAACCCATAACTTGAATTTGAAATCCCCAATTCCCATCTATAAAACTCTCATTATTTGAAAGCCTAACAACGAAAGAAAAGGTCTTTACTAGGTTCTTTTTTAAGAGTCGCATGATTGAGGTTAGAAAAGAGCCCCTTAAACTAATAGCATTGCTTCTGTTCCACCATCGCTGACAGTTGCGGAGTAGGCAACTTTTAGGTGGAATTTGCTGACAAGTGCCGATGGGTAAGAGGAAACGGGAATGAACATGCAACGCTTCTATGGCAGTTTGCACGGAGGAGGCCATGGGGAGGATTAAGGGGCTCTTTGGTGGGGGAGAATGAAGGTGGAAGTGAAGTAGAAGCAGAACATACGAAAAACCATATTCTTGGTTTCCCCTGTTTAGCTCCCCAAACAGGAAGGATGAACCATCTTCGTGCAATATCAATTTGGGGCTTTCGGTATCCTCACGTGCACATCACGTGATTCTGCTTAAAAATTAAAATAAAGACTTTTTGGTAATTTTAATAAAAAATTTGTCATTTTTAGCATTGATATGTATTGTTTACGGTTTACCAAACATACATAAAAAAAATAAGTATGAACAATATTATAAGTATCAACATCAAATAAGTACATAAATATGCATCAACATTATATTACCGATTATACCCTAAAACTATGTCTTTTTTACAAGAGAGATATGCGGTGAATTGATGAGGATTTTGGGCCCATTGGCCCTTTAAGAATTTTCAATTAATAAAATGGACCCCTACTAGTTTTTAAGGATTTAGGAGGTATGGAGTAGGATTTAGGGAGAGAGAGAGAGGTTTATTTTTGCTAAGGGTTTATTAGTTTTAAAAAAAATTTGTCAAGAATTATTTACTTAACTCATAGTGAATTGACTTTAAAATCCTCGAGGAGGCAAATGACAACAATCATCCTAATGGACCCAATGGGCAATGTCTTTGTAATCTCTAAAGTTTCGCTCATAGAGTGCAAATAAGCCAAGTTCAGGATACATTTTGTATCTTTTCCAAAATAAAAAAGAAACCGTAGATTTGTGTTCTCTTCTCCTTTTCCACAACCATCCCTAATCTTCTACTACTCTTCTTCTTCCCATTTCAGAGATTCTTCGTCTCCTCTCCCTTTTACCAAAAAAAAGAGATTCTTCGTCTCCTTCATCCCTCTCTCGATTCTCTACTTACAGATAAGCCATGACCAGCTCCTCCGCTCAGTCGCGCAAGGTTTCTATTCCGATGCCCTAATTTACGCCTTTTCCTGCAAAATTTACTTTCCGACTCTCAATTTTTTCTGTTGAATTCGTGTGGATTTATTGATTTCTTCGATGTCGTTAGTCTCTGAGCAAGATCGCACAGAATCGTCTCCAGAAGGAGCTCGCGGAGTGGCAGGTCAATCCGCCTCCCGGATTCAAGCACAGAGTCACTGACAATCTGCAGAGGTTTTCCTTTTTTCCAAAGATTCATCCTCTCCCTTGCTTTTCTCTCTCTCTCCTCTCATCTCATCTCATCTCATTCGATTCATGATAATCTGTTCTCGTGTGTGTTGTATGTTGTGAATTAGATGGATGATAGATGTGAGTGGTGCGCCTGGCACTCTGTACGCGAATGAAACTTACCAGCTTCAAGTTGATTTTCCCGAACATTACCCCATGGAAGCACCCCAGGTTTCTCGAATTTTCTTCCAAATGTGGTTGTCGTTGCTGCTTTCGTGATCAGAAAGCCTTTATTGATTAAAAAATAATATCTTGAATGGTTTAATTAGTCTAATTTTTGTACTGTTTTTATTTGAGTAGGTCATATTTGTCCCTCCTGCACCCTTGCATCCTCACATCTACAGCAATGGACATATATGCTTAGGTAACCTCTTATACACTTTATTTTACCGATTGCTAACTGAAATTGCTTGGTAACTTCTCCATCTATCTATGTATATGGCTTATGAATTTGGTGTATCATAATTTCAGGCCACCTAATATGTAATTAAAACGCCTTGTTTGTCAAGTGTTTGAGTTTTCGTTGGAGTTGAAGATTGAACAAACGTAGTAATTAGATTGAATGAAGTTGTCATTTTTGGGGTTTCCCTCATATCTCCCTTATGAAGGATTAGTTCAGTCAAATCTGGATTAATTCAAGGATTTTTTGGAGAGCCAAGAATGATTTATTTCTCATAGGCTATGAGAAATAAAACGGGCTAGGCGGCCGCCTAGGCCGCCCGGCACCGTCCCGATTTTGGCCAAATCGGAATGGCTAGGCGGCTGGGGGTCTAGGCGGGCTAGGCGGGGTCTAGGCGGGCAGGTCGGGTTCTAATCGGGCTAGGCGGGCAAGTCGGGCTAGACGGGTCTAGGCGGGTTTAGGCGGGACTAGGCGGGGCTTAGGCGGGTCTAGGCAGACTATGTTTATTCCTATTTTTTGTTTTCAATTTCTTCAAAATTTTCCAATTCTTTCCACTTTTTGCTTCAAAGCATTCAATTTTTCCAATACATTTCTAATCCGTCTAGGCCCTGCCTAGGCGCTAGGCCCCCCCCCCCTCACCGCCAAGCTCCCGTCTAGCGTTTTTTAGAACATTAGCTTAATGGGTCTTGTCTATGAGTGTGGATAACCTATTTGTCAGTTTCTCTAGATGAGACTTGTTAGGTTCAATGGTTGTTGTTTTATAGTCATCAAGCTGTACAAGGAGTTTATCGGTGATTTCACTTAGAAAAAGAGGAATGTTAAAAGACAGGAAGTGATTTGCATTGTAATGGTGATGGAACTTGAAACTTGCACTGGAATACTCCGTAGAAATCTACACGTGCATGGGCGAGTTGCACATAGCTCTAGTTGAACTTATACCAGTTTCTCTTTGAGTGTGTATGTCTTCATCCTGTAAGTGAGTGCTGACATTAAACTCCTACCTCCTCTATAACCATCTGTAGTTTTGATGTTTAAACCCTATATGCTTGATGATAAAATGTCCTATATATTTTAGTTCCGCTCAGCTATTTGTTTTTAGTACGCAGATCATGCGTATGGGTATATATCAAAACTCATGTCTAGCATCCGTGCTACTGCTAACTCCATGCTGCATGTTCTTTCAGATATACTGTATGATTCTTGGTCCCCAGCAATGACAGTCAATTCAGTGTGCATCAGCATTCTCTCCATGCTATCAAGCGCACCCGTTAAGGTTGGTATCGGTACTACTACACATGAATATCTCAGTAGCTTTCAGATACAAACTCCGCACATGTAGCTTTTCCACTGATGTGTTGATCACCATGTGCAGCAAAGACCAGCTGACAATGACAGATACGTTAGGAACTGTAAAAATGGAAGATCTCCAAAGGAGACGAGATGGTGGTTCCATGATGAAAAAGTGTAAGATTTGCAAGTCTATTTGTGTGTGACGGTAAACTAGATCGATCATCTCACTCCCTATTTAAGGTAATCTGTCCTTCCTGCCAAAGTCTGATTAGAGAAGGAACCCATTAAGACAAGCGTTATGGTTGCCCACCATTGTTGGTGGGAGTTGGTTTCTCGTAAAGATCTGGTTTCTGAACTAAGTAACTAACATCAATTGAGACCTTATTTACCGAACTTTAATCTAAGTGGTATCTATTTGCGATAAGACTATGGTGATTTATCTATACCGTGCAGCGGGCGTCCATTTTTATTTTCTGTATGAATGTATCACTGCATCTGCCTATTTTTTAGGCAGTTTTTTTGTACACTATAAAAATTGTCTTCGTACACTATACTTTGAAACGCAGAAATTTTGCTTAAGCTATATACCCGCGTTTGAGTCTAAATTATACCCAGAAACTGAGTTTTTGTACTAGAACGAAACGCAAGTAAAATACCTGCGTTTCAGTTTTTTTTTTTTGAAAGCGAAACGCAGGAGCAAGGATCTTGCGTTTCACTTTTTTTTCTTTCAAATGTGTACTTTTTTTTCCATAATCATGTAGAGAATTTCAATACGAGTTGGTATATATAAATTTCGTCCAAAACGGACATCGTTTGCCCCTTCAAAAGCCCAAAAAACGAAGTCTTTTTACACTTTTTTTTTACAATTTGATGCCCAGCATATAGCGTATTGTAGTGAAATTTTTTGATATTTTTGGCATTTTTCTACTATAATTTTGTATAAGATTTTAATACGAGTATATAACTATACGTTAGAATCATAATATATAATTATAGTATATAGCAATAGTATATAACTATACGATATATAACAATAGCATATAGCTATAGTATATAACAATACGATATAACAATAGTATATAACTATACGATATAACCATAGTATATAACTATACGATATAACCATAGTATATAACTATTCGTTAGAACCATAATATATAATTATAGTATATAACCATAGTATATAACTATACGATATAACAATAGTATATAACTATAGTATATAACTATACCATATAAAATTTGTATATAACCATAGTACGTTAGAACCATAATATATAATTATAGTATATAACTATACGATATAACCATGGTATATAACTATAGTATATAAATGAACGATATAGCAATAGTATATATATAACTATACGATATAACAATAGTATATAACTATACGATATAACCATAGTATATAGTTATATATTATGATTATATCTTATAGTTATATCCAATTTGGTTATATCTTATGGTTATATCCTATAGTTATATACTATGGTTATATCTTATACTTATATCCAATTTGGTTATATCGTATCATTATATCCTATAATTATATACTATGGTTATATCTTATAGTTATATCCAATTTGATTATATCATATCGTTATATCATATAATTATATATTATGATTATATCTTATATTTATATCCAATTTGGTTAAATCTTATGGTTATATCCTATAGTTATATCATATAGTTATATACTATGGTTATATCCTATAGTTATATACTATGGTTATATATTATAGTTATATCCTTTAGTTATATACTATGGTTATATCCTATAGTTATATACTATGGTTATATCTTATAGTTATATCCAATTTGGTTATATCATATCGTTATATCCTATAATTATATACTATGGTTATATCTTATAGTTATATCCAATTTTATTATATCATATCGTTATATCATATAATTATATATTATGATTATATCTTATAGTTATATCCAGTTTGGTTATATCTTATGGTTATATCCTATAGTTATATCCTATGGTTATATCTTTTAGTTATATACTATTGCTATATCCTATAGTTATATCCTATGGTTATATCATATGGTTATATCCTATAGTTATATCCTATGATTATATCCTTTAGTTATATACTATGGTTATATCCTATAGTTATATATTATGGTTATATCTTATAGTTATATCCAATTTGGTTATATCTTATAGTTATATACTATGGTTATATCTTATAGTTATATCCAATTTGGTTATATCTTATGGTTATATCATATAGTTATATACTATGGTTATATCTTATAGTTATATCCAATTTGGTTATATCATATCGTTATATCCTATAATTATATACTATGGTTATATCTTATAGTTATATCCAATTTGATTATATCATATCGTTATATCATATAATTATATATTATGATAATATATCTTATAGTTATATCCAATTTGATTATATCTTATGGTTATATCCTATAGTTATATCATATGGTTATATCCTTTAGTTATATACTATGGTTATATCCTATAGTTATATACTATGGTTATATATTATAGTTATATCCTTTAGTTATATACTATGGTTATATCCTATAGTTATATACTATGGTTATATCTTATAGTTATATCCAATTTGGTTATATCTTATGGTTATATCCTATAGTTATATCTTATGGTTATATCCTCTAGTTATATACTATGGTTATATCCTATAGTTATATATTATGGTTATATCGTATAGTTATATCCAGTTTGGTTATATCTTATGGGTATATCCTATAATTATATACTATGGTTATATCATATCGTTATATCCTATAGTTATATAATTCAGTTATATCATATAGTTATATATTATAGTTATATCCTTTAGTTATATACTATGGTTATATCCTATAGTTATATACTATGGTTGTATCTTATAGTTATATCCAATTTGGTTATATCTTATGGTTATATCCTATAGTTATATACTATGGTTATATCTTATAGTTATATCCAATTTGGTTATATCTTATGGTTATATCCTATAGTTATATACTATGGTTATATCTTATAGTTATATCCAATTTGATTATATCATATCGTTATATCATATAATTATATATTATTATTATATCTTATAGTTATATCCAATTTGGTTATATCCTATAGTTATATACTATGTTTATATCTTATAGTTATATCCAATTTGGCTATATCTTATGGTTATATCCTATAGTTATATACTATGGTTATATCGTATAGTTATATACTATAGCTATATACTATTGTTATATATTATAGCTATATACTATCGTTATATCGTATAGTTATATACTATTGTTATATCGTATTGTTATATATACTATTGTTATATCGTATAGTTATATACTATAGCTATATATTATTGTTATATCGTATAGTTATATACTATTGTTATATCGTATAGTTATATACTATGGTTATATCGTATAGTATATACTATAATTATATATTATGGTTCTAACGAATAGTTATATACTATGGTTATATCGTATAGTTATATACTATAGCTATATACTATTGTTATATCGTATAATTATATACTATGGTTATATCGTATAGTTATATACTATTGTTATATCGTATAGTTATATATATATACTATTGCTATATCGTTCATTTATATACTATAGTTATATACCATGGTTATATCATATAGTTATATACTATAATTATATATTATGGTTCTAACGTACTATAGTTATATACAAATTTTATATCGTATAGTTATATACTATTATTATATCGTATAGTTATATACTATGGTTATATACTATAATTATATATTATGGTTCTAACGAATAGTTATATACTATGGTTATATCGTATAGTTTCATACTATAGTTATATACTATTGTTATATCGTATTGTTATATACTATAGCTATATGATATTGTTATATCGTATAGTTATATACTATTAATTGTTATATTGTATAGTTATATACTATTGATATATACTATAGTTATATATTATGGTTCTAACGTATAGTTATATACTCGTATTAAAATCTTATACAAAATTATAGTAGAAAAATGCCGAAAATACCAAAAAATTTCACTACAATGCGCTATATGCTGGGGACTAAATTGTAAAAAAAAAAGGTAGGAAGACTTCGTTTTTTGGGCTTTTAGAGGGGCAAACGATGTCCGTTTTGGACGAATTTTATATGTACGGACTCGTATTGAAATTATCTACATGATTATGGAAAAAAGTGCAATTTTGAAAAGAAAAAAAAATAGTGAAACGCAAGATCCTTGCTTAAGAAAGGATCATGCGTTTCGGTTTGAAAAAAAAAACTGAAACACAGGTTTCAAAATACCTGCGTTTCGTTCTAGTACAAAAACTCAGTTTCTGGGTATAATTTAGACTCAAACGCGGGTATATAGCTTAAGCAAAATTTCTGCGTTTCAAAGTGTAGTATACGAAGACAATTTTTGTAGTGTACAAAGAGCCTTCGATTTTTTAAGGAAAGAATTCGAATTATAATGTAGGGTAAATCAAGAGGCCGATAAATCGGCGTCGGGTAAACCGAACAAAAAACATCAGGAAATTACAACAAAGCAAATAAAGAGTCTAAACAGCACAAGAAGAAAGGATAGCAAAAAGACGATTGAAAGAAAACACCATCGGAAACCGAGTTTGATAGGATCATTCCCGCATAAGTGTTGAATGGACCACCATGATGTTGTCACCTCTTCAAAGATGGATCTTTATGAGTCTCAACCATGGCATTGCTTTCATAAAAAGAGGGATCTTCAAGAGCCTTGAACACGACCACGACCGAAACAATTAAAACTCCTCCCTAATTTAGTTTCATAAATGCATCGAATAATTGAAACTCAAGCTTGAATCAACGGGAGAAATGCATCGAATAATTGAAACCCAAGCTTGAATCAACAGGAGAACAAAAAGAGTTATGCTCAATAAAAGAGAAACCACTTATTGATTTGTTTTTTGTGTGTGTTTTGGTTAGATAAAGAGTGATAGGCTTTTTGGCATTACTGATATAATATAAGTCAGTCTTTAATTAACCTTTTACAAATCACTATAGTATTTTAAAAAGTTAAACAAAAGCTGGCTATTGGATGATTTAGTGATTAATTAGATGCAATTACAGAGCACTAGAACTGTCAATCGGGTCGGTCAAGTCGGGTTCAGTTCGGTTATTTCGGGTTTGGGTTGAGAACGGGTCGGGTAATTTCGGATAACAGGTCAAGTCGATCGGGTCATTACAGGTCAGCGGGCGGTTCGGGTTAACCAACGGGTCAAGAGCGTCATTTTTTAAATATTTTGTTCACTATTTAAATATTATTAAATAGTTAAAAACTAATTTAAATATGTCAAAATAAGTTAAAATGAATTAAAATAATATTAATATTATTAATTATTTTAATGCAATTGATATTAGTAGACCAAAATCATATTTTATTTTTAAATTAATTTTTATTATATTAATTTATAAATTTATACATTATAAAAAATTATATAAGTACAACAATGTTCTTTTTTAGAATATTAAGCATATTATCATTATTTATATGTCATTTATCATATATATTTTATGTTATATTTTATTAATACTCCACATTTATTCGTTAATCGGATCGGGTTGGTCGGGTTCAGTCTCGATAAATTCGGATTCGATAATTTCGGATTATCAAAAATTTCGGTCAAATCGGGTCCAAAAGCAGGGTAAAATGAGTCCGATCACTTTTTGACAGCTCTACATAGCACCAATGTTGAAATTATCACTTTATAGTTGTTGTGCTAATCCAAAACCAACATTAACATTAGTGGACATTTGTTAAATTTACAAGTCGTTTCGGTTTGCAAGGCACTTCGAAGGCCACTTCTCCATGAATTACACAAATTATATTTTATGCATATGAAATCCTTTTACACATAAGTGGAAGTTAAGAAAGATAAATTAAAAACAAAAGTTTATTGAACTAGCATAGTAGCATGCCAACCAAACAAATCCTTAATACAATTTTACTTCATTTCTTCATTTATAATGTTTTCTCCCATTTTAAAATATTTCTTAAATAAAATTCAACGAATCTTTATTTGAAATAAGAGGTTCAAGAAACTGAAAAATCTATTTCTTTTATGTATTTGGTAGTATAAGGTTTTTTAGAAGGTTTAGATTTCAGGAGGTTTCTGAGGAGGTTAAAAACTGAAAAATAGAAACATCATCAAAGAAAGGTTATTGAAGGTTTGACAAGGTTATCATAATTTTATTTTTAAAATATTAAAAATTCCATTTCACTATTATTTTTATAAAAAAAACAATCCTTATAATAATTTTATTTGAAACATATTAAAGAACTTTGTCTCACCAAAATATGTTTTGTACTAGGTTATTTTGCCCAAAACACCCCTTAGACATTAGTTGATGAACATGTTTAACTGGATTCTTGAAGACCATTTGACAAAAAAACGAGGGTGTTATATACACGCGATTTTTTATCTTTTCGCACGCAGATTGGTGCGCCATCAAATGACGTGCACTTTGGTGCGCCAACATAAGGCGTGTAGGGGGTAAAATAGTAAGTAATGTGCAGAAAAGACATACAACATATGCGCCTAAAAACAACGCACCACATTGGCACGCCTTATTCAGGCGCACCGGTGCGCCTCCATTTGGCTCACCGGAGTGGAACGCCACAGTTTGGCATACAAGATTTGACCGTTTGAAAAATGTGACCGTTAGTGCGCCAGATGGAGGCGTACCAACGGTCATAATTTTCCAACGGCTAAACCTCACCCTATAAGTATCCGATTTCTTCCTCTCTCAACTCTATATCCAAAATACCCTTAGCAAAAATGTCTCATACTAGTTTAGATGACGATTGGCACTCGAGCGGAGACGATGATGATTGGCAAACGAACGGAGATGATGACGATTGTCACTCGAGCGGAGGAGATGAAGGAGACGATGACGATTGTCACTCGAGCGGAGAGGATGACGATGGGCATTCAAGCGACAATTTCATGGTTAGTGTTGAAATAATTTTGAAAATCCTAAATTCCGGTTTACATTTCGTACATAGTTAGTTTCATAACCTTAGTAATGCATCATTAGGTATGAACTAGTAGGTGTAAGAGAAAAAAATTGTGGTTAGTGTTGAAATAATTTTGGTTGAAATGATAATTTTTGTTGTAGTTATATGTATAAATTTCGTATGTAGTTAATTTTGTAGTCTAGATATGGATTAATTTGTAGTTAAAAAGATTTCGTGGTTAGTAATGCATAATTGTTCGTTAAAGATTAATATTTACATTACATATATTCATAGAGGTCTTTACTATTACATATTATTGAATATATTGTAGGTGTAAAAAGAAAAGATTTAAACTAGTATAGGAGGCCTTCAGAAATTATAATCTAGTTTTTTTAAATCATCCGTGATTATGCAAACATGTATAGGGAAAAGACTATGGAGTTGTATTTCGTACTAGCCTAATGTGGGATAGTCGTCAGGAATTGGTTGATTGGGCTAGGCAGAAGGCAAAAGATTTGATGATTGTTCTGGTCACTCGTAACTCAAATGAGAGAATGATTAGTTTGACTTGCGAGCAGTACGGTAAATATAGATCGGGAAGGCCAAAAGTTAATGAAGAAGATCCGGAAAAGAGAGTTGAGATTATTCGTAAAACCAGATTGAAGAAGTGCGGATGAAAATTGGAGTTGTATGGGGTTCGGTTGAAGAAAAAGCCAGAGTCGACTACTCATAAATGGATCTTGGATGTGATAGAAGGTCGCCACAACCATGCGCTTCCGACTAGCTTCATTGGGTATGCATACATGGGTAGAATGACCCCCGATGAGCAGCTCGTGGTTAAGAGCTTGGGCGAACATTTCATATGGCCGAAAGGTATTATTGCGTATTTGAGGACTTTCTTTCCCGGCAATGTAACATCCATGAAGCAGGTTGCAAACTATTTGCAAAAGATCCAGTACGAGAATCGTGGGGAATTGACGGTTACCCAGTAGACGCTAAATTTTTTGAAAGAAAATAACTACGTAGTTCGTCCTCTGAGGAAGAAGTCAACGGGTGAGGTGGATATCCTATTTTTTGCTCATCCGGACTCGCGACACCTATTGAAGATGTTCCCACATGTGGTAGTTATCGACGCCACCTACAAGACAAATATGTATGCAGTACATTTTAATATAATAATAGCTTTATTTATGTACTTAATTTTGGTTCTTTAATTTTTAACGAACAATATTTTATCTTTTGTACAAGTATGATATGCCATTGGTGGAAATGGTTGGTTTTACTTGCACTCACAAGACGTTCAACATTGCATATGCATTTACCCGAGGGGAAAAAGTTATGCATTACAGGTTCATCATGAAACATCTTCAGCAATTGTTTGAAGAGTTGGGAGTAATGCATGCGGTTATAATGACAGATCGAGAAAAGTCCCTCATCAAAGCAATTCATATAGTCTTTGAAGGGAAAGTGCAACACCTTTTGTGCTGGGTGCATATTAAACACAACATCGAGGCATATGTTTCCCCAATCCTGGAGAACAATGAGAAAGTGAAGAACTTTGCGGACCAATGCTGGAGACTTTAGTGTTCAACCACTAAAGAAAGCTACGAAGAGAGGCTGAACAGATTGAGGAAATCGTGGCATAATGGCCTCGTTGGGTACGTTGAGAGGGAGTGGCTCATTCCATACAAGGAAAACATAGTAAGAGCATGGACAAATCGTCATCTTCACTTCTTCACGCGGACTTCAAACATGTATCCCTTGACCAATGTTTAGTTGATTATTAATATTGGGTCTCATAAAAGTGTTATAACACGAGTCCTTTTAGCTATTTTGATAGGGTTGATGGTATGCATAAGGTGTTGAAGGACATTTTGCGTTCTAGTAGAGGTGGCTTTAATAGAGTGTCTGTGAGGATCCACCATGCGGTCACAATTCAAATTGAGTAGGTGAGGGCAAGCATAGAGATGTCAAGGACGACACGACCAACGTTTTTTGATGAAAACGTTGCGCCAGAAGTAAGAATGGCGTTTGCAAGGTTATTCTACAAAGTATCGGACATGTGCTTTGATTTGTTCTTGGGCATGTATGATCAGATATTGAAGGAGGAATATTCTAAAGATTGCACTGATCAGTGGGTGAGAGACTGCTGTGGCCTGCCGTGCGTCCACAGAGTTGCAAATACCATCATTACGTGGACCCCTATCGTGTCAGATAAAGTACATGACTTCTGGAAGCAACTGGTATGGGAAGGGATTCCAACAACAAATGTGCCCACTAAGGACAATGTACGGATGTGCCATTCAGAGTTGAAAGTGTGTCACATGTACGCGAGATTGAAGAAAGAGGATTTGGGACGAGACACATTATACCAACTAGGTGAGTTGTATTATGACTTGGAGTTTCTGCATGAAAGTTTGTTGAAGGAGCCGACATGGATCGTTGCAAAAGGAAGGCCAAAGGGTTCCACGAAGTATGACACCACGAGGCAGCCGTGCTTGTTTGAGCATAGAAGGGACAAGTTGGAGGAGTATGAGAAGGCGAAGAAGAAGACCAATGGGAGCCAAGGTAGAGGTCGTCCTAGAAAGGAACCAAGTGGAGTTGCGACCTACATTGAGAGTCAATCCCAACCCTAATGGTCTAGGTTGCCATTTGATGAACAACCTATGGTTCATATGGGGGTGAACTTTGGGGTTCAGAATGTGGATTACTTTTGGTATCCGTACATTAAGGGGGCTAGAGATGTACATTTAGACGGACACTAGTTGTACTGTTGGGCATGAAAGAGCATGAATACACCAAAGTTTGACATCAGCTGGTGGCAGAGTGATGTGACCCAGTCCCCTATGTCTGCTATAGAGGAAGAAGACGCCATGCGACTCCCACCTATAGGTCCGATCACCCGGTCCAGAGCGAAGAGTGTCCAAGCCGCGACACAATCTTTGGTGACCAGACTTGTAGCCAGTCACGGCCAAGTCACTACAGCGCCCGAGCTTCTGTGTCTCGTCAGTATCGCCGTGACTGACTCCTCTACAACGACATCGAGCCAGATTGATACATTGTGTAGTACATTTTTAGACATTATTTCTATTTTCAGTAGCTGCTATTTCTGGGTGGTTTCCGTTTATGTTAAATGGGCCGCCAGAATTAGTAACTAGAGAGTCTGGCCCATTAGGTCAACTCTCTAGTATAAATACTCTCTCTTGTCTTCCCTTTTAGTTTACGTCGAAATAGAGCTTGTCTTCCAGTCGAGTAATCTCCTGTAAAGCCGGGCCCTGGCGTCACACAAATTAACGCGTTTCTAGTTGAATTATCCTGGCGCGTTAATTCGGTTCGAACTATCCGATTACTATTCGCAATCCCGATACAAGAACTAACCCTAGTTCTCGTCTCTCCCCAAACACAAACCCTAGGGCTGCCGCCACCCCCTCCACTCCTCATTCCGCTGCCTCCTTCGTCGCCACCGCACCACCACCACCACCACCACTTTTGCTTCATCACCACCAGCCGCCGCCGGTCACCCCCAGTCGCCGGTCATCATTCCGACCATCCCACAGTCCATCTTCTCCTTGCTTCCGCCAATCTATCATTTCCGAAGAGTTGTCTGCGCCCCAATACACGTTCAATCGATCCTTGACAGCGAATCGTGGTCTTTCCATCGGACAAGGTCACATCAACTGGCATCAGAGCCTTCGAATCGCGTAAGTCGTTCCAACTCTTCATCTAATCACTCATTCTCTTCCGCAAATCCATTCTCGCATCAAAAAAAAACGACGAACCTTTCTGCCCAGATTTCGTCAATTTTTTTCCCTTTTCGCAATTTTCTTCCATCTTCCTGTAGAGCATCTCGAGACGATTCCGGGCATATAAAATTCTCTCAAAACGGACATCGTTTGACCCCTCAAAAGGCCAAAATACGAACACAAAAAAAACAATTTTTTTTTCTGCCCAGATCTGAACCCCTGCTCACTGATTTTCTGCAAATTTACTAGTGTTTGCTTGGTTTTGGATAGTGTTTGTGGTAGATACGCTTGCATATAGGCTTAGATAGTTCGTTGTGACTTCGTTTGCCTTGTGTGCGCCATAAATCTACATCTTCGCAATCTCCTTCTTCTCCCACTTGAATCACAGCAAATTTTTTATTTTTTCTGCTGCGTTTCTGTAATTTGCTGAACTTTTATGCACAGATTTGTGCATTTCTGTGCATTTTGTTGAACATTCTGTGCGTTTGTTGCTTTCTGTGCACAGATTTGTGCATTTCTGCTGAACATTCTGTGTGTTTTGCTGAAGTTCTGTGTGCAGAATCTGTAGCTGTTCATAGATTTATAAAAAAAAATTAAAAAATTCGAGACCACACAAGCCAAAATAAGGCAAGTGCGTCTCTCGCAGCAGGAAGGGAGAACCCGGTCTTGATTCCGGCACCTTCAACCCCCGTTATCGCAGTGATTCGTTTACCATCTTCTTAATCTCTCACCTTCTGGGTTGCATATCTTGGTTGACTGTGTTGTGCTTACTTCTGTGCTTATATCCTTGCATATCTACTTTCGATATTTTCTTTGCTGAGCATTGTCTGGATTTTGTTGATTGTTGTGTGAGTTCCCTTAAGCCTGCTCATAACCGTCCTCACAGCCAGCCAGAGTAGTTTCCCGGGTGATTGTTTGTTGAGTTCGGTTCTACTTACCTTTTTGTTGATCCTCTGTTGCTGTTGTTGTTCGCTTTGATCATGTGGTTTGCCATTTCTCGTTGTCAGGTACCATGTCAGGCGGTGATATATCCCATGACGATCAGACCTACCACCTTGCCTTGGTCACACGACGCGTTCTGAGCGTCAAGGAGGGTGACCTAGCCGAGCAGAGGGAGAACTTGTTTCATGCTCGAGCAAAGCTGCAGAATGCTTCTCTGAGTGTGATCATTGATGGGGGATCTTGCTGCAACATAATCAATGAGAAGGTTGTCCGCCACTTCAACCTTCCAACAACTCCTCACCCCACTCCCTACGGTCTACAGTGGATCTCAGACGGTTCAGGTAACACCGTATCACAGCAGTGTCTTCTTTCCTTTTCTATTGGTCCTTATAGCGATACTGTGCTTTGTGATGTTACCGCCATGGATGCTACCCATTTGCTTCTGGGACGTCCATGGTTATATGATCGTCGCGTGCTTCACGATGGGTATTTGAACACTTACATGTTCAATTACCACGGGAAGCGCGTGACTCTCTTACCCATGAGTCCATATGAAATTTTACAGGACCAGGCTGAGCGACAGCGCCAGAAGGTGATTGAGGCAGCCAGACAACCAGCTGCAACGAAACCAACCCCGGAGAACGCCAGACGTCAACTCGACCGAGTCACCGACCGAGTTGCGGCACCTGAGGGAAACTCGAGCAACAACTCGGCCGGGTCAGCGACCGAGTTGTTTCAACTGGATGAAACTCGGCCAGAAACTCGGTCGAGTTCTGGGCCGAGTCAGGACAACTGGACACAACTCGGCCCAAACTCGGCCGAGTCAGCTCCCGGGCCTCTGTCGTCTCCGTCTGCCTCTCCTGGGCGATCTTCTGCGTCTTCAGGTAAGCGTTCGACACCTGGAATTACTTTGCGTTTACCTTCTACATGTTCAGATGGCTTACCTTCTTCCTCACCTGCTCCTGCATCTACCTTGCGGGCACTTGTGAACCCAGAGTTCTTCTGGCGAAACACAGGGACCTCGCACCGGCACTTCACGGCAAGTCTGCTTGTTTCCTTCTTATTCCTCGCCTTTGTGCTACTACTACGACAGAGCCCGCACTCCCACCTGCAATTTTGTCTGTTTTGCAGGAATTTGAGGATATCATGCCTGACGAGCTTCCACCAGGTATGCCCCATGTGCGTGGTATTGAGCACCAGATAGATTTCATTCCAGGCACTTCTCTGCCGAACCGCGCTGCCTACAGAGCTTCTCCTGAAGAAACAAAGGAGTTGCAGCGACAGGTCCAAGATCTATTGGACAAGGGTGTGGTGCGGGAAAGCTTGAGTCTCTGCGCCGTTCCTGTGATTCTGGTGCCAAAGAAGGATGGGACTTGGAGGATGTGTGTGGACTGCCGCGCCATCAACCAGATCACCATCAAGTACCGCCATCCCATTCCGCGCCTGGATGATATGCTGGACGAGCTGCATGGTACCACCTTGTTCTCCAAGATTGATCTTCAGAGTGGCTACCACCAGATTCGTATGAAGGAAGACGATGAATGGAATACGGCGTTTAAGACCAAGTACGGTCTCTACGAGTGGCTAGTCATGCCATTTGGATTGACCAATGCTCCATCGACATTCATGCGCCTCATGAACCATGTGCTACGGTCTTTTCTAGGGAAGTTTGTCGTCGTTTACTTTGATGATATACTTGTCTATTCTAGTAGTTTGTCTGCGCATATTGACCATCTTAGACAGGTACTAGACTGCTTGAGGAAGGAGAGCTTGTATGTCAACACAGGTAAGTGCATTTTTTGCTCTGAATCTATAAACTTTCTTGGTTTCATTGTTTCTAGGGATGGCTTACGTGTGGATGAAGAGAAGATACGCGCCATCAAGGAGTGGCCTACTCCGACTACCCCCACTCAGGTTCGCTCGTTCTTAGGGCTGGCCGACTTCTACAGGAGGTTCGTTCACGACTTCAGCACCATCGCCGCCCCTCTGCACGAGCTGACCAAGAAGGCGACGTCCATCACCTGGCTTCCGCGACATGATGCTGCTTTTGTCGCCCTGAAGGAAGCCCTGTGTTGGGCGTCATTGCTGCAGTTGCCTGACTTCACTCGTCGGTTCGAGGTGGAGTGTGACGCTTCCGACTACGGTATCGACGGTGTTCTGCTGCAGGAAAGACGTCCTATCGCCTACTTTTCGGAGAAGCTTCCGGGTGCTCAGTTGAACTACCCAACGTATGACAATGAGTTGTACACGCTGATCCGGGTGCTGAAGACTTGGCAGCACTACCTCTGGCCGAGTGAGTTTGTGATACATTCGGATCATGCTGCCCTGGCCTATCTGAAGAGCCAGACAACCCTCAACCGCAGACATGCTAGGTGGGTCAAGTTCATGGAGACCTTTCCGTACCTGATCATGCATAAGAAAGGTAAGGAGAATGTGGTAGCTGACGCCCTTTCTCGCAGGTACGTGCTTATCACTCATCTCTAGTCTCGTTTATTGGGTTTTGCATTGCTCAAGGATTTGTATGCTGATGATGTTTTCTTTAAAGACATCTTTGAGCAATGTAAACTCAGCAGAGAGCATGACACGTATTTCCTGGATGACGGGTATCTGTACAAGGCTGGGAAACTTTGTATTCCCATGTCTTCTGTCAGACACTTGTTACTGCAGGAAGCACATGACAGCCGTGGGCATTTTGGGGTGTCTAAGACACTAGCAGCACTTCGGAAGCACTTTTTCTGGCCAAAGATGGCCCAAAGTGTTACCAAGTATTGCCGGAGTTGTGTGACATGCCAAAACACCAAGGCACGCTCTAGTCGACATGGTCTCTACACGCCCCTCCTCATCCCTGCGGCCCCGTGGGAAGATCTTTCCATGGATTTTATCATTGGGTTGCCTATGTCTCGGCGTGGTAGAGATTGCATCTTTGTAGTTGTCGACCGATTCTCCAAGATGGCATACTTCATTGCGTGTAAGAACACCAACAATGCTACGGACATCGCTGGATTGTTTTTTGAGCATCTGGTGCGCTTGCATGGTATCCCTAAAACTATTGTTAGTGATAGGGATACCAAATTCGTATGTCATTTCTGGAGAACCTTGTGGGGTAAGCTAGGCACCAAACTACTATTTTCTACTAGCTATCACCCACAGACGGATGGCCAGACGGAGGTGACCAACCGTACCTTGGGAGCCCTCCTTCGGACGGTTCTCAAGGCAAACCCACGAAGGTGGGAGGACTTACTTGCTACAGTTGAGTTTTCCTATAACAGGTCCAGGTACTCTGCGACGAAGCTGACTCCTTTCGAGGTCATATATGGAAGGAACCCGCTGACGCCGCTGGACATGACGCCTTACCCGCTGCAGGACCAGGAAAACGTTGCTGCTGGCAAGTTAGCTGAGCACATTCAGGAGCTGCACAGGAGGACACGCACACAGCTGGAGCGACGTGCACTGCAGTACTCAACATAGAGGAACAAAGGCAGACGATGATTGATCTTCGCCCCGGGCGACTTGGTTTGGCTTCACTTGCGAAAGGAGCGATTCCCTTCTGTCCGCAAGTCTAAGCTCGACCAACGGGGTGATGGTCCTTTCAGAGTCGTCAAGGCCATTGGCGACAACGCCTACCAGCTCGAGCTCCCGGACAAGTATGTGGTACATCCGACGTTCAACGTCGCCGACTTAGCACCATATGTTGAGCCCGAGTATGATGAGGGTGAAGCGGGGACGCTTCACACTCAAGTGGGGGAGGGTGATGTGACCCAGTCCCCTATGTCTGCTACAGAGGAAGAAGACACCATGCGACTCCCACCTACAGGTCCGATCACCCGGTCCAGAGCGAAGAGTGTCCAAGCCGCGACACAATCTTTGGTGACCAGACTTGTAGCCAGTCACGGCCAAATCACTACAGCGCCCGAGCTTCTGTGTCTTGTCAGTATCGCCGTGACTGACTCCTCTACAGCGACATCGAGCCAGATTGATACATTACTTGTGTAGTACATTTTTAGACATTATTTCTATTTTCAGTAGCTGCTATTTCTGGATGGTTTCCGTTTATGTTAAATGGGCCGCCATAATTAGTAACTAGAGAGTCTGACCCATTAGGTCAACTCTCTAGTATAAATACTCTCTCTTATCTTCCCTTTCAGTTTACGTCGAAATAGAGCTTGTTTTCCAGTCGAGTAATCTCCTGCAAACCCGGGCCCTGACGTCACACAAATTAACGCGTTTCTAGTTGAATTATCCTGGCGCGTTAATTCGGTTCCAACTATCCGGTTACTATCCGCAATCCCGAGACAAGAACTAACCCTAGTTCTCGTCTCTCCCCAAACACAAACCCTAGGGTTGTCGCCACCCCCTCCACTCCTCATTCCGTTGCCTTCTTCGTCGCCACCGCACCACCACCACCACCACCACCACCACCACCACTTCCGCCGCATCACCACCAGCCGCCACCGATCACCCCCAGCCATCGGTCATCATTCCGACCACCCCACAGTCCATCTTCTCCTTGCTTCCGCCAATCTATCCTTTCCGAAGAGTTGCATGCGCCCCAATACGCGTTTAATCGATCCTTGACAGCGAATCGTGGTATTTCCATCGGACAAGGTCACATCACAGAGTTATTTGACAACCTAGATCTATACATGCCAATACTTCCTAGACTACAGCCAAGATTGTCCTGTGAGGATCTTATGTTTCAAGTGAACTATATCATCAGTCCTTGCTCCTCGAACTATTAGCTTGATATGTCCCTGATTGGTTTAGTGTTTGCCACGACTTATCAAGTTGCACTGGCCTTCTTGTCCTGGGATGGTCTGTGCTTATGCTTACCAATGAAGGCGCCTGACACAAGCCCTGACCCTCCAAAGAAGATATTGACGATGGCCCACGTGGGGAACCGGGACCACTTTATACCGGTAAAGCTTATTGTTTCTAAACTATTTTGATGTAATTGCTCATTTGTTTAGTCTAATTAAGGTTAATTATTGTGTTTGTAGGTGTGGTTCAAGGACGGCTCTCCACTACCTCCCCCTCCGTACGCCTGGCGCAACTACAGGGACCAAAGTGTCAATGGTTGGGATGTTGCGTTTGAGTTGAGCTTTAGAGTGTTTCGAGAATACCGCACCAGATATAATCGTCCACCTAATCCTCCAGTGTAGTTGATTGACCTTAGTGATATTGGATGTAAAAAACAAAAACAAATGTAATATATGAGTACATAAGTTTGCAAATGTATGATTTCCAAGTGTATGAATACTAGCGTCTCTAGTTTTGACATTGCTCCACTTCCCTTCAGAATCTATTCCACACATAAGTTCTTGAAACATTCGGGCCATATATACATACTGAATATCCTTTATGCACCCTAAGTCCAAAAATATCATACACTACCCTATAGTCTATAATACCCTAAACCATAAGCCCTAAAACCCTAAACCCTAAACTTGAAATCTCCCTCACAAAACCTCCCTCACAGAACTTCACGCGCCACAAAGGGGCGCATGGAGCTTGCACGCCATGGTGTGGCGCGCCAAGCCCTTGTGGTTTTGGCAAGAGCAACATGCGCCCCTTTGTGGCGCATCTCTCTCACAGCCGAAGGCACGCCTTCATATGGCGCACCGGTAACAACTAAATTTGTGGCATTATGGTTTTAGGGTTTCAACTCGAGGGTTTAGGGCTTTGTATAATATAGGGTAGTGTGTGAAATATTTATGGGTAAAGGATAGTGAGTACGTATATATGGCCCGAATGTTTCAAACCCTAGTAGTGGGTAGCTCCATTCTTTCGCAGCTCTGTCTCTCTCAACGAATTTCCTATATTTATATCATATGATTATATTCTATAGTTATATCATATGATTATATTCAATAGTTATATCATATGTCATATTCAATAGTTATATCTTTTAGTTCTTCTATTAAAGTTATAGATGTACCTGATTCTGATTCTAGTTCTGATTCTGATCATGAATATTTCAAAAACATTCGGGCCATATATACATATTGAATATCCTTTATGCACCCTAAACCTAGAAATATCATACATATACTATAATCTATGATACCCTAAACCCTATATCCAAAAGCCAAAAACCAAATCTCCCTCACAGAAGACGGCACACCTGCGTATGGCGCACATCAAAATGACAAAAATTATCGCATTAAGGTTTTTTAGGGTTTTGCAGGCGTGCCGGTTGTGAGAGTGATTTGCAAGGGTTTTTTAGGTGTGTGGTTTAGGGTTTAGGATTTCTTATAATATAGGGTAGTGTGAAATATTTATGGGTTTAATCCGCATAAAGGATAGTGAGTATGTGTATATGACACGAATGTTTCAAAAACATTTGCAATTCTAAGGAATACAAGCTTAAACCTTGTTTGTCCTCAAGCAAGAACGTAGTTCAAAATTCCATAAGAAATACAAAGGTTGTCTCCATCCAATCAATATTCAAGCAATTCCATGAAAACTTATATATTAAACAATGTAATCATTAAAGACATGCAAATAATCATCAAAGAGATCTCACTTAGGAAAAAGAATAAGAATCGCTCTCACTCATGTGTTTAGGGTAGGTGTTTCGCTCAAGTCTCAACTTTGAAAACATATCTACCATAAGCTTGCATCAGTGTCTTAAATCTCCACCACTAGGGACATTGTACATGACATAAATCAAGAGGACTTTTATTGGATTGTAATGGGGCCAGGTAAAAAGAAAGGTAGGAATACAATTTGGCCATGTGATGCTAAATCCGGAAAAGAGGAACTAACCAAGACAACACCAAACTTAGAGGATTTCTCGTACCATTCTTTTCAACAAATTGCCCTTTATTCTTGGCTCTTTTTTTTTCTTCTCTTTTTCTTTTTTTCCTGTTTTCTTTTTCAAAAGCCAAAACACTTCCAATAATAACATACCAAATAAATAACTCCCCCAAGCTTGGCTTGCAACCATAAAAACAAACAAATCATCCTAATTCCCGGATGGGTAAAAGGCTAATCATTAGGCTCGGATGTTTTTGTGGAACTTCCAAAGAAATAAGCTAATTAGGCTCAACGGGCTTCAAGCAGAGGAATAATATATAAGGGTAGTAAAGAGAAATATAGGCTAATGAAAATAGTGCATCAATCATTTTTATATAATGCACAAGAGTCATTAACGTGGCCTCAAAATAAGTTCTAAATGCAAGTTCTAGAGATAAAACAATCAAAGTGAGAATCACACACATGAAAAGAAAAAGAGGACTCAATTATGTGCAGTCCTAAGACTCAAAAGCTCACAAGTAATATGTCTAGAATTTCAGTCCTAACTAGTCTCAAGCAATGACTAAATACACACTTCAACTCAAACATTAGAAAATATAAAAATTCTCATCAACATGCTTAAAAATCAATTAGAATATTAACTACCAATATATTTCAAGATGAATTTTTGCAAGATAAACAAACAAAGCAAAGTATGAGAGCCATATCAAACACCTAAAATGCAATGCATGATGCATGAAATATTATGAAAAACGCAAAAATAAAATAAAAAATCACTAAAATGCAAATGGAACTACAAATGAAATTATCTCTCCCCCAAGCTTAAACTCTACATTGTCCCCAATGTAGAAATAAAAGAAAGAGAAAAAGAAACTCACAAAATTGTTAGGCATTTAGGCGTCTTTATATAGAACCGGAATTGGGAAAAAATGAGTACAAGTGCACGAAAATTCCAGCAATATCCCTCCTTAAATGGCAATGTACACAACAAATACAGAGCAGACCCAAGGACAAGACTACACGTTCCAATTGTTAATAGGCATAAAAAATGTAAAAATATGCTTAGACCTTTATGAAGCTCATGATCATCACAACAAGAACATATATCAGTCCAGACAACCAACCAACGTATGTCACCACCATTACAATTTCAGAACTTTACTCACTAAATCATCAAATACAAGCAGCATAAGGAGCAATAGAAACATCACTACGACAATCGAATATTAGACATAAGCATTCTTAAGCACAAGTTCATCAAGTCAAACCTCCACTTACCATGGTTCCAAACAGGCTCAAAGTTGAAGTTGTCGTCGGATCTGATTCGGGTGTTGTGGCGGCAGACAACTCGAATCAGGGCGCGACTTGGTCACACAGCAATGCGCGGTGGCTGGACACGACGGGCACGCAGGGGCAGGGTGGTGGTCGCGAGCAGGGTGTTTGGGCGTAGACAGGTCGCAGGCGGGTCTCGTGGGAGTTATTGGTGGCCGGAGGCGGTAAGGAACAGTGGTGGATCGGTTCTGAGCGCGAGGGGTAGCGGGTCGCGCCAGTGGTTCTGTGCGGCGCGGGTCTGGTGTGGTCGCAGGGGCTCGATGGCGGTATGAGTTATGGGTCGGAAGCTTGGGTTGGAGGGTCGCCGGTAAGAGGGTGAGAGATGAGGGAGAGATGGTGTTTTGGGGCTGGAGCGGCAGAGACAGGAAAAGAAACAGAGGGAGGAAGAAAGAAAAAGGGAAAAAAAGAAAAGAAAATTTTGAGAAAATTGACGGTACCTTATTCTGGTGAAACGCACGGGATATGGCACGGTATGTTACAAACCGTGTCACATCCCATAGAGCACTCTTTTTAAATAAAAGAAAGGAAAAAAACTTATTTCGGGTTGTCTCTCAAGTAACGCTTGTTTAAGTTCGTTAGCTTGACCTTCACCAGTGTTAACGACTCGGATCGGGCGGGTCGGTGATACCCAACTCAATCGGATCAGGCTTTTTGTAAGGTTTTAGTCGAATCTTGCGCACTCTGAAATACCTCGAGTTCTTATTCCATAGCTCAACAGAATCATTTTGAAGAACTCGGTTCAGGTAGTATGGACCGGACCATTTTATGCTCTTGCTTCCTGAAAACATACTCGATTTATGATGATAGAGAATCACTTGATCCCCTTCCTTAAACTCAACTCGATTCCGTTCAGCAGAGCTTCTTTTTCTCTTTTTTCGTATATGTCGACCCTTTACTTCTGGATTAGCCTCCACCTTAAGGTCTTGGATTTCCAATGTAATCTGTGGTGACAGAGCTACATCAGACAATATATCAGGAAGCTTTTCTTGCACCTTGCAGCAAGTATTAGTACTAGTGGTCGGGGTAGCGTTCTGTGATAGCTCAAATTAAACAAGCATAGGGTCCTCCTTGGTCAGTTGGGTAGGCTCTCTTCTATCCAATTGCGGCTCTTCCCATTCTTTTGCAACCCTTTGTAAAATAGCAGTGCAATGTTCAATATAATGCACTTCAAGTGGCTCTACAGGCAACTTTGGATTAACCAACTCAGCAATTTGATCTTCCAAATTTTGATTTTGAGTGGTTAATGTATCTACTTGAGTCCTCAAAAAGACCACCGTACCTGAAAGAGATGAAACTTGGGTTGTTACACGGTCAAACGTAATTAAAAATTGACTAAGAATTTTAACATTTTGACCAAGAGCAATAACAATCTTCTCAACTTCCCTATCACGTCTTAAGATGAAGTCATCAAGCATACGATCTTGAATGGACTTATGAGGCTCAGGCTGGAGCGGTATGTGTGGTGGTGTCATCCAACTAGGAGTGCAAAAAATCGAATTTCTTTCAATTGCTTCCCCTAAAGTTACGTGACAACCTGTATGATCATGATCAGCAACTCCACAAGTCTCACGGAAGAGGTTAGTAGTCTTTGGGTTATAAAAACCCAAATTATAATTTTCAAAATCATACCTCTGAGTACTTGTATTAAACCTAGACGAACAAAAGGGGTGAGAATTTACCTCATACATACCCGAATCCATTTGTTCGACTCTTTCTGAATAGCCTGAAAAGAAAAGGGAAAAAAAATCAAAGCAAAAATAATGACCTAGACTCACTAATAGAGGTGACAACTAATATTAACAAATTGGTCCCCGACAACGGCGCCAAAAACTTGATGTGGATAAAACCTACCCGTAAGTGTACGAGATCAGTTGTAGTAGTCAAGTGTCGATCCCACAGAGACCAATGCAATATTAATTAAAACGCTACTAGTGAACTAAGCCAGGAAAATAAGGAATTGGGAAAAACTATAACTAAACTATGAAGTAACAATAAAGAAAACAAATAAAAATATATGGGATAAATTGTGTCTAAGGTTAAGGATCACCGCAACGATGCAACAGTAAATAAAATCACACTTCACCTTAATCTAGTCAAAATTATTTGAAGGTAGGCTATCTAAGGTAATTTACTAACTCCTTTCAGACGATAGTAAACGTGTCTGGACTAAACTAACAATCGCTGTCGCGCAGAGCTAATCTCATCCAAACCCTTTAACGCACTTAGAGTCTAGGAATAAACTAAAATAACATTCGCTGTCGCGCTCCGCTAATCCAACTCAAACCTAGAACATCTATGATAGCCTATTAATCCCCAAGAGTAATTAAGTTGCTTTCGCACAAATAAAACTCAGGTTCAATTCCTAGGATTCCAGTAGAAGTTATCACCTCTCAGTCTCAAACCCTATCTGATTACCTAATAAAGTTATCACATTTCAGTCTCAAACTCTAATAGAATCCATTTCGCATAGGCTAATATGGGCATAAAGCATCTAGAAACGAATCAAATACTATTTCAATTCAGGCAAAGATATAATTCTAATTACATATGCATCGTCGGGATCACCCCAACCTTAGAACTAGGAATTTAGCCAAGCATAATTGAAGACATACTCAATTGATTTAAACTAGCCAACAACATATATGAATTATTCAATAAATACGGGAGATAAAAAAACTTAGTCTCAATGTATAAATAATCCAAGTTGATAAAAGGCTAGAACAATAATACCCAAATCTTCAAAGTGCTGAAGTGTCAAAATCCCTTCTTGAAATTTAACCCCCGTCTGCGGCAGTGTTCCAAACTCAAAAACAAAACTAAAACTCCAGTCAAACCTAATCTAAAGCTACGTACTTGTCTGCGTATTTTCCCAAAAAGATAAAACAAAAAGTCCAAAATACAAAAAAGCAATCCCTAAACTAATGGACCCTTAGCAAAAATGGACCCCTCTCCCTCTCCCTAAACCCTACTCCCTACCCCCTAAACCCTCCCCCTTAAGTAAATGACCCTTTGACAAACCTTTTTTTTAAATTAATGGACCCTTAGCAAAAATGGACCCCTCTCCCTCTCCCTAAACCCTACTCCCTACCCCCTAAACCCTCCCCCTTAAACCCTAAATCCCAAAAAACAATATTTTAGAGAGAGAAAAAACAAAGAAGAAGAAGGAAAAATAAAATAAAATAAGCTAGTAGGGGGTAGGAAAAATACATAAAAACTAGTAGGGTCTCTTTTATTAATTAAAGACTCTTAAATGGTCAATGGACCCAAAATCCTCTAAAATCCAACCCAAAAATAACGTATTCCAACTTCCTTGCTCAAGTTGCTGTTGTCCAGCAATTCTATTGGGCCGGCCCAACACGTGAAACAACAGCAACATCAGTAGTTTTTCGGCTCTCATGCAATCCACCGTCAATACCTCATTTCAGCATTTCGAGATTGTGTCCACTTGGGCCTAATATTAATTACCAATAGGGTCGGGCCTTTATTTGACAACTTAAACAATAGTCCCGTATCGCCTCCAAATTTGCACCTAAAATACCTGAAATTACAAAAGTACGAGTGTAGATTCCGAATACAAAATAATGCAAAATTAACAATAAAAGATATAAAATATGCATGCAAATAAACTATTATAATATGCAACTAGACTCTTAAAATATGTATAAATTAGATGTCATCAATACACCGATGGAGTTCAGGTACCGATGATTTGACATAGGAGTTTAGGGACCAAATTTATTAGAATTGATTACATTTGGTGTTTTTTGTTAGAACTCCAAGTTTCCTACGTAGTGAATATCCTCAAGAACAAACAAACTATAGATACGACGAAGTGGTGGTACGTCATGGTCGCCGATGTAACACCCCCAAATTTTAACTCATTTGGAAATGTATTACCGCCAGTGACCTCGATTTCCATACCGAAGCCACCCTAGGCTTTACCCTTGAAACACAAATCCTAAAGAACAATTATGATACAAAATCATCAAAATTTTCATTGAAAACATAAGTTCCGGAATTACATCCCAATTCCGAAAAGGATTAAACTCAGAATAATTGAAATACAGCGGAAGTCTTTCAAAATCTTACAAAAGGGTCTTGATCACAATGATCATCTCCCAAGGATCTCAACCTGATTAAAATCATTAAAACATCCAAAAACCACTGTTGTCTTCATAGTCGTTCTAGCCTTCCTGCATCTGCAATTTACCTGATGTGCCGAATCAAACGGATGACACCAGCCAACCATGCAGAGAACAATTACAGTTGATTAGTCTAATGAAAGACTATGCAAGGGTACAAAGCAGAGTGGTTCGAAGTAGTCGTATTAGGTTAGACTCATCGTTTCTCGAATTAAAACCGATGACGATAGTCAACCACCATACTCCTACTGGAATATATCAAGCAGCATGATCAAGAGAAGATTCTGAAAGACCGAGTCTTACAACAATCAACCCAAAAGAAGACTCCAATGAATTGAGTCTTATCGGAAAGCATGACAAATGTCTGGAACATTATAATTTCACACAAGCGTTTAAAACGACTTGATGTTTCGGTTCACGACCAACCTCATCGCACAATGCGAATCCAGATTGGAAAGAGAACTTTACTCTGATCAAAGTCAAGACGAGCTTTCCTAGCTGCACTACACTTAGCTGCACTACTCGCCCAAGGTATATTAATCATGTGCTATGACGACACTTATCTTATTTAATTCCAAAATGCGCATCACGTTATAGGCTTTTAAATATATGTATCACCATGAGGGACATATATTGAATATATGTTTCGCCATGAGGGACATATAAGACATATGTTTCGCCATGAGGGACATACTCCTGAATGAGACGAATCCCAAGATTTGTAGCATCAGTTAAGTGCCACCATCTCTATACCCGAGTATAGAGATCGGTCATGACCCACCAAATGGTTTTTTGGTTTATCACCCTTTGCACCATTAATCATTATTAAGAAACGACTGGACCTCGAATAGTCCATCGTTCCTATGAATACTCGTGCTAACTAAACAGTTCAACACAGTAATAATCATATCAAAGCCCTCAAGGCCATCATCATAGATATATCTCAACCTATCAATATATATATAATAGCGTTGATTCTAACAGAATATACAATCTATTATAATGTCATCTTTTAATCTTCCAAAACAGTTTATCAAAACTGGTCTCAGACAGAAACAATATTCATTCCAAATTAATTAACAATTAAACAATTGATAATCAATGTAAATATGGAATGATGAGCAAGAGCGAACCGCCACTTGCCTGGAGTAGATTCGGCGATGAATCTAGAGGAGACGACTACCGAAAATATCATTTCCAAGGATATGGCTTAAGCTTCAGAAATATCCTTTCCAAGGATAAGGCTTGCGTGCAAAGTTGTAATTGAAAAGTTTGGTATGAGTTTTAAACCCCGGAAATTATATGTTTGTATCCAAACAAATATTCTAAGTCCTGAAAATACATCGAATGTATTTTATACCACTCAGGGAATTATTTCGGGGATCATGAATGTTACGGAAAATCCGAACTCCACTGAAAGCGAAATAATTAATTTGAACGAAGGTTGGAAAAATTATCCAAATATCCTTACTAAAATTAAGGGATATTACAACCGATTTCTGAGAAGAGGCAAAATCGCGCCGTTGAGAGGAGATAAAGAGAAGGAGGAAGAAGATGGAGTGGCGCGCTCGCGCTGGCATTTAACCTAATGGTGGTATGCCAGCGCGAGGCGTACCGCTTGGTTCGCCAAAAAATGACACGCCATTTGGGCTTCAACTTGGTGTGCCATTTTCTGGCGCGCCAAGTAGGCCTTTGCAAGCCCACATGTTTGGTACGCCAACTTTTGATGTGTCAAGTCTTTGCTTTATTTTTACTACGCTTTCTTTTGGCGTACGAATTTTAGCACATTTTTTTCAAACAATATCCTTATGCTTACACGTCTATTGGTGGCGTACCACCGCGTGCGTAAAGTTAAAAACTTGCATGTATATAAGGTCAATGGTAAAACCAGGTCAAAGGGTGAAAAGGTCTTTTGCATACATCTGAAGTCGACCGTTTAGTGACCCGCCCAAGCCCCAAGCGTCCCCTTTTCACGGTGCAAATCGCACAGGTTAGGTTTCCACCGCCAAAAATTAGGGCCGAAAACGGTGATGGCGGCAGCGCGTCGGCTGCCATTCGTGGTGGTTTCTCTGGCGGTGTCTTTTCCGACGCACCGTCTCCGTTGCTTATCTTTTCCGGCGCCGGTGACCTTCGCCTCTCCGAAGCCTCTCGCCTTTGCTTCTGCTGGTCACCGCAAGTTCGCCGTCGCTTCCTTCTGCTCCGATTTACAAGTCGCATCTGAATCATCCAAGCCATTAACTTCTGAAGAGCCTTCAAAACAGGTTTTGTCCAGTCTATCTTTCTCTCTCCTGAATCACTGGGAACTTTTCAAGTGTATATCATGCTGGTTCAGCGTAAATGCTGCCATTTATGATTTCGGTTCGTGTAGGAAATCTTACTACAATGGAAAGGCCATTCAATTTCTTTAATTAAGCATTTAAATTTTACCGGTGATGATAAACTGTTTACTGCTGTTGATGAATATGCGTTTTTAATGACCTAATCTTTTGTTTATAAGAACCTGAGAAGGGGACTTGATAATTGATATAGCTCCTGTTAATCTGTGATGCATACTCTTTTTCTGTATCCATTCAGTAACTATGAGTATACTCTTTCCATCTGTGTTTTTCGTCAAACAGGGACCTTTGAAGTCTGGCTTGTATTTGGTGGGGACTCCCATTGGGAATCTTGAGGATATCACTTTTCGGTATGTCTCCATGCTCATTTGAGTTATTTCATTGATTAGTTTAATTTTTTTGAATCGGGTAATATGATATTCTTTGTCTATTTGTTGAACTAATTTTTATAATTGGACCCAATTTAGTTACACTATTGGCTGCATTTTTTATTTATTAATTTTTTGCCTCCTAACTGCAAATGTGTTGTGGTTGAGTTTTTTTGTTGACTGTACTACTGCAGTCGTTTCTTTTATCGGGGTCTAATTGCTTATCTTTTTCACGACTGTAGTGCTCTCCGTGTACTAAAATCTGCCGATGTGATACTTTCTGAAGATACAAGGCATTCTGGGAAGTTGCTTCAGTATTTTGGCATTAAAACACCCCTTGTAAGTTGGTTGAAGCTTCTATGGTTAATTGTTTTGTGTTTGACAAATCATTTCTAATACTATCTTTAGATTCTCAGATGAGTTATCACAAATTTAATGAATCTCAGCGAGAAAGAACAGTTTTGCAACGATTGCAGCAGGGTCAAATAGTGGCCCTTATCAGTGATGCTGGGATGCCTGGAATTAGTGATCCTGGCACATATTTGGTGAGTTTAGCTGTTATATTTTCATTTTGTTTTTTGGTCCTTTTGGAATTTCTTACTTTACTTTGGTTGCTTTTCACCTTGTTTATGGGGTATTCCTCATTTTACTAGGTTATTTTCCACATTTTGACAAGATACATGAGTGAGTGTGAGTTGACAGTTGACACTCCTATTTTGTGTTTGAATGTCTCCGACTCTTGTTTTGCAGAAACTGCAGTGTTGGTTGGCTTGAAGCATGTTCTGGATATAATATGCCTAGTGATTTCTTATATGATTGGATTATATAAATTCTTATACGATCTAGTATGATTAGGCTGCTAGCCTGGTAGAGTTCTTGATTCACATCTAGGATTGAGCTCTAACAAAACCTCTGTGGATAAATTGGAAATTTGCTTTTTGCATCTTTGTGTTGCTTTTGTTTCATGTCTGCAAATCCATTTCATCATAAAATAAAAAAGAAGAAACTCTACTTTCATTCTGTTTCTACTATTCATTACTTTCTGTTAAAAATAAATATTGTGACTTGCCAACAAAAAAAGTAAATAAATATTGTGACCTGGAATATGCTAAATTTGCATCAACTAATGGATGCAATATTTCATCCAATAGAAACTGTATTAAACAGGAGTAATGTAGTGCAAAAAAGTATTTCCATGAACATTTGGGTGGAATGCCTTTATGCTTGAGGTGAGGGCAGTGGAATAACAATTACGTGAACACAAAAACCTAGCCAGCAGTCATAAATGTGTTTGTGTCATATTGTTTGAAATATAGTTAGAAGTTGGAACTGCCCAACTAGTCATTTAATTTTTATAAAGGGACATTAAGCTTCCTGGGTTAGGTTTTAGACATTCTTGTCTAGATATAATTGTGGAAGAAATTGGAAAATCACTGTCAGTTTAACTAGATACATATGACTTGTAAGCCCATATTTCTGTTTACTCACATGGTATTCATATTTGTGATACAATTTGCTTATCTGATAGTGTTTCGTTTTATAAACTAGTCATCCTGGCTCCTGAAGTTGTAACTCTTTGAACAACATAAACAATTTATGAACTTCATGCAGGCAAGTCTGTGTATTGAAGCAAATATTCTGGTGGTTCCTATTCCCGGACCTTCTGCTGTGATAGCTGCTCTTTCAGCCTCTGGCTTACCTACTGATGAGTTTACATTTGGTAGCTTGATTTCCTTACCGAAGTTCAACTGGGAGTTGTTGGGGTTACATTATTTATTCTCCTTGCATGTCCTTTTTCCTTCGCAGCTGGCTTTCTTCCTAAGCATGCTGGTTCAAGAAAAGAAAGGCTACTATTATCAGCAAATCAGGCAGCAACACAAATATTTTTTGTACCTCCACACAAACTTCAACAATTTCTTGAAGAAACTTCGTCAATCTTTGGTGACTCTAGGTAAATATATCAAAAGGAGTTGCAGGAACGTTTTTATAGTTTTGCTGTCTGTTTGCAAAGCTTTTATTATTGTGTTGCTCTTGTGGCCTATTAAGAAAACCTAAAAACAATGTGATATTGTGATAGTGCAGATTTTCTTTAACCAAATTGATCCATGCAGCTGTGGCTATTTGATGATTGTGATATAAAAAACCTGCTTCCTAAGTTGAGTTTTAGTTGAGGAGGGAATCTTTATTCATGTTCATGGCTGTGGACATTACTCTCAAGATCTGTTTTTGAAGCATAAGTATTAAACTAAGAGCAACACTACCTTATTTGATGATTGTGATTGTATTTTCCTATGTTTTGCAGGCGATGTGTCATAGCTAGAGAGATGACTAAAATTCATGAAGAGGTATGTTGAGAATTTTAGCTCCTTGGATAATTGCATTATATTACTCATCCATATCAAAATTGGACGCATCCAAACTATATGCACTTAGCAAAATAAAGTTTGCACCTAACATCAATGTAGAAGTTGAAATCGGATGTATGGGCTGGAGGCTACCCCATTTTATAGAAAAAGGGTTTTTCTTCCAAAGCTCTGTTATTTTGCGAGGGATTTTCTAATCTTCTCATGAAAAATTGGTATTTCTTTTATCAGATCTTCTGATTGCTCTTGGATCATATTGCTGCTAATATATGACACTTTTGATGATATATATTACCGATTAATATGCTAGTTTTGGCGTGGAACCCTGGAGGAAGCTAAGAAAGTATATTCAGACCGCCAGCCGAAGGGAGAAATTACATTTTTGATAGAGGGAAAGACTAATGTTACACATGAAACTCCAACGGAGTCTGAGGTTGAGGATGCATTAGGAGATCTGATTTCAGGTGGCCATAGTATCTCCATGGCTGTCAAATTGGTAGCTGAAGGTTTGTCAATGAAAAGAAAGGAAGTTTATTCAATCGCACTAAGGAAATTCAGAGAACAAAGATGAACATTGAAGCCTTTTGAATTCTTTATTTTTGAAGGGACACACATGTTTAATGAGATTGATGGTAACTTTGTAAGTAGCACTGGAATTTCATTCTTCTAGCTTGTCAAGTCATATGGCATGCATGGGTTTTGCACTGACTTTTGGATGTTGTAATGGGGTTGATAGCGAATTTACATAATCAACTTTGTGAAAGTGGTTCTTAATCAGAATTAGAGTACTGAGTTGTAGATTGTGGACCTTAGTGGTCCTGCACGTTGTCATTTGGGGCAACTTGTGCCTAATGAATTATTCCGGGCTCTTAAGGTTGTAATCCTTTGTTGTCGCCTTGTCGGTCGTGATATTGGATCATATATCCTTTTCTATGGTTGTTGCATTTGATTCTTGCTATGGAAATTTGATTTGAGTAGAATTTAATGTTCTTTCTTTCTTTGGCCATCAAGAGTGATAAAGTTGAATGCGATATTTGTGAATACTGAGCATGAAAGGAACTAGGAACTTGAAGTTCCAGGTTGCACTAGTCATTGCTTAACTATAGTTTTTTTTGAAAGCCTTGCTTAACTATAGTTAACTACAATGTTTACCTATATTTAGTTGGTCTAGTAATAAAGTGACACTAGACTCCTCAAGTACTGTCTATGAGATTTGAGTTTGAATCCTCCTAATCTATTATATAATAACTAAAGCAGAATCGCGACTGTATTATACGCGTTCCAAGAATGCATCCGGAATTCCTGCTGTCACGTGGCATTTCCACAATAATTTGTCCACGTGGCAACCGATCCTTATTATTCGGGTTTTGTCTCATTTTTTCCTTGAATAAAGATCTGCCAGAATATTTGTTTATCTTTTGTAATCGTGAAGATTGATCTAAAATGCTATTTTTGTCAAAGATATTTGGTAAACAATATTCCAGACCATACAAAATATTTCGAAAATGTAAATAATGTTACTTTTGGCTAATTTCTTATCCTGCATATTTTTATCATGCCTAAATTAAGCCTAATATATTATCATATATTATACGTATACCTAATTTGTATAACTCTATTGTGCTATGACAAATAGCACACAACCTTTAATCTACTGACCTTCTTTTTTAATGCAAATATTTATTAAAAAATACAATTATAATCTATCCAAATAGCAAAATTATGTAGTGCATGATTTATACAAACCGTAATAAATTTTAAATCACAAGAAAAATAACAGAACCTGCACAGAAACAAGCAAGAAATTGCCAACAAAACAAGCAAGAAATTACATGCCCAGAAATCACAAGCAAATTAACAAAACCTGTCCAGAAACAAAACATTAAATATGAACCTGCAATGTACAATGACCAAAACAAAGCACAAATAAAAATGCAATTAACTATGACCAAAAACAAAACCACGAATTAAATTGACTAATAAACCAAACCATAAATGTACCTTCAATAACCAAAGAAGAAATTAATTGTGGCCAAAAAAATTACTTTGTACAACTTTTTTGGCACATTCTAATGCAAATAATATCAAATCTTCTAAGGCTGAAAATACATATAAATCCAACATTGAAGCAAAAATCGTCCTGTCCATAAATAGTCAAAATGTGTATTATTACGTAATAAGCAGTACATAATAAATCAAAAAATATATCGATATCCAGTTATGCCCAAATTCGTCTACTAAAACTTGTGTTAGAAGACTCAGTTATTGACAGTATAAATGTAGAACATTTGAGGTATTTTCATTACGTACTACAACAGAAAACTCTTTCAGTGAAGAGGTAATACTAATTGTTTTCTTATTGATTTTATTACATATACTAATTGTTTTCTGATTGATTTCATTACATATACTCATCGATTTCTGATTTGTGGAAAAAAAGAAGAAATCATAACATATATGAATTCTGGAATAAGATGAGAAACTTATTTTTTTGCATAAACTACAATCAAAACGGATACTAATTTCGTAAACCGGTTTTTTGTCCATGTATAATTTTAAATTATAAGAATGCATATTGATTTCTGATCTAATAGCAAAAACAGATTTTGATTTAATACCTAAACTCATTTAATACAGTTTAACTGAGTTGTTTATGTACTAAGAATGCATGAAAAAGGTATTAAATCAGATATCAAAACATATATGTCCATGTACTAATGTAGGTAGTTCGTCCTCAAGTATGTGTTAATGAATATGCATTCTTTCCACTAAATCTTAGTATTTTTTTTCATAGCATATTTAATAAGATTTAATTCAGATTTTACATTTTATATAAAACTGCATAACGTTTTGAAGGTATGAAAAAGTAGGTACAGATCATGCTCCGAGAGGCTATTACAATATCCCTTTTGCCGATTATTATAACAGGCTCTCAGACCATGATCTGCACCCACAAATACCCTCTCATTGATATGAATATTTATATATTTTGTTTTGTTTTATATTTCATATAAAGTATATACTTATTTTTTATATGTTGTATTTTAGATATGTCGAAAACTCAACATCAAATCAAGGACATTACAGGTATCCGAGGTCATGGTCAATGGATCACATGCAACCAGAAAGTCAAGTTGAATTTCTTATCTTCAATCCAGATTAAGTATAATGATATCTAAATTTATATGTTACAAGCATTTATCATGCAGTTAGAATAAAAGTCAAGTTTACATTATGGATATCTGTATTCCAGTTAAATAGCATTTTTATTCATTGTTCTTTTCAGGTCATGGTCAAGGGATCACATGCAGCCAGAAAGTTGGAAACAATTGCAAATTAAGTGTTGAAAATTTGAGTCCAACGGAGTTAATCTCTACAATCCAGGTACGTTTACATTTTAAATTTTATTTATATTTTTGTTTGAATACTTTATATATTATATATAACATATGATTATACCATTTCGAATTTATATAAAACATAAACCCTATATAGCATTATTCTATTTATTTCAAACATGTATTATACTTCTAAAGTAACATATGTATAACTAATAAAACAGAATAAGCAGAATAAAAGAGATAGACATAAATATTTTATATCATTTTTTTAGTTGTTTTATATCATTTTTTGTTGATTACATTAGTCAGAAACCTGTATATCTCCAAATCCGAACATATGAAATAAAAAATTAAATAAAAATTAGATTTTAGTAAACGAGCTTCACTATTTGCTGAGAGATACATGGAGAGAGATATACTTCTTACATTAATCAACTTTGACGATTTCCCGAACAATATCCTCTTCCATATCTCTTCACCAACCAACACATCTGCTCATATGAATTAAAATATTTCATTATTTTCAGATACAAACGAACTATAACATAAGGATTCGCCCATTAACCGAATAACCCAATACATTTTAGGAAGCATTTTGTTCATGTTTTTCAATTTGGTTTGGTCGATTTTTTATACAATGGTCCAATAGGCCCACAAAAGGATTCGCCCAATTTTTTAGCCTTTTTTTCCCACTAAATTTTTGATCATATCAAGATAGGCCAAATTGGTAAATACAAAACACGAATAGGATCATAAATAGGAGAGTGCTAAATTCTTATGTCAGAGAGACTACCTTGAAGATTATGTGTAAACTGAAGTTCATATGTTTGCTAACTAATTAAGTGCATTAAATGACATTCCAGCTTTTTCTAGAGACTTCTAATATGTGTCGATTCATATTCTTTACAGAAAATATCTAGACTGTTCAGATTACACTCAAGAATAAATTTTTAATAATTTTTTTTTGTAAGTATTAATATGAATATGAGTTAAGTTTTAATATTCGATTTTAGGTTATTAATTTTGTCTGAAATCAATTTTTTTATCCGTGTTGGTTTCAATCAAAAAACAAGAAACAAATACATTTTTTTTGTAAAAAAATAAAACAAATAATACGAAAAAGAAATCAAGATCGAATGAATAGAGATACAGACAACGATCTCACATTTTTTGGCTTGATGACGACATGTAGATCGACGGTATATTCTTCAAGCTTCAATCCACACCAACGTCCAAATTTCCTCATTGCAAATGAAAAAAAAAAGTCAGAGACTATAAACATGAAAAAAATGAGGTTCATATTAAACTAAAAATCCTTCTGAAGATTGTTTCAATACATGATATTTATTGAACAAAAGTCAGTTGACCATTTATAAATGAATCGTTCGCCATAGATGCAGATTATTACAAACGGAAAGTGTTCTTACATTTTTTCGGCATGTATAATCTCGCGAACACCGGATCTGTACCGCACCATGGTTGGTTTGGACATCTCTGGCATTTGGCTTCAGATCAAAACTCCAGATCGACGATATCTCCTTTGTCTGTAAAAGGAAAAAAATTTAGAGATGTTATTTTTGGATCTGAGAGAGAAACTAGGTGGATTTAAAATAGATTTGACATTTACCTGTTTGATTTTCTCTTGCGTGAAGTCAATATCTCATTCTGGACTTTTGTTTAGTAGAGAGATCCATCAGAGAGTCGCAAAAAAATCCGATCTGCGAGCTATAGATCAGATGTTTTTTTTAGACGAAAAACCGAGATCTTGAAGATTTACACAAAAAACAGAGAACAGAGTGTCGTCGGAATTTCAAGGAAGGGAAAGATGGAAACAAACGAAAAATTGTAGATTTGTACTCAGAAATTGAGATGGAACCTCTACATCAGATTGTATTATGGAGGAATAAACTCCCATCTCGAAGATTTTAAAAAAACAAGACGAAACCTTTGACGCCATCTACAGAAAGAGCGAAATAGAAGGTTGAAATCAGAAAGAAAGGCTGGAAGTTGGAACTGGAAAGCTTGAAAGTGGAAACTCTGTAAAAAAGGAAGGTTGAAGAAGAAGAGAGCAAGAAACCGCGGCGCAGAAGAATGTGGTGAAAAGGGAGAAGTAGGGTTTAGTTAAATGGCTGGCATTATACTGGGCTTGGGCCACCCGTATTGTACATGGGTATTGGGTTTTTGTTTTGATATAACAGGCCGGGGATGGGGTTTAGGACTTGGGCCACCGAGATGTTAATTTACTCATTTACTTGGAAAATAATGTATTAATTATTTCATTTTTGTTTATCAATATCAATATATTAAAAAATTAGTGAGGATTATAAAATTTTGTTATATATTGGGCCCGAAATACATTTTAAAAAATTTGCATTCGGGTCTATAAGCCCGTTACAGTTTATAAGGCTCATTAGTATTATTAATTATGCAATGATCCAATAAGCCCAATAATTTATTTATTTTAGTTTATATATATAAATATACTAATACATATTGTCTGTTGTGAGCGAAGGAGGAGAATCAATTTAATGTTGGGCCTATAAGCCGATTAAAACTATTGAAAGTTACATTCAATATTAACGTCATATACGTTTAGTAGTTATAAATATAAATTTATATTATACTTTTTATAATACTAAATTAAATAATTATCGTGGACCTTTTGTAATTTGTTTTGATTACGTATATTAATTAGTTACATATGTTTATGTATTTTTATAATATTAGGACAAAAACATTAGTAGTATGTAGATTGATTTATTTTACTTTGAATATATTTTCGATTTGCAGGGTGATTTTATTATGGACGAATTAACTCGACATAACAGAACGTTGAGATTGGCTGTTATTAGAGAGAAACGACAACGGACAAATTCAAATCGATCAGGTTAATAAATTGCATTCAATTCTTTGTCATTTGTTTCCGATGAATTGAAATATGAAATTTAATAAAAATACTAAATATGCAGGTTCTATTCTTGGAGTTAGTCAGAATTCTTCAGTTAGTGATCCTATCTCCATGACCGACATTTCAAATGGTTAGTGATTGATATTCTATAAAGTCTCTATTTACTTAGATTTGACCATCTATATTGTAATAAGTGTTTGATGTTCGATAATACAATATATCTATAATTTCATGATGTAGAACAAAAAAAATTATAATATATTTTATGTTTATAATTATCAAAAGATATAATTGTTGTTTTATATTTTTTGCTTATACGTAAAGTTTGTAAAACATATCCATCTATTTATGCAGTCAACCAGAATATTACATCGTCGGCTTTACATTTAGCCATAACTGATCAAAACGTTAATAATTCATTTCTACCTATAAGCATGCCAGCCAAATGTATATTGAACCAATGACTCATCGATAATTAAAATAAACTGTTTTTACAAATGTAAGAAAAAATAAACAAATTAATGGTTAGTAATTAATGAAATTTATGCAGACAATATACTTGGAAATATTAGCAACTCCATACTTACCAAGTTACACCATTATCTATTACATTTAATGGTTAGTAATTAATGAAATTTATTTTCTAAGTTATTAACTGGTATACATGCATGATCTTAAGTTCGAGGTTATTATTAATCTATCATTATTTAATACTTTAATGTTTAGGTACAAGAAATTAATCTACATTGTCAGGATGTTCATCTAATGTACCACATATAAGTGATGGTAGTATTCAATTGTATTTATAAGTATACTAAATATAGTTGTTATGTTATAATCTTGGATTAGGTGTAATTTACAAAGAAAAATATTAATATCCATGTATTTATACAGTGTGCGTCAACGTTACGCCGACAGATTTACATTTACCAATGGTTGATCAAACCGCTAATAAGTTGCTTCTACCTATAAGCCTCAATGATAAGGAAAACTATGGTAACAAATTTATGTTTTATAAAGTCATGTTCTTAAGTATTATAATATATTTTGTTCTACATCACTATTTGTATCATGATATATCTATTTATTTGCAGATCCATTACAGAATGCGAGTCTTACCAATCAAATTGACGTAACAAATGTTGAACAATGTATTATGTTGTTCAGTCATGGTCAGTTTTATATTGCTTCATCAAGGGTAACTAGCAAGAAAGGTTTAAAGATCTTGATTTGCGACAAAGACAATAAGAGATATAGTACTACAACCAATGTAGTATACAATGAAGTTTTTGATGATTTATAGCAATTTTGAACATCGTGCCATATTTTATGTTTAATATGTCATTTTCATGTATTAGAGTTAGATGAACATTTTTATTATGTTTGATCGTTTTAGTAGTATTGATGTAAAAGGGTGTGGCTATCCCTGTTTCTAACACTACTTAGTCATTTTTTATTATTAATAAAGTTATGGAAAGTTATGTCTCTCTTTATATAATATAAATTTTTATATCTTTAATTTGTTTAGTCGATTAGTCATTTTTAATTTAAATAACTAATCAAATATATATTGAAACAATAATTCATCGATAATTAAAATATACTATTTTTTATAAATATAAGATAAAATAAACAAATTCCGTGCAAGACACGGATATTACACTAGTGATATGTATGGATAGAGGGGCTCCTCGAAAAGGGGCTAAGAAGTACCCGGTACGAACGTAGAGTTCGGGTGAGTCATAGACAATACCAAAAAAAACGTACATGAAGAAACTGATATTGGAAAAGCGTTTTCTGGTTCAAACATAGAGTGATACTAGTCGTTTGAATCGGTTGAGTCATGGACAAGACTATAAGATTAGAATGGCGGATGCAAGAGGGCAGGCCCGGCCCAAGGAGTTTGGAGGCCATCGCCTAGGACCATTAGGGGATTATAATTACTAATTACAAAACAATTTTTTTAAAAAAGTTGTTGATTTATTATTTATAATAGGACTGAAAATGTTTCATGTAAGGGTCTGTTTGAATCGTTACTAGAATGCATTTTAATGTATTAAATGATGATATTTAATATAAATTAATGCAAAATAATACAATTTAATATATTAAAATGCATTCTGGATGGCGATCCAAACGCACCCTAAGTTATAAGCTATAACCTGTGATTTCAACAACTTAGGGTTTGTTAGGTGAGAGAGGTTATAAAGTATTTTTTGTTTATAAATAGGTTTGTATATAAAAAAAAAAAATTGGTAAAAAGGTGATTTTTATGGGGATGTATGTATTTTATTTTAAAAGTGTGAGTAATGAAATAAAAAATAAAATAATTTTATTATACGTTTAATGAAATATATAAAAATTATTTTGAAAAAAATATATTTATAAACAAAAAATAATATGTACCAAACAAAGTCTTACTAGATCATTTCAGTTGGACTCAAATATTTTGAAACTAGTATAACGTAAAGATGATCTGAATTACTCAAAGCTACCGTGTCCAACCTTATCAATATAGCCTTCCATTCGGCGTTTCATCACAGGAAATTCGAAGTGTTGCTTGTGAAAGTTATAATTAGAAAATAATTCGTTATATCATTGCATTTTTTCGATTGTAAAGTTTCAACTTTAACCACAAACAACATCTGTATTTGGATTGGTGGGATAAATCGAAAAATCCAAATTTAAATACGTTGAATTGTTAGTGTTTCGTCCGAGGAAACAAATGATTTGTTCCTATATAAGATGCAACGAAATATTAAAGCAAGAAAAAATAATATTTAGAACTCATGATTTAGAGTGGAAATCTCAATTAGTCAAATAACTAATCAGAAAAAAATCACTATTTTCAAGTTTCTCGTTTGAGAGAATTTTGAAGAGTCTACTTGTTTTATTGATTTCTTGATTGGTTACACTTGTAGTTTGAACTTCAAACCCTAGACTTTCAACCTAGTTTTGAATCTCTTCTACAACGATGAACACGAACTCACTCACTAAGACATACAGACAACTTCACTTTCTTTTCTCTCAATGGAATGCTCCGAGTTCGTACTCAAGAAATGAATCACTCACTTCTATTTATACAATATGAAAACTCCACTACCAAATAAACTCTCTCTCTCTCTCTCTCTCTCTCTCTCTCTCTCTCTCTCTCTCTCTCCAATAACAAGAAGATATTATTTGACCCAATAAGATAACATCTCAACCGATTCTATTACCTAAGGAAATATCTCCTAAAATATTATAACAAGGATAAGATAGAATCTCCTCTCTCCAAATCTTCTAGTTGGCATAATCGAACCAACTTTCCGATTCCAACCGCATGATCTTCAAAGAATATTTTTAGGCGAAAAAACCGCGCACTCTATTTTTTTTACCACGCACTCTGATACGCTCTACTTTGTAGTGCGTAACTAGGAGTTGTTACTAGATATTAGGTACCATTTTGTGTGGGTTTAGAAGATATTTGAGGAGAATGGAGTTGTAGAGAAGACGTGGCGGAAAGGAAGATTTTAGTGCATATTGTGAAGACATCGGAGATGAAGGCGAAGCGACAAGAGAAGACCGCAAGCGAGAAGTAGAAGATGCAGCAGGAGCTTGGCCGCAGGCGCAGATGGATGGCCGCGGGCGCGGAATGAAGCGAGAGCGAGAAATTGACACAGGCATTTCCGCGGGCGCGGAAGTATTTCCGCGGTCGCGGAGCGCGTCGACGATTCGTCCGATATCTTTTGTTTTATTTTATTTTATTTATTTTATTTTATTTCCTTTTAGTTCGTTTATTTTATTTTTAGAAGATCGTTTTCGTTATCTTTTAGAAATTAGGTTTTGCTAAGTCTTTATATTCTGCCTTTAGAACATCAGATTGGAGAGTTCGTTTTTCTCCTTCTCCCTCTTTTCCCTTTTCTTTGTTTTTATCTTTGTTTTGTTTTTGGCTAGACAATTGAAGCCTTGGTTTGAATTTGATTGTGAGATTATTCCTTTACTTTATCCTTGAATGTTATTGATTCTCTTGCTCTTCATCCCATTGAGTTTTATTGATTTCTCTAGCCTGATCAACTAGTAGTTATTGATATTATTCATACTGCAGGATTAGAGTTTTGAATTCTATTGGTTTATCTAGTTCACCGTTTCGTTGTGATTAGTATTATTAGTATTAGTTTTCCTAGCCTGACAAACTAGTTGAGATTGATATTATATATAGTGCTGGTTCCCCTAATCTGGTCAACTTGTTGAGATTAACATTGTTCATCCCTAATTCAGAGTAGCAACCATGATTTACAGGAACTAGTTGTGAATGTTTATTGTGAAGATAATTGATTGCATGTCGAGTACTGACTAGTTGTTAAGTATTGTATGAGCCTATCTATTCCTTGAGCTTACTGCTGCTGTTAAATTGAATCTTGATAGTTTCTTGATTGTTTAATAGTTAGGATTATCAGGATTAGTTGGACTGATAATTAATTTAGAACAGGGATTAGGACATTCATGAGAATTGAGAACTAGGGATAATCAATGATCAATCAACCAAACTGAAGGTGGATATTTGTCTAGCCAAGCTATTTATGTTTTATCTATTATTTTTCTTAGTTAGATTCATATAAACTCCCCTCTTTGTCTTTGTTATCAATTTGTGAACGATTTGGCAAACATGATTTATAGCTTGATTTTCTATGGGATTCGACCCTTACTTACCGAAGCTACATTAGTTAGGTTTTTGAGGTTTATTTGATAGCTTGATTCTGTAATACCCCTCATTTTTTAGTAAGGGTAATTGGGTAATTTCCCAAACCCTCGTCAATTATTCGGGACGCGTTAGGCGAAGTTCAGATTTTCTGTATCATGTATGATCTCTGTAATACTTCCCTGAGTGGTATAAAATACATTCGACGTATTTTCGGGGCTTAGAATATTTGTTTGGGTACAAATATATAATTTTCGGGGTTTAAACCCACGCTAAACCTTTTCCCGGGCAAACAGACGCGAAAAGGACAATTCCGCGACCGCGGAAAAATGGCTCTCAGAAGAGCTGGGCACATGAATATTCCGCGACCGCGGAAAAAGTTCCGCGACCGCGGAAACTGCAACACGCCAACGTCGCGTCGTCTGTCTCCTCGTTGTTCACGCCCGCCATTGATCCTCTGTGCCACCGTTGATCTGGGCAGGGAGAGCTCCTCCTTTGGGCTATAAAAGGAGGACAAGATGGAGGGTTTTGAGCACCCAAACATCAGATTTCTCTCTCTCTCGTTTTTCTTGCTCGCCGGAGTTTCGAAGTGTCGTCGGAGCTCTCGCCGGTGGTCGTGGCAGCCTTGGAGTGGTGCTTTGGAGGCGCAAGGAGGTCAGGAGTCGAAGCCCCCTCGAATCGAGCCCCATCGAGTCGTTGTCGGTGAGGTTTCCTCCATTTTGGGTCGCCGGAGTTCATGGCCGCGATCGCAGACATGAACTGCCGCGACCGCGGCAGTGACAAGGTTGGCCGCGTTCGCGGCCGCTGTCTTTGACACTCACGGACGAGGTCCTCGACGGCCGCGACCGCGGATTGCCTTGGCAATCGCGATCGTGGCCTTGGACAATCTGGTCTCGGGCGGGACTTTCGTTCTTTCGATTTCGTTCGTTCTTTTTTAGATTCGTATCATTTTATTGTCGAATCTAACCTAGGGTTTCGTTGTGGGTCGTTGTCGTAGGAATCTGTAATCTGACTTCCGTTCCCGTTTCGGATGCAGAAACCCGTCGTCGCTCAATTGTTCGTCTAGACTAAGGCAAGTGGCGGTTCGCTCTTGCTTATCATTCCATGTTTCCGTTAATTATCAATTATTTCGAATTGTTAATTAAATTAGGATGAATTGTTGTTTTCGTTTGGGAACAGATTTTTATAAACAATATGATTTAAAATGTAATATTATAATAGGTTGTATATATTGCTAGAAACAACGCTATTATATCTGTTATTACCATGATGGTATTGGTGTGGATTTTATGTGTGAACTTATACATTATAGTTAGAACGAGTATTCGTAGGAATGCTATGTACCTTGCGAGATCTAGTCGTTTCTTTATAACTGGTATTAGGAGGATTTTTCCCTAATACTCTCTATGGTCATGACTATACCCTTACTCAGGGTAGGGGCACATAGCTGATGCCGCCATTCAGAATTTATTCCCTCTAATATCTCTCATGATGAGATGATATATCTTAAAAGCTTATAACGTAAATGTGCGTTTTGGAATTAAATAAGATAAGTGCAATTATGTACATAATTAATATACCATCGGGCGAGGAGTACAACGTGGAAACCGCCCGGACTTCGATTAGAGTAAGTCCTCCTTCCAAATATGAATTCGCATTACGCGGTGAGGTTGGTCGTGGACCCAAATGGTCAAGTCTTTTTAAACGCTTGTGTGAAATTATAACGTTCTCAAACATTTGTCATACTTTCCCGTAAGACTCAATCTTTTGGAGTCTTCTCTTCATACGTTTCCCATAAGGCTCATTTCCTTTTTAGTGCATGTCTAAACTTTAATCATTTCGTGAAAGTTCCAGGTTATATATTGTTCCTTCGGTTGTTATTCGAGGGACAATGATAGTAAACGGTTACGATCACTAGGACCATTCTGTTTTCACCCTTGCATAGTCTTTCATTAGACTAACCAACCGGGTTTTATTCCTTGCATGGTTGACTAGTGTCATCCGTCCTATACGGCACATCAGTGGTTGGTCCCCGAAGTCCGAAGTAACCGTTGAAGAAGAGACTTGCAGTTGGAGATTCAAGTATTAGTATTTTTTTTAAAAGGTTGTCAATTATTATTTATTCTTACCACTAAGTCATGTAATAGATTTATTCTTCAAGTCTTCCGCCGTGTAATTTATAAGTTTTCCGCTGAAATTTCACTCTGTTGTAAATCGTTATTGAATAATCTTTTAATAAAAATGTTTGAGTTTCATTTAAAAATATCTTTCGCTGTTTAATCTTTCGTTATTTAACATGTTTAATTAAGATTAATTGTTCCGATTAAAGCCTTGGGTGACATCGAACATCAACGTCTAAGGTCACTGGCGTGTGGCACTACCGACGTAAGTCGGGGGTGTTACAATTATGGTATCAGAGCGAGGTTTTAAAATTCTTGGCCTATTGTTAGGTTTGAGAATTTTTGAAAATTCATTTCGAAACTATTTTCAACCTATTTTTTTTTATTTGAAATAAATTTTGAGAGTTTTAATGTTAAATTTAAAAGTTGTAATTATTTATTGGAATTTAATTTAAACTAATGATTTAGCTATTTGAACTTCAAAAGCTATTTATAACTGGTTTATAAAATGTCGTGTTATAAGCGATTAAACTAAGTTTATGGTTGTAACTTTAAAAGTAAGATTTGGGTCTTAGAAAAGTTTTGTGATAATTGTATCACTAATTTGATAAACTAACACTATAGGTAATTATTTTTGTATAAGGTTTAAAAAGTATAAAGTATAAGGTTTGAAGGTATACGGTTTTATAATAAGTGGTTTTCAAACTTCTGCAAGGTTCAAGTTGTTACTTATTCCTTAGATCCATTCTTAGGAATATCATTTCTCCTTAGATGGAATGTCATTTAAAGGTTGACGTTTCTCCTAGAGTTTCCACTTCCCAAGTAAGTCAGAGAAGAAGTCGTTTCTGCGGTTAGTGGTGGTGGGCCAATCAGACTAATATAGAGTTATTAGTTTGGACCCTTATAAATCGTATCATAACGTAATTGACTCAGTGTCAAGTACCAGTTGGAGAAGTTTTAAACTAACGTTATGGTTCATCAACAGGTGATGGACACCCGATCCACCAACCAAGCAGCTAGCGAGAGCCTTAGCAGAGATTCTCGAATTCAGCTGAGGAGTGCTACTCCACCAGGGGAAGACGCGGGATCTGGATCACGTAGCAATGACCCGACCCTGCGACAAGATGTTCTTCATGGACAAGCGGACCCCCAAGCTGTAATATCCCTCATTTTTAAGGGTATTTTGGAAATTTTCCAACTCCCGTATGGCAAGTCGGATTAAATTCAGAGAAGATCGGACATTTTGTAATATGTTTGAGCTCTGTAAAAATTTTCTGAGTAATATAAAATACAGTTGATGTATTTTCAGGGTTAAATAGTCGTTCGGATACAAATATATTTAACCCGGAGTTAAGATAATTAACCCAAGGGCAAAACGGACAAAAAAGCCCAAAATTGGCCTTGACCGCACCCCGCGGTCAAGTGGCCGCACCTGCGGCGAAGGCCAAACAGGTGAGGCGGTCTGTGGAAGCCACCGCACCCTGCCGCACCCCGCAGTGGCTGACAGCATCGCCGTCATCGCGATAAGATTTCTGAAATCTTATCTTTGACCGAGCAAGTTGGCTCGTTTTGTCCCCTTGGACGATGGCATGTCTCCTCCTTGTCCCCTCTTTGCTTTGGTCTGTAAAAGGGAGAGAATTTCCTGGGAGAGAATCCATAAATTGAGCTTCATCTTCTCCTTCCTCTGTTTTTTTTTTCTCTCCTTTCTCCATTGTTGTCTGATTTTGGAGCTTCACCGGAGTGTGGTCGGAGTTCCCTTTGAGTAGTAAAGGTGCCTTCAGGTGGTGTTTGAAGGTTTATGGTGTTTGGAGATCGAACCATAAACGAATCAAAGGCAAACAAATCAAAAGGGGTAAGTTTCTCCGTGGCCGCTGTCGTCGTCCCCTGCCTCTGTGCATCCACCGCACCCCGCAGCAAGCCTCCACCGCACCCGCGGCGAGCTATTCCGGGTTGTGTGTTCTTGGGTGTTTGGCTTCGGGCGAGGCTCGGTTACTTCGATTCTTTTCGTATTCTTTTAGATTCATATATGTAGATATTGAATCTAACTTAGGGTCTCGTTATGGGTCATTTCTTAGGGTTTTATTATCCAAGTTCTGCCCCAGTTCCAGATCCAGGAACCCGACGTTTCTAAGCTTTGTTCAAACTCTCGTCGGATCTAAGGCAAGTGGCGGTTCGCTCTTGCTTAATCATTCCATGTCCTGTTAATTATCAATTTGTATTTAAATGTTAATTAAATTGGAATGATATGTGGTTTTCGTTTGGGAACAAATTTTTATAAATAAAGTGTTTTAAAAAGAAGTGATGCTATAATAGGTTGTATATTGCTAGATACAGCGCTATTATGTTCATAATGGTTTTGTTGTAATTTTAATGTTAACTTAATGCTAGATAATTTAATGTTCGTAGGAACGCTAATCCAAATAAGGATTTGACGTTTCTTTATAACATCGGGATAATTTCCGAATAATTTAATTTAAGGATCATGATCTAACGCTTCCTACCCAGGTAAGGTAGGAGGTTTTAAGCACCTTGCAAGTGCAATTTGGGTGAAGGTAAGTGTCACCCTGAGGCTTAAAGCTCCGTACTTAATCTTAATAATATTAAAAGTATTAATAGTAGTGTGTGTTTTAAATTAATAATTTAAGTACAGTTAAGCATAATTAATAAACCTTGTGATTAATAAGTTAAGTGCTGTTGTCATATAATTAATATACCTTCAGACGAATAGTGCAGCTAGGCCGTAGTGCAGCTAGGAAACCTCGTCTTAACTTAAATCAGGGTAAAGTTCTCTTTTCAATCTGGATTCGCTTTGAGCGGTGAGGTTGGTTGTGAACCGAGCCACCAAATTAAGTTAAAAGCTGGTGTGAAGCTTTAAACGTGCCCAAACATTTGTCATATCTTCCCATAAGGCTCAATTCCTCGGAGTCTTCTCTTCAGTGCATATCTAAATAAATTAATTGTTAATCTTTCAGTGAAAGTACCGGGTTATGTATCGTTTCGTCAGTTATTATTTGAGGGACAATGATAGTAAACGGTTACGATCACTCGAACCACTCTGCTTGTACCCTTGCGTAGTCTAATCCTTAGACTAACCAACCGTAATTGTTCTCTGCATGGTTGGCTGGTGTCATCCGTTCGATTCGGCACATCAGAGGTTGATACTGAAGTCAAAGTAACATGTTGAAGGATAAGAGGCTTGCAGACGAAGATTTAAATGTCAGTGTTTTAAGTTGTTAAGTGTTTTATGATATTAAGAGTTTTTAATTGTTAAGATTCTTTAAAGTCTTCCGCTGTGTAATTTAAAAGTCTTCCGCTGTTTAATATTTCAATTAATATGTAATTATGTTATGTATTTAAGAATGATTGTTCTGGAAAAGCCTGGGGTGGCTTTGGACGGTAAAGTCTGAGGTCACTGGCATGTGGCATTTCCGAGGTATAATTTGGGGGTGTTACAGACTTGGTATCAGAGCAATGGTTTTAAAATTCTTGGCCTATTATTAGGTTTGAGAATTTTCGAAAACTGATTTTGAAACTATTTTCAAACCTATCTTGTGTTAAAAAGGAATTTTGAGAATTTCAATGTTAAATTTAAAGGTTATAAGTAACTTGGTAATTTAATTTAAATGATTTAGCTTTCGGAATTTCAAAAACTATTTATCATTGGTTTATAAAAGTGTGGTGTTATAAGCAATTAAATTAAAGTTTAAAGGTATAAAGTTTGAAAGTAAGGTTATTAATAAATGATTTCAAACTTCTGTAAGCTTCCAGTGTTACTTATTCCTTAGATCCATTCTTAGGAATATTATCTCTTCTTAGGATTAATGTCATTTAAAGATTGACGTTTCTCCTAGGATAACCATTCTTAAGTAAGCAGAAGAAGGTCGTTTCTGCAGTTAACAGTAAAGGGTTAGTCAGACTAATATAAAGTTATTAGTTTGGACCCTTACAATCTGTTTCATAACAAATTTGACTTAAGTGTCATGATCCAGTTGGAAAAGTTCTAAAGTAACATTATGATTCACCAACAGATGGTGAACACAAGAAACACAGCTCGTGCTGGTGTTGAGCCAAGTAACAACCCAAGATTGAACCTGAGGAGCGCCGCTAATCAAGAGGAAGAGCGTGAGGCTGCTTCTAACAATAACCCAAGAGGCAATGACCAAGCTCAGGCCAACACTCCGGTGATTTTCGATGCAGCGACAGTCGCAGCTATTCGGGGAATTGTCATGCAAGTATTCGCCGACATTATGCGACCAGTCGCACCACAAGCACAAGGTGTTCCAGTTCCTCAGGCTATTCCTGAAGTTGAGGAGTCACTGGAGCACGTACCTCGGATCAATGTTTTCAGGGACAGAGGAACTTACGGTCAAGCGTTGAAAGCCGTGAGTTCAATGAGGCCCGACAGTTATGACGGTACTGGAGAACCAGTCAGAGTGACATATTGGTTCTCGCATATGGAACGGTTGCTCCGGAACATTAATTGCACTGAGGCTGAGAAAATGCACATCGCCTCCCTTCAACTCAAGGATGTGGCTAGCGAATGGTGGGAGAGCACCAGTCTAGCAGATCATCCCGAGCTGAATTGGAGCATGTTTAAAACAAAGATGACCGGTCGTTTCTTTTCCCGTGCTATGAGGGACGAGAAGCATAAGGAATTTGTGTACCCTAAGACTGATGGGTTAAAAGTGACTGAGCTCGCAGTTAAGTTCAACCACTTGTTGCAATACGCTGGGCCAGAGGTGTCAAGCAAGGAACAAAAGATCTGGTACTTCCATGGATGGATGAATCCATAAATCAAGCCTCTAATATTGCATCACGGTTGTTCTACGTTAGAACAATATGTGGATGCAGCCTACAAGACAGAGGTCACGCTGGAAGAATCCGCCCAAAAATGGGAGAAACAGGTTAAAGGAAAGGGTGGGCAATAGGATCGCCAGGTTGGTTCATTCAAACGACCGACATCGCCTACCAAGTTTGAGAAGTCTGGTCGTGCTAAGACCGAGACGACGCAGTCTGACTCCGCCAGAGGCTCAAGGTGGAGTAGTAGAGTGATTCGGTGCCACAACTGTGGTGAAGTTGGGCATAAAAGTCTTAATTGCCAGAAGGATAAGCGAGTATGTTATAACTGTGGAAAGGAAGGCCACTTGAAAACATACTGTAGGAAGAAGGGTCAAGTACCAGTGCAGTCTTATCAAGCCTCAAAAGTTGGCAGTGAGCAGAACCCAATGCTAGAGGTATCTGCTGCTGATCAGTTTATGGCTCGTACTAAAGGCAAGGCGCCTATGGGGTCTTCAGGCCAAGGGCAACGACTCTTCGTAATGAGTCAAGCCAACGGAGAAGAACCCTGATCGATTAAGTTGTAATTGTGTTATGCTTTCCTTAAGATTAAAGGGGTAGCGATGTGTGTCGATAATCCCCGTAGTGTCATAATCTGTGTGTTCGACTTTTGTCAGCTGCTTTATTATAATAATAATAAAGAAGTGTTTCCTTGTTCCATAAGATTTCTGATCCATTCCTAATATTCCTCTTCGTATCTGGAGTACGTCACCTATAAGGTCTAGGATGCGACTCTTCAAAGAAGGTTAAGTTGTAAAGTGGTTGTGTTAAGAGGTGACCACTTAATAGGAAGGTTACAGTTTAAGGATGGGATATGCTAATGATCTCGAGGTATTAAAGATCCAGGAAAGAGAATTGCTTAAGTACGCCTAAGGAGTATGGTAGTAAGCGTTATCTTATACGCAGAGTTCTTCTGGATTTCTTAAAGTATAAGGATGAATGTGTGGAGTTAAGGTTCTAAAAGAGATTAAGAGTTATCTCTTATGTAGGAGTTTGAGTTGTAAGCATTAAGGTGGATGAATCATTTCCAGAATGATATCTTAAGGAATTAAGAGTAATATCTCATGTGTTGCGTTTCGAGGAACGTAGGAATAAGTGTTAGGAAATGGAACTCTGGAACTTCGGTTCCCCTGAGAGTTCCTTTCCTCAGTTTCTCTACTTTTGAAGATGACAAATATTATGATACTAATGTTTTATCTCAAAGATGTGTTTTAAGGAACCACAGGAATATACCGAAGGCAGGAAAGCCAAACAGAACAAGGGAACCAAAGGAACAAGACAGCTGAAGGAATCCAGAGGAACCCAGGTGTGCCCAGAAATGGAGCTTGCGACATTACGATTCCCGAGAAATCTGGGGATACACAACCTCGGACAAAAGGTGTCGAAAACGACTTGTTGAAGCTTCCAAAAGTCTGCCAAGGTCCAAGAGCTAAAGAACAAGAAGCCTAAAGAACCTCTACCTCGGACAGAGACGATGAAAGCGACAGCACATGAAGACGTCGCTGTCCAACAGACGGTTCCCAAACGGCCAGCTTACTCAACCTCGGACGAAAGCGTTTTGACAACGATACCACAAGGCTCGTCTGAGGTAGTTGACCAACCAAGAGAGATTCTGAGATGCCTAGGTTGTTTGCACATGCCAAGAACAACATGGATCAAGGAGAACCACTAATCCTAGGGCAAGCTCAATCCGTGGGAACCAAGAGAGGATCGAGCTGCGAAGAATCCTCTATAAAAGGAAGACTAACCCAAGGGTTATCTTCAAGCACCAAAACAAGAACTCACACTCATTAGCAAATATCTAGTGTGAACCTCCAAACAAAGATCATCAAAGCAAACCGAGATCAAGAGGAACCAGTCAAGGAAGAAGAGCTGAGTGCTAAGTTCTTGTGACTGTAAGTAATAGTTCCTAGGTGCGAAAGTCTGTTTCTTGGATTGATTATTGATTGTGTTAAGTTATCTAGGATTGTCTAACTGTGTGTAAGGCAAAGGAACTGTGTGTTCGTTCCTAGGATAAGCTGTAACCAAAAGAGATAAGAAATCAAGAAGTAGCCTTTGAAATCCTTTCGAAAGAAAGGTAGTGGTTTTTATCCTGGATTGCTAGTTGGCAATCAAAGGTTTCCACTATAAGGAACTTGTCATTTGTTTGATTGTTTATCTTCCGCTGCGAAAGGAACTGAGAATCATTATTCTGAGTTCCTTAAGCTTTTATCTAACAATCACGATCCTACAATTGGTATCAGAGCAGGAAAAGCTCTAGATCTTTGATAAGCTTGCAGATCATGTCTCAACCAAGCAAGTTTGAGCTCGGAATCTCCACCAACAAGCCACATCTCCGAAAGAAAGGAGAAGAAATATGGTGGGAAAAATGCATGGAAAGCCACATCAAGACCAACGACTATCAATGCTGGAGGATAGTCGAAAATGGAGATGGCTATGTCGACCTCACCATGAAGGAAGAAGATTGGAAACCAGAACACTATGTTATCATGGAGAAGAATGCCAAGGCCAGGCAGTTCATCCTCAATGGATTGGACAGAGAGGACATGGACAAGGTCATAGGAATCAAGACGGCCAAAGAGATGTGGAAAGCTCTCAAGGAAATGCATGAAGGAAGTGAGAAACTAAAGTAAAGCAGAAAGTTTGCTTTGGAAGGAGAATACCACACCTTCAAAATGATGGAAACTGAGACCATCTCAGAGTACTACTCTCGCTTCAACAGATTAATTGGAAAGTTGATGGCGGCGGGAGTTGATCTTGATGAAGTCTCCAAGTCCTTAGTGATCATCAATGGACTCAACTCCAAGTTCACCCTTCTCAAAGGAATCATGAAGAACACTCCAGGCATCCAATCCCTTCCCTTGACCCAAGTCATAGGGAAACTGGAAGTTGAAGAAGGAGAGCACACTAAAGCCAATGCCGATAAGAAATTGGAGAAAGGAATCGCCCTTAAGATCTCCAAAGCTTTCTCAAGGCTTGATATGGAGCAAGAGAACTCAGACTTGGAAGAAGAGGAGGACGAGCTAACAGCCCTCTTCTCAAAGAATATCAAAAAATTCTTTGTGAAGGGAAGGTTCCAAAAGGGCAGTTCCTCCTACAACGGACCCAGAAGGGATCTAAAGGAAGTCTCTTGTTACGAGTGCAAAGAGAAGGGACACTACGCTAAGAACTGTCCCAACAAGGAAGACTCCAAGGAAGAAGAAAAACCTCAGAGAAAGAAGGCTCTCGTAGCCTCATGGGGAGAAGACTCAGATGAGGAACTGGATCTGAGCGGCTTCTCTGGAGGAAGATGTCTCATGGCAAAAGGAGACTCAAGCGACTCAGAAGAACTTGAGGTAACTTCTGATGATCTCTTAAAATCCCTAGTTGATTGTGATAAGAAACAACTTCTTAAGATCATAAAGAAACTAGGAAAGGAAACCAGTTCCCTTCAACATAAACTTGATGATTATGAAGATGAAATTGCATGCTTAACTGTTGAGAATTCTGTTTGGAGTAAGAAACTTGATGAAACTAAGAAAGACCTAGCTGAAACTCACTCCAAACTGATTGAAATTAGGAACGTGTATGCTAGTCACCTTAAAATATGCAAATCTTGCGATGAATCTGGCATAGATTATGTTAAAGTTCCTTCGCATGCTAACTCTATTGGAAATGAAATGCTTCAGTCCATTATTGATAGGTTAGACAATCTCACTGATTCCATTAATGAAAAAACGATAAATCAAACTGTCTTTGTGAGGCAACGTCATGGAATAGGATATGTCAACAACAAGGATAACAATGATGCTGAAAATGAAAAGGCCAGACGAGAACTTGTTGAGATGAATGAGAACCTCAGCATTGCTCTTGCCACCTCTCGTGACAGGAATCAGTTCCTATCAGAGAAGATCATGGTGCTTGAGAACAAGGCTGAGGTTGCCAAACATCTCAATGAAGGTTCTCAAAGCCCTAAGAGGGAACCAAAAGGAAAAGAAAAAATGACTCCTAAAAATCAATGGTTCACCAATTCTTTTGCTCACAAAAAGTATGTTGACATGGCCAATAGTAAGGTTAAAAACAATATTGATTTCAACAAAATAAATGAAAAACCTTTTAGGCCAGGGAAAGGAAAGTATGGTCATGTTGTCTACAACCGCTTATGTACCTACTGTGGTAAGAATGGCCATTACAACATTGATTGTGCTAAGAAAAGGAACTTTGAAAGGGAGAAAAGTGCTTATCACCAGGAAAGGAACCAACTCCCTGATTATTCACAGACTCGAAATGCTAATCCCTCCAGTAAAGCCAAGCTTCGCTGGGTTCAGAAATCTTAGTTCCCTTATGTGCAGAAAGAAGAGAGGCAACCCCAACTATGGTACATTGACAGTGGTTGCTCATGCCATATGACCGGAAAAAGAAATCAAATGACCTCTCTTCAACCTCTCCAAGGAGGGAACATATCCTTTGGAGACAAAAGCAAAGGGAAAATCTGTGGAATAGGAACTGTAAAACTCAACGATCACATTCAGGTAAACAAAGTTCACCTTGTTGATAGTCTTGGTTTTGATCTAATAAGTGTGTCACAGCTGTGTGATCAAGGAGACAATGAAGTCAGATTTAGATCAAACGAATGCTCAGTTCTTGACTCCTCGGGACAAATCATCCTAAAAGGAAAGAGATTCAACAATGTTTACATTGTTGATCCATCCTTCGTCCCCAAGGAGAAACTGTGTCTCTCAACCGTGAATGACCAAGCTGAGTTGTGGCACCAACGCCTCGGTCATGCTAGCACCAAGCTGATTCAAAAGCTACACTCAAAGGAACTAGTCAGAGGATTGCCAAAGCTGAGTGGTACATCTAAGGAACCATGCTCTGACTGTGTAAAAGGAAAACAGGCTCGTAGTTCCTTCAAATCCAAAAACATGGTAAGCACCTCAAGGCCTCTTGAGCTCATCCACATGGATCTTTGTGGACCCATGAGAGTTCAAAGCCTAGGAGAGAACAAGTATATTTTTGTTATTGTCGATGACTTCTCTCGCTTTACTTGGACCATTTTCATTAAATCTAAAAGTGAAGTCATTGATCGCTTTAAAGACCTGGTTCCCTTGTTAGAAAAATCCCTTGATTGTTCACTTAATGCTATTCGGTCTGACCATGGTACCGAATTCGAAAATGGAGAATTTCTAACCTTTTGCAGTGAGCATGGCATTGATCACAACTTCTCTGCACCATACACTCCTCAACAGAATGGAGTAGTGGAGAGAAAGAATAGGACCTTGGAAGACATGGCTCGAACTATGTTGATCTCAAGTGGACTCTCCCAATCCTTTTGGGCTGAGGCGATCAACACAGCATGCTACATCATCAATAGAGCCATGCTTCGCCCTATCACAGAGAAGACACCCTATGAACTCCTAAGAGGAAGAGTTCCCAACATTTCTCATCTAAGGGTGTTCGGATGCAAGTGCTTTGTGCACAACAATGGGAAGGACAATCTTGGCAAGTTCGACCCAAGAAGTGATGAAGGAATCTTCATTGGATATGCCTCAGGCAGCAAGGCATACAAGGTCTTCAACAAAAGGACTAAAAAGGTAGAAGAAAGTGTTCATGTTATTTTTAATGAAAAAATCACTCGGAAAGATTGTGCAGAACACCACCAGTTCCTTTGAAGATCCGTTTCCCAAGTCATCCCAAGAAGATCCAGATGAAGATGTCACTCCTCCCAGTTCCTGCCCTGCTGACAACACTAGTGCCATAAACATTTCTAAGAATCCTGTGCATCATACTAGGACCAAGCATATTGACATTAGACATCATTTTCTTAGAGATCATGTTGAGAAGGGAAACATCATTATGAAATTTTGTAGAACTGAAGATCAAATTGCAGATATATTCACCAAGGCGTTGAATAGAGTTCCTTTTGAGAACCTTAGATTGGAACTAGGAATGATTCCCATTACTCAGTAGTGACCTTAGTTCTGAGAATTCTTTCCAAGTTCCCCTGATTGACTAGTTTAAGATATTTAACTTGTTGAGTCTTGATGTCCTTGTGTTATATCTTTTGCTACAAACCCTTCGTGTCATAATGGTCTCTTATAAAGGCTTAGATAAATTTTTCTGGTTCGTTTCCTTTTGATTATCATTATTTCTCAACTCCTCATTGTTCAAATTTCTTTGATAGCCCAAAAGTCACAATCTGATCATATTTCTAACCCAACAGTACAAGCTGAAATGATGATTGTGTACTAAGACCTACCCTTGCCTCATTGCTCAATTTAATTCTCTATGATCCATCTCTAAACCTTCTCTGAGAATTATTGTGCAATGCGATAAATAGTCTACCCTGATTCCTTGTATGAGAACGTACTATTTTTGGTTTCTTTGTCCCCACCCACACCAAAGGTTCCCATACATTCCTCTAGCTCGCTGAAAATGTCACCAGAAAGGAACCAGATCACCGCGTCTCTCCAACGGCTCGCTTGGCTCTCCCAGACGCTATTTATGGCATATTGGCAGGGATAAGCCACGTCTTATCAGTGGCAGACCTCCCTCTTCTCTGAAGGGTCAATTTTTGAATTAAATTAGCCGTTCCAAAAAGGCTGCAACTCTCTTCAATGCTTCGGATTTGCCTTGGTCTTCTCAACGGCTGGATTTGCTTCAACGGTCACCTCAGCTCTTGGCCATCCCAGATCTTCAACGCCCTTAAAGAGGTGCTCAGTTGCTCTGAGTTGATCACACAAGCTCTCCATCTCTCTGATCTTCTACCTCTCTTTCTCTTCTCACAGCAATCCTCTTAGCTCCTCTCAAATGGCCAACCCTAACCCAATTGTTGTTATGGATGAAGAGGAAGCTGCTTTTCTTCAAGCATTTCGCGAAAAGAAGGCTAAAGCCTCCTCCTCCAAGCCTGTTTCTGCCTCCACTTCTTCAAAATCCCTCCCCACAGAAAACCCCATGGCGAAACCTACAGAGAAACCAGAAGAGAAGCTTGAGAAACCACCAAAGGATAAGGAAAAGGTGGAAGAGGAAACAACCATGCCCAAAGAAGAGGAGCAAGCCATCACTTTGGCTTCAGAATCAGTCACAAAATCAATTTCTGAAGGCGGGTCGCATGATTCCTCTCCGGATAAATCCCTTCAAGAGATCCTTAGCTCCGAGCCTTCCCCGATCAGCCTCAAATCCAAAACTTCCAACCCAGGCCCCTCTGTCGCCACAAGAATGCAACAGAGGAAGAGAAGCTCCCAAGCCATTGTTCCCTATGAAACCAAATCCACAAAAAGGCCAAACCCTCCACCCTCTTTGTCTCCTCCTCCTTCTCCAAAAGGAAGATCCTAAAACCTCTCATTATCGGCAGAGAATTCTGGACCCAGGCATTAGAAGAAGAGGATGAGGAACTCTATGGAGAAGCTTTGGATGAGTTCCACTCTCTGTTGCAGTTCCAAGGGTGGGATGAGATGCTGTGCGAGCCCTTCTCTGCTTCCGATGAGGTTGTCTGGATGTTTTACCAGTCCATGGAGTTTGTACCCCAGAAAGAGAACTCTCCCTGTCATGACGCCATTCTCATATGGAAGGGAACCAGCTTTCCCCTGTCCGCCAATCTAATCGCGTCTGCTCTAGGGATTGAGTCGAGGTCTGGGTTTGGCATTCTGCCTCAGAAGAAGGGATGGCCCAAGGGAAATGGCTTCAAGTCCAAAGGAGCAATCGTCAAGAAAATTTATGATGGCGCATCCCCCTCATCTTTGGAGACGAAGGATCTCTCCATCGCAAACCGGCTACTGCATTTTTGGATCACTCGCAACTTGGTTCCCAGGCAAGAGCACAGGAACGAAGTCCTCATCACCGACGCCATCTACATGGACAAAGTGCTCTCCGGCGTTCAGTTAGATCTTCCCCGTATTGTGCTGGCTCACATGCAATTTTGTGCATCCCATGACTCCCACGCTTTACCCTTCCCTCACATCATCAAAAGGCTACTCTCCAACCTCAATCAGTACCCAGAAGACTTCCCCGAGACTGCCTATAGCAAATGTCTTACAATGCATACAGTTCGGAAGCTGAAATCTAAGGAACAACAACCCAACCCTGCTGAAACAGAAGAAATCCCGCCTAAGGAAAATGCGAGTTCCCAGGGCCGTTCTAGTTCTCACCCTCAGCAACCCCCCTCTTCAGACTCCTCTGCGATCCTCCTTGCGTTGGATCGTATTGAAAAAGCTATCTTGGAAGGCTCGACTGCCAACACGGTCGCCATCCATGATCAAGTAAGAGAGTTGGGGCGTATCAGTTCTGCTGTCGAGAGTCTGGTGGAAGTTCTGCAGAAAGACTGGCAAGGTGCAATCAGTGCTCATCAGGCCGCGGGCCAAAATGTAGGAACCGACGACAAGGATGCAGAAGAGGAGGCCGCTACTACGCCATAGGAACGCTTGTTCTAGGTTCCCAGTGCTGCAACGCCACAGCGAGCTAGTAGTTTCCCTTAGGATCCTACTCCCCTCTTCTATCCCTTTTGTTGTCTTTCTTAAGATTGCTGTTGTTGCCTTTGTAGTCTTTGTGTTGTTATCTTTTGTTGTCTGTAGTTTTTTGTTGGATGTTGTGTGTCATTGAACAATGATCAGTGAAGCTTTAATGTTTACCCTTAGTTTCGTTCCCATGATCGATTTGTCTTTGCCTTAAGTTCTCATTATGCCTTTTATGGGTTTGATGCAATCGCATATTCACTCCGACATCATGTTCTTAACTTATACTTAATCTTTTCGATGATGTCAAAAGGGAGAAGAAAAGGATAAGAACCTTGAACTTTGGAGACTACTGAATTAATAGGAACTCTGAACTAGTTCTATTTCTATGGGGGAATTTGAAATAAACTTATTCACGTACTTAGGGGGAATTTGCAACCATTGAATGTTCTATCACTAATCTGTAATGTTGTAAATCCCGTTATCCCAATATGGTCTCATGAATTTCATGTTCCTATTATGTTGCCAGGTTCCTTATATTTGTCATCATCAAAAAGGGGGAAATTGTTAGGAAACGGAACTCTGGAACTTCGGTTCCCCTGAGAGTTCCTTTCCTCAGTTTCTCTACTTTTGAAGATGACAAATATTATGATACTAATGTTTTATCTCAAAGATGTGTTTTAAGGAACCACAGGAATATACCGAAGGCAGGAAAGCCAAACAGAACAAGGGAACCAAAGGACCAAGATAGCTGAAGGAATCCAGAGGAACCCAGGTATACCCAAAAATGGAGCTTGCGACATTACGATTCCCGAGAAATCTGGGGATACACAACCTCGGACAAAAGGTGTCGAAAACGACTTGTTGAAGCTTCCAAAAGTCTGCCAAGGTCCAAGAGCTAAAAAACAAGAAGCCTAGAGAACCTCTACCTCGGACAGAGACGATGAAAGCGACAACATATGAAGACGTCGCTGTCCAACAGACGGTTCCCAAACGGCCAGCTTACTCAACCTCGGACGAAAGCGTTTTGACAACGACACCACAAGGCTCGTCTGAGGTAGTTGACCAACCAAGAGAGATTCTGAGCTGCCTAGGTTGTTTGCACATGCCAAGAACAACGTGGATCAAGGAGAACCACTAATCCTAGGGCAAGCTCAATCCGTGGGAACCAAGAGATGATCGAGCGGCGAAGAATCCTCTATAAAAGGAAGACTAACCCAAGGGTTATCTTCAAGCACCAAAACAAGAACTCACACTCATTAGCAAATATCTAGTGTGAACCTCCAAACAAAGATCATCAAAGCAAACCGAGATCAAGAGGAACCAGTCAAGGAAGAAGAGCTGAGTGCTAAGTTCCTGTGACTGTAAGTAATAGTTCCTAGGTGCGAAAGTCTGTTTCTTGGATTGATTATTGATTGTGTTAAGTTATCTAGGATTGTCTAACTGTGTGTAAGGCAAAGGAACTGTGTGTTCGTTCCTAGGATAAGCTGTAACCAAAAGAGATAAGAAATCAATAAGTAGCCTTTGAAATCCTTTCGAAAGAAAGGTAGTGGTTTTTATCCTGGATTGCTAGTTGGCAATCAAAGGTTTTCACTATAAGGAACTTGTCATTTGTTTGATTGTTTATCTTCCGCTGCGAAAGGAACTGAGAATCGTTATTCTGAGTTCCTTAAGCTTTTATCTAACAATCACGATCCTACAATAAGACATTGTGATTATGTATGGAGGAGATTAAGGAATCTTGAAGGTTTAAGTTATAAAGTGAGTAAAGGAATAAGTTAAGTCATTACCGAAAGGATTTAAGTTAGAGGTTGCTTAAAGGAATGCGTTACATTATTCTTATAAGGATTTTAAGTTGGAATTGGCATAAGAGCCAATCTTGATGTTAATGAATAAAGGAATTGTGGGAAGTATCTTTAAGGAAATTAAGGTCGTAAGATTCGAGGTTATTAAGGTTTGACGTTTGATTATAAGAAGCTAATGTGTGAGCTCGGGATTTCTCATATGAGAAAATGAGAAATGTGAGTTTTCCTATTTTAAGGTAGACCTTGACTATGAGGATGTATAGGAATGGAGTTGTAAGTGATATCGTGATTAAGGAAGGAGATTGACTTCTCTAGAAGTAATTTCGAGGATAAAGTGATTAGAATAGTAAGTTCAGATAGTAAGATTGATGGTGAGGTAGATTCCTCGTTAGTTTAATGCAAGTTTCAGGGTCGAAACTTTTCTTAAGGGGGTAGTAATGTAATATCCCTCATTTTAAGGGTATTTTGGAAATTTTCCAACTCCCGTATGGCAAGTCGGATTAAATTAAGAGAAGATCGGACATTTTGTAATATGTTTGAGCTCTGTAAAATTTTTATGAGTAATATAAAATACATTTGATGTATTTTCAGGGTTAAATAGTCGTTCGGATTCAAATATATTTAACCCGGAGTTAAGATAATTAACCCAAGGGCAAAACGGACAAAAAAGCCCAAAATTAGCCTTGACCGCACCCCGCGGTCAAGTGGCCGCACCCACGGCGAAGGCCAAATAGGTGAGGCGGTCTGTGGAAGCCACCGCACCCTGCCGCACCCCGCGGTAGCTGACAGCATCGCCGTCATCGCGATAAGATTTCTGAAATCTTATCTTTGACCGAGCAAGGTGGCTCGTTTTGTCCCCTTGGACGATGGCATGTCTCCTCCTTGTCCCCTCTTTGCTTTGGTCTGTAAAAGGGAGAGAATTTCCTGGGAGAGAAGCCATAAACTGAGCTTCATCTTCTCCTTCCTCTGTTTTTTTTTCTCTCCTTTCTCCATTGTTGTCTGATTTTGGAGCTTCACCAGAGTGTGGTCGGAGTTCCCTTTGAGTAGTAAAGGTGCCTTCAGGTGGTGTTTGAAGGTTTATGGTGTTTGGAGATCGAACCATAAACGAATCAAAGGCAAACGAATCGAAAGGGGTAAGTTTCTCCGTGGCCGCTGTCGTCGTCCCCTGCCTCTGTGCATCCACCGCACCCCGCGGCAAGCCTCCACCGGGCTGCAGCGCATCAGTTTGGGGGATGGGTTGGGGTACATGGGCTGCGGCCCATGGGGGATAGAAATGGCTGGGCTGATGCGCTCGGAGGCCCCTATCCAACATAAAAGTGTAATTTTTTGTAATACCCACACCACATTGGGCCGGCCCATCACAGGACTGCAGCCCATACACCCCAACCCATCCCATGTTGGCCCATACCCTTAAGGCAGGAAACCATACCATGGAGGTTGTTCTTGAGTCTCGAACTCGAGACCTCACGCTTTAACAAGAAGTCCAACGCCCTCTTGTTACCAATTGCGCTGCAGCACAATTGGTAACAAGAGGGCGTTGAACTTCTTGTTAAAGCGTGAGGTCTCGAGTTCGAGACTCACGAACAACCTCTATGGTGTGGTTTCCTGCCTTAAGGGTATGGGCCAACATGGGATGTGTTGGGGTGTATGGGCTGTAGCCCTGTGATGGGCCGACCCAATGTGGTGTGGGTATTACACAAGCTGCAAGGGGATTTCCACCTCCTGCCCCGATCGTGCTAAATGCGGCGACCATTGGGCAGATAGGGGGGCTAGTGGTCGAAGTATTAACGGCCCAGGTAATACCACAAGCACAAGAGGCCCACGTACCTCAAGTCGCAGCTAGTGTGGAGGCACAAAATAAGGCAAAGAATGGGCAACAGAATCGCAGGGCTGACTCGCTCAAGCGGCCGGCGTCGCCCACCAAGTTCGAGAAGTCTGGTCGTACTAAGACCAAGGCAACTCCGTCTGATTCCGCCAAGGGCTCAGGCTGGAATAGCGGCGAGATTCAATGCCACAACTGTGGTAAGGTCGGGCACAAGAGTCCTAGTTGCCAGAAGGATAAGAGGGTATGCTACTATTGTGGAAGAGAAGGCCACATGAAGGCATACTGTAGGAAGAAGGGCCTAAGGCAAACTCAAGATAATCAGGCCTCAAAAGTTGGCAGTGGACAGAACCCACGGGCGGAAGTATCTATTCCGGGGCAGTCTGCTACTCGTGATAAAGGCAAGGCGCCTATGGAATCTTCGGGTCAAGAGCAGCGACTCTTTGTGATACGTTACCCCGATGGGAGGGAAGCTTTGTACAAGTGGTAGTATTTTGTAAGGTTTTTAGAATAAGGAGCAAAGACTCGTGTCGATAGTCTCCATAGTTTAGTAATCTGTCTATTTGACGTTCTATCAGTTGTTTTATGTAATGTTTCGAACAATAAAGAAGTGTTTCCTTGTTCCGGAAATTACTAAATTCGTTACTATAGCAAATTGTTCGTTCATACGAGACTCCGTGAGTGCCAAAAAAACAATTATGTCACGTATGGATAAGGGCTGCCATGACTCACAAAGGAGGAGTAACGTATGGAGCAGAGGCGTTCGTTCCCTACATGGTTGACACCAGGGGCGACTCCATTACTGAATTACTAGATCCATTATTAGGAATCTCTCTTTGTTCTTGGAGTAATGTCACAACGGTATGACATTAATTACTCCCTTCGTTGAGCGGGCGAGCGTTATCTCATAAGCTGAGTTTTCCAAAATTTCTTAGGGTGTAGGAACAAATGTGTGTGATTAATGCTCTATGAGATTTAAGAACTAAATCTCATACGTGTACCCTGAACATTTGCTCTGGTAAAAGTATGTAGGGATGGACTAAGGCGAAGTCCAGAATACCTAGTTGTGAGGTCATACTGTAGTCGTCTATATGGATAGATTGATGAGAAGGGAATAAATGTATATCAGAGATAGTTCATAGGGAATCCAGTCTCTCTAAGAAGATCGTACTCTATTACGACCTTGAATAAGACTTTAGAGTCCAGAGTTATGGTTATGAGATTTATAAGTGGGTACGACCAGTGTAGGACCAATGGTTAAAACTTTTTGAAAAGCCGAGTGTACAAAGTCATAGGTATTATTTTGGAAGGTCTATTCGAAGTTTCGTTTTGAGGCCCATCAGAAAATGATGTGATTAAGTCTTGGAGAGATAGTAAGTATCCGTAATGCAAAAAAGGGTTGCTTTAATTGGGATAGTAGATTGTGTGAGGAGTATAAGGATCTTAAGTTAGAGATAAGTTATTTGAGTCAGTTAAACAAACCTTTGGGATGTGAGTCAGGAAAAGGGCGGCTGAGCCAAATCTAAGTGGACCAAATGATTGAAATTGGTAGGTTGTACTTTCAGGGAATAGAGAGTTATGATACTTGGGATTTTGTAAAGTTTGATACTTGGATTTTAAGTGAGTGTGTCGTCTATAAAGCTTATGGTATAACACTTTTTAGAAGAATTAAGTTGTGAACGATTGTATTGGGAGAAAGCCCACTTGAAATTGAAAGATTATGGTGTAGGGCCTAGATATTCGGAGGATATCGATAAACCAAAAGGATGTAGCATGGAAAATGGTCGTATGTACGTTTAAGGAGTGAAGTAACAGTGTTACTTGTATGTACTCATTGAAGGATTAGGACGTAAAGTGAGTGATTTTGATGGCAAGACATCGTTCATCAATATGGTATTTTTGAGTAAATAGAATTGAGGAACCTTAAAGGCTTAAGTTAGAAATTGAATAATGGAATATGTTAGGGTAATCTTGGATAAATGGTAAATATCCGTAAAGCAAAAGGGTGCTCGATTTGGGATAATAAATCATATGAGGACAACTGGTTACTTAAGAATTTTTGGATGAATAGCAAACTCGACCGGTAAGAGTTTGTTACGGTTTGGAGGTCAATAATGTGGTATGAAGTAAGTATGTAGATGATATCAAGTGAACTTGAGGAAAAGGTGACCCACATTTATTAAGGTGATCGTATGACACGTTTGGGTAAGACGAGAGTATAATCCTATGGAGAGGATTAGTAAATCATGTTGAGGTAATCGGACATAGGATGTGGTGTGAGTAATTGTGGGATCACAGGAGTGAAGATTTTGAGTTAAAGATATGGCACAAGGGCCAAATGTGAGTAAGGTAACCAATGTAATAGGTGAGTCGTGTATGTAAGGAGTAAGGTCTATATGACAAGAGAGGTACTAAGTTGAGGTATAGTAGAATTCTATGTATGTACTTTGAGGATCTGATCATCGAAGGAAAGTTAGTAGAAATATTGTTGTATTCTTCTATTTGAGGACATCAAGGTCTTTTTGAGGAATAGGGCAATATAGCGATGTTATACTGGAGATTATAATGGATACTCTGAGCGAGACAATGGTAATCTTGTGAATGATCACATCTGTTCTAGCAAGAGTGAGGAATGTAGGCAGTATGTTGTAAGTGGAATCATGATCGAGTAAATAGTTCAATTTTTGGTGGTACAGGTTTCGGAAACCAAATTTATTCAAGGATATCGACTTAATGAAGATAAGGTACATACTTTAGGAGAAGTTTAGAGAAAGGTGAAAGAGAAATATGTATAATCTCATGCTTAAGGTATAGCGAGACTAGTGCGATGATTTTAGGAGACAATTATCCTAAGATAATTATGACTTTGAGGATGGTCACAAGTTAGTATAAGAATAGTACGTGGAAGTAGGCTATGCGAGTAAGTGGTATGGTTGAGGAAACAGGTCGTTTTCCAAGAACAAGTACTTGATGCAATGATTAAGGAAGTTAAGATCAGGTAGAGAGATTATGGTGAAACAGGTCCCATTAGTTAACAATGCTAGTTTCGGGGTCGAAACTATTTTAAGGGGGTAGTAATGTAATAATCCTCATTTTATCATAGAAGGGTCAGGTGATAGAAGGTATGTCTGGTGAAAGCAAGTTATAGAATTCTTGTAGGTAGTGAATAGTCTAAATTACGATTAACCTGACGTTAATTGTAATTCGAACCAACTTATGAATTTTAACTTAGAAATGCCTGAACCAATTTACAAAGTGTTATATGGGTTAGGTATGGTTAAACTTATACAGTTTGGTTATCTTAGTATAAGGTAGCATCTCCGAGTTGTTACCAGCCAAGTTTCAGGGTCGAAACTTTTCTTTAGGGGGTAATGATGTAATACCCCTCATTTTTTAGTAAGGGTAATTGGGTAATTTCCCAAACCCTCATCAATTATTCGGGACGCGTTAGGCGAAGTTCGGATTTTCTGTATCATGTATGATCTCTGTAATATTTCCCTGAGTGGTATAAAATACATTCGACGTATTTTCGGGGCTTAGAATATTTGTTTGGGTACAAATATATAATTTCCGGGGTTTAAACCCACGCCAAACCTTTTCCCGGGCAAACAGACGCGAAAAGGACAATTCCGCGATCGCGGAAAAATGGCTCTCAGAAGAGCTGGGCACATGAATATTCCGCGACCGCGGAAAAAGTTCCGCGATCGCGGAAGACTGCAACACGCCAACGTCGCGTCGTCTGTCTCCTCGTCGTTCACGCCCGCCGTTGATCCTTTGTGCCACCGTTTATCTGGGCAGGGAGAGCTCCTCTTTTGGGCTATAAAAGGAGGCCGGGATGGAGGGTTTTGAGCACCCAAACATCATATCTCTCTCTCTCTCTCTTTTTTCTTGCTCGTCGGAGTTTCGAAGTGTCGCCGGAGCTCTCGCCGGTGGTCGTGGCAGCCTTGGAGTGGTGCTTTGGAGGCGCAAGGAGGTCAGGAGTCGAAGCCCCCTCGAATCGAGCCCCGTCGAGTCGTTGCTGGTGAGGTTTCCTCCATTTTGGGTCGCCGGAGTTCATGGCTGCGACCGCGGACATGAACTGCCGCGACCGCGGCAGTGACAAGGCCGGCCACGGCCGCTGTCTTTGACACTCGCGGATGAGGTCCTCGACGGCCGCGACCGCGGATTGCCTTGGCAATCGCGATCATGGCCTTGGACAATCCGGTCTCGGGCGTGACTTTCGTTCTTTCGATTTCGTTCGTTCTTTCTTAGATTCGTATCATTTTATTGTCGAATCTAACCTAGGGTTTCGTTGTGGGTCGTCGTCGTAGGAATCTATAATCCGACTTCCGTTCCCGTTCCGGACGCAGAAACCCGTCGTTGCTCAATCGTTCGTCTAGACTAAGGCAAGTGGCGGTTCGCTCTTGCTTATCATTCCATGTTTCCGTTAATTATCAATTATTTCGAATTGTTAACTAAATTGGGATGAATTGTTGTTTTCGTTTGGGAACAGATTTTTATAAACAATATGATTTAAAATGTGATATTATAATAGGTTGTATATATTGCTAGAAACAACGCTATTATATCTCTTATTACCATGATGGTATTGGTGTAGATTTTATGTGTGAACTTATACATTATAGTTAGAACGAGTATTCGTAGGAACGCTATGTACCTTGCGAGGTCTAGTCGTTTCTTTATAACTGGTATTAGAAGGATTTTTCCCTAATAGTCTCTCTGGTCATGACTATACCCTTACTCAGGGTAGGTGCACACAGTTGGTGCCGCCATTCGGAATTTATTCCCTCTGATATCTCTCATGATGAGATGATATATCTTAAAAGCTTATAACGTAAATGTGCGTTTTGGAATTCAAAAAGATAAGTGCAATTATGTACATAATTAATATACCCTCGGGCGATGAGTACAACGTGGAAACCGCCCGGACTTCGATTAGAGTAAGTCCTCCTTCCAAATCTGAATTCTCATTACGCGGTGAGGTTGGTCGTGGACCCAAATAGTCAAGTCTTTTTAAACGCTTGTGTGAAATTATAACGTTTCCAAACATTTGTCATACTTTCCCGTAAGACTCAATCTTTTGGAGTCTTCTCTTCATACGTTTCCCATAAGGCTCATTTCATTTTTAGTGCATGTCTAAACTTTAATCATTCCGTGAAAGTTCCGGGTTATATATCGTTCCTTCGGTTGTTATTCGAGGGACAATGATAGTAAATGGTTATGATCACTAGAACCATTCTGTTTTCACCCTTTCATAGTCTTTCATTAGACTAACCAACCGGATTTTATTCCTTGCATGGTTGGCTGATGTCATCCGTCCTATACGGCACATCAGTGGTTGGTCCCCGAAGTCCGAAGTAACCGTTGAAGAAGAGACTTGCAGTTGGAGATTCAAGTATTAGTATTTTTTTTTAAAGGTTGTCAATTATTATTTATTCTTACCACTAAGTCATGTATTAGATTTATTCTTCAAGTCTTCCGCTAAGTTTTCCGCTGAAATTTCACTGTGTTGTAAATCGTTATTGAATAATCTTTTAATAAAAATGTTTGAGTTTCATTTAAAAATGTCTTCCGCTGTTTAATCTTTCGTTATTTAACATGTTTAATTAAGATTAATTGTTCCGATTGAAGCCTTGGGTGACATCGGACAACAACGTCTGAGGTCACTGGCGTGTGGCACTACTGACGTAAGTCGGGGGTGTTACAGATTATCTGTGGGATCCGTCTTAGGCGGCACCTGTTGCCGCACAGAAAAGGCCCCAAAAACCCGGTCTGAATCTTCGACGACACGTCGTGCAGCACAGACAAACCGGGTTTTTGAAAACCCGATTCAGAAGTTGTGATGCACATATTGACGCACAATTTTTTTTTTTTTTAGCGAACCCGGTTGATATTATTTTTTTAAAAAAATCAAATTTTTTTTGCCAACTCGGTTTAACTTTGGGCGGCAATTATTGCCGCCCAAATAATGTTCAAATTTTGAACTTGGGCGGCAATAATTGCCGCCCAGATTTAAAAAAAAAATTGACGAAGCTTCGGCGGTATTTATTTCCACCGAAGCATCGTCTTCTCCGTTAACAACCACTCGGCTTCCTCCGGCGAGTTTCCGACTGAAATGGCGACGGTGGACGAGCTACCGGAGAACTTGCAGGAGGAGATATGGGCAGAGGTTGATAAAGAGGAGAGAAACAGGGCGGCGGCCAGAGATCTCGGCGGCGGTGATCCGTTGGACTCGACGTTATGGCGGGGTATTGTAGGCGGTGCCGACAGGGTGGAGGAGGCGGAATCTGGGCGGCACCTAGTGCCGTCCAGATCTGGAGAGGAGGCGGAATCTGGGTTGCACGAGGTGCCGCCCAGATTTCCGGCGGTAGAGGCGGCGAGGAGGTTGGCGGATACCGACGACTCTCTTGGCGGCGGCGACGTGGAGGTTGGCGGTTGCGGCGGCGACGTTTCCGGCGAGGAGGTTGGCGGCGGCGTCGATGTTTCCGACGAGGAGGTTGGCGGCGGCGGCGACGACGTTTCCGGCGAGGAGGTTGGCGGCGGCGAGGAGGAGAGATTGCCGGCTAGGATCGAGGAGGTGGATATCGGGGCAGACAATGCTTTAGACGTGGCGTTGTCGGTTGCTATGGAGGCGGTAGATGGGTTGGTCGGGAATCCTGTTCGTCAGAAGCGAAAATATGAACGGAGGGCGACCAAAAAGGTATGTATTTTCATTTGTTTTAATTTGGTAAACGTAATTTATTTAATAAAATTTTGACTGTAATTTTACAGTGTAATTTTAGGCTTCTAGACTTCATTTTTTTGTATTTAATCATAATTAAAAATGACATTACAAGCATTAGGCTCAATTTTGTTGCTAAATGTTATGTATAATAATAAAACGATTAAATAAGATTAAATGTTATGTATAATAATAAAACGGCCAATTGAAAATAATTTTCTTTAACAATGAATCTAACCATATAACTAAAAAGTACTATAAGTATATTTAATAATAATAATATGCAAATATTTAATATAATGATTATATAAATCATTAATTTTTGGTAGTAATGAAAATGTAAAATAGTTATATTTCTTGTGACAAAATAGGATGTATTGGTTAAAATAAAACGGTCGGATCGAGAAAGTCGCCCTACTACTGCATCTGCTCACAAGAGGAGGATTGTGAGTGTCTCGCAGGAGACAGAGGTGGGTAGTGAGGACGATGTTGGTTCCGTCCGTTCAGATGAGGACGTGATTATGGAGGATGCCCCTACCACTACATCTACAGAGGATACATACTTTACTACCGACCCTTCTACTCTCCCGGAGGATCCATTGCCTACCTCCGCCAACATAGATGTTGACCCTATTGCTTCCACATCAAGGGCACCAGATCTGGAGGACCCACCTCAGGAGGACCCACCTCAGCAGGACCCACCTCAACAGGTCCTACCTCAGCAGGTCCCACCTCCGCCGGAGCCAGCTCAGCAGTATCCTCTTGTGTTGAGAAACTTTGATACGCACATTGCGGAGCTGATATGGAGGAGGGCGTTACTGGACCCTCCCGAGGATGTTGTTAGGAGTTTGAGAGTTCAGACACACACTACACAATTTGTGTTTTGGAGGGATCGTATTCCCAGAGGGGAACCTGAGGAGGGCTCCTAGTTTTGGATTGCTCAGCAGACGGGGTTGACCGGTTTGCTTGATTTTCAGTTTGGCAATGCTGATCACACCCTCATTTCAGCGTTCGTCGAGCACTGGCATCCATAGACGAACACCTTCCACTTTCCATTCGGCGAGATAGGTCCTACGCTACATGACGTTATGATGATTCTGGGGCTGCCGATTGAGGGATTTGAAGTGACGTCACCATGGACCGGTCATAATAGCGAGCTGGCGCAGTGTGAGGCATTGTTCCACTATCTGTTTGGCATTGATTCGGAGTACAATTTTGATGATGATAATGCTAACATGGTCTGTGAGCTTAGGAATGGCCGGGTCAAGCAATTTCAGTTAGGGAGGCATGTGCAAAGGATGATTGAGGAGGGTGCATATCCAGAGGATATAGCAGCTGGTTTCTTGTGGCACACCATGTCGGCTAGTCTTTTCGTTGACAAGTCGACGAACGAGCTGAGGACTACGTTGTTACCTCTTTTTGTGGATTGGGAGCGTGTCGTTCATACAGCTTGGGGCACCGGGGTTCTAGATTTCCTTTTTAGAAACCTCGGAGAGGCTTCTCGACGCTGAGCTGCACAGTTGGCCGGTTGCGCACGTCTCTTAGAGGTAGACCTTTATTATAGTTCGATTGTAATTTAAATAAAAACTATAGGTGTTTAATTGTTTATAACTAATGTCTTTATTCCTCCATACGTAGGTTTGGATTTGGACATACTTTGTATACTTTCCGGGCAACCCTAACCTCAAGGAAGGTGCGGATGACGACCTTCGATGCGCTGCACGATATTGCGTTGGCCGGACCCCTGTCCGTTTAAGTGGCAACCAGTTACACTATAGACGGATACTGGACGAGTATAGGCCAGAGGATGTACGTATTCTTATTCCATTTTAATATACTATAAGATAGGCTTAATGAATTATTACTATATGTTTTGTATTTTTATATTAATTGCAGATACGGTGGATGCCGTATGAGGGTCTTGATTTCCGAGGTGCTCATAGGGCCTCCACGTATCGAGGGACTATTCGTTTTCTTGATGTAGAGGAGCCCTACATGCCGGAAAGGCTTACCCGCCAGTTCGGTTATCGATAGAGCAGGCCCCTTGATATGCGATATATTGTATAGCGCATCTAGTGGTTATTAGCATGGTTTAGATGAGTTTTAGGTGTGTTCTGGTGTTAACTCTGTGATCCGGATGAGAAGCCAAGAAGTGAAAAAATCATAGGATTTACAGAGTTCTGAGGCACATGGAAGAGAAGAGTTAAGGAGCGGTGCGAAGGATGCAAGGAGAAGCCTTGAGAGAAGACAAAGGATTACTGGAGCGTTGCCGCACCCGTGCCGAAGACCACCGCACCCAGCGGTAGAGCAAGCAGAAAGGAGAACGAAGTTCTGAAATGCCACCGCACCCCGCGGTGGGCACTGCCGCACCAACGGCGAGAAGATCAGAGAAGCTGGACTCTGGAGACCCACCGCACCCCGCGGTGGGTGTTGCCGCACCCGCGGTGACGACGCGCTGAAGACTTTTCTCGGCTTATTTCCGAGATCTTTTATTTCCTTTTTATTTTATTTCTGAAACTTTGTTTCCAAGTTTGTTATTTCCTTTTTTTTATTTCTGGATTATTTGCCCTAGTATTTAAGGTTATTTCTAAGACTTTGTTTAGATTAACCCTAGTTGCCACCTATCTTAGTTTTTCTCTCACAAATCCTATGGAGAACTAAACCTTCATTGTTACACTTGACGTTTTGAAGCCTTCAATTGATTGGTTGTGAGTTTTCTACTCTTGTTCGATTTCCTATCTAGTTGGATTAATTTTCTTGTGCTTGAATGTTTATTGGTTTATGTTGATTTATCTAGAGTAGCTACCTAGGTCTATTGATATCTTCCTAATTGCTAGGACTTGTGATTCCGGGTTCGGGTTGCATATCTAGTAGCAAACACGATTTACATAAGCGGGTTGCGAGTGTTCATCCTGAGAGAGAGTTAATTGCATGCTATAGTAACGAGTTGTTTCTATTGCATGTATCTTGTTGAATCCTTGGTTGAATGCTATTGCTTTATTGAGTCTTGAAGGTTTTCGGATTTGATTTAGTAATAAGTACTATTAGGGCTGATAGAACTAATAGTTACCTATGATCGGGATAAGAACAACTAAAGGAAAGATAAGAACTTGAGAATAATAGAATTCAGTGATAAACCATATCTCTTGTTGTGTGGATCTTTGTCAAGTGTGGCGCCTTCCTCATATCATATTCACATCCTTTACTTTGTTTTCTTGCTTTATTTACTTGGTTCGAAATACTACAACCCCCCCCTAGTTCCTAGTTGGTGACGTGAAAAACACAAGAATTGATAACCTGATTTCCTTGGGTTCGACCCTGACTTGCTTGCTATACTCTATTTAGTAGGTACTTTAGGATTTCTTTGATTAGGCATACGACTTTAAGCCTGTCACCCCTCAATATCATAGAGCCTCGGGTTGTAGTGCGTCCTTATGATTTTAAGGGGAAGAGGCGATACGTCGTGTACTTTGACCCGCATTGGCATATGTGGGACCAGCTTGAGCATCATCTTTGCCCTTATATCTTGACGAGTCCTCCTACCACGATGGCTTGGGATGTCGATGACGCGTACCTGGACTGGTATCTACAGGTGTCGCATCCTTATGTGAGTCCGCATGCGCCAGTCCAGCCTCGTATTTGTAGAGGTCCACCTCCGGCTATCAACTTGCAAAGGGTATGTTTCTTGTCCCATTATTTGTTCTTAATAATTATTTTAGGGAAATCTGATAGGTGTCATTTCATGCACCTTAACTAGTGATTATTGACATATTTTAGATGGAGTTTTGGAGTAGATTTAGGCTAAGTCTGTAATCCAGAAGAGTAGTTGAGAAGTGAAGATATCCAAGGTTTTACGGCTTAGATGGAGATGATGGAGATCTGCTGGAATTTATTGGAGAAGATTACCAACACTTGGTAGTAAAGAAGAGCAGAAGAGGAGCTGAAGAGAGAAGAATGGCGCCCCGCGCCAGAGCCACCGCGACCCGGCGATGGGTCTCAGAGAAGGATGCCGCCCCGCGGTGGGAGTTGGCGCCCCGCGGCCATCAACGAGAGGCGAAGTAAATTAATTAAGAGGCATGCGTGGTGATGCTGGAATTGAAGGAGTTTGGGCCGTGAGGATAAAAGGCCCATGAAGAAGAACGGCCCAGCTGAGGAGAAAAGCCCCGCGTGAAGGAGCTGTTGACGCGCGTGAAATGCTGAAGCGGAGAGCTAAAGAATTGGAGTGATGATGTCAGCGCGAGGTCAGTGGTCTGATGTTGTTGAAGGTGGGCCACGCATGTGATGCTTGTGCTGGGCCGAGTGAGACGAAGTGGGTCGAAGCTGATGAACGTGCTGCTGACGAGATGCTTGCACGAAGGAGATACGGGATTAATTTCCCGGGATTTCGTTCGTTTATTTCCTTTAATTATTTTATTATTATTTCCTTTTATTATTTTTATCTCTTTTAGAATTAGGTTAAATACTCTTTGTTTTCCTAGTTTTCAGAATGAAGTTTTGAAGTTTTGCAGTTTTGAAGTTCTTTTCGTTTTGCCTCCAGGGTTCCAACCCATGGAGAACTAAACATCTTTGTTCTGCTAGACGTTTGAAGCAATACAGTTGATTCGGTTGTGAGATTTCTATTCCTTGTTCTTATTCTTATGTGTGTTGGTTTGATTCTCTCGGTTATATTGATTATTGATTTATCGTTATTCTTCATAGTCTGGCCAGCTAGGTTGAGTAATATTTATCAATTGCTAGGATTGCATATAGGGGTTCCGAGTGCATATCTAGTGGCAAACACAATTGTGCGTATAGGGGTCCCGAGCGTACAATTATGAGTGAGAATCAGTTGCATGTTAAGTAGGAGAGTGAGTACTTGTACGTCTTTCTACTTGCATGTATCCTATATCCTTGTATGCATTGCTATTGCTTTGTTGGTGGTAAAGTACCCCGGTCTGGTACCGCGTGACAGGCGTGACTGGTGTGTTTTATCATTGGCATAGTAATAAGTCTATCGACAACTGTGAGAATCGGTAGTACTTAAGATCAGGGTGGGAACAACCATAAGAAAAGTTAAAGAACTTGGATTGAATAGATTTCAGTGATCGACTTATCTCTGTATTGTGGATCTCGTTCTAGTGGAACTACTTCCCCATTCATATTTTCTCATCAACTACACTTGTTTGCTTTGCTTGATAACTAACCCCCCCCCCCCCTTCCTTTGTTACTTTGCATGCTTACGAACACATAGATAGATCACTTCCTCCCTGTGGATTCGACCCTTGCTTGCCTCTACTACTTGTTTAGGTTTGTTAGGATTTTATTTGTTTAGGTGTCACGACGACAACGCCCTATCAAATTGGCGCCGTTGCCGGGGAGGCAAGTTTTGATTTTTCTGTGTGTTTGTTTGTGCGTGTTACCTCGGTGTGGACCTATCTTACGGTCCACACCCGTGCTACTAATTTTTGTTTTTCTCTCTTTTGCTTTTGATACAGATATGGAGTTCGGGGGAGAACCGCACAAAAGACCAGGCCCCTGCTCATTCTCGCCAGAGAGGGGACACTACCCAACTCCTAGTGCCTGCAGAATCTGTCATGATCCGTGGCATTCCACTGACGATTGTCCAGGACTTCCCGCATTCAGAGCAGCAGTAAATGCACGTCGAGGTGTGAACTCGCAGGGACCGAGGCAGGAGCACTTTCCGGACACCTACAACTCAGGGTGCAGGGAACACTATAACCCAGGTCCGTATGGAATCCAACCGCAGTACGAGCAACCATATTCATATGGAATCCAAGGACAGAACGCAAGTTTGCCCATGCCCGGTGCTGATGTATTCAACATCCTGATGCAAAGCATGGCAACCATGGCCCAGAGTGTCTCTTTGTTGGGGAAAGGAGTGGAAACAATAGTCCAACAACAAAGTCAAGCCCAACAACAACACCAAGAGGCGATTTCTAGTCTCTAGGGCCAACTGAACCAACTGACTCAAGCGTTGTTTGAGACGAAATCCAGACAACTATCAATTCTTGTGGTAGAGAACTCACGAGAGACCGTCTGTGCCATGACACTGAGGAGCAGGGCTGAGATTGAGGCTGAAAGGGTCAAGGAGAATGAGGTCCATGAGACCAAGGGAGAGCACCACGAAGAAAAGGAGGTCAAGGGTGAAAACAACGCTGAGAAGCCTCCTTACGTGGATGACTATGTGCGACCTTACTTTCCTCTTCTTGGGTCCGAGAAGCCTCCTGCGCTTTTCCCTGAAGCTCTGGCGGACACTAGGAGGCCAGTCAAGGACAACGACATGTTTGATTGGTTGAGCAACTACGAGGCAAACTCCCCTTCGCTCAAAATGGAGGACAACAACCCTCGCTTCAAGGAATTTCTAAAGGCGCTACACGAGATCAAGAAGAAGCAGAATGGGAAGAAAAAAGAGGAGGACGAATATGAGATGGAGAACATCGCCAACCGCCCCGCATCACCTCTCACCGCGACCCGGCGTGAAGTCCCAGTTATCTCACCGCCCCGCGGCGAGCATGACCGCGACCCGGCGACGTGCCTCAGTATCTCCACCGCGACCTCACCGCCCCGCGGCAATGACTACTGCCCCGCGGTGGACGAAGTACCTCCTAGCGCGATCTCGCCGCGGCCCGGTGTCCAAAATTTCAGATATGCTGGTGAGGTTTGGGTAGACACTTACGGGGTTGAACATCCGGTGCTGACTGAGGAAGAGTACTTTTTGAGATTTGAGGAGGATTGGAGCGACGATGAGGAGGAGTGTCATGTTCGCGAAAATACTCCAGAGACAATCGCCCCGGCAGTCCCCGATCCTCTAGAGGCTGCCTATGATGAGTTTTTGCGTCTTAACTCCTTCCCGCTCGTTGCATTACAGCCCGATATACCCTTTCCTGAGGCTCTGAAGGACACCCAAAAGGTGGAGAGCAACAAAGGCTTATTTGACACCTTCAGTGACTGCATAAAAACCGTTCCCTTGGTCACACTGGCGGACAACACCCCTCGCAGCAAGGAAATGTTAAAGGTGCTGGGCTTGATCAAGAAGAAACCAAAGGGGAAACACAAGAAGGATGCCTTGATGCAAGTGGTGAATTCTTACATGCTGGATACGGGGCAGGACATACATGCAGCCCCTGAGATGCTGGGTAGACCGTTTCGAAAGATGGCAAGTGCATTCATAGATATGAACGGCGGTCCAACCATCATGAAGTGCACAAGCATGGGGGAAAGGCTCAACATGGAGTATACAAAGAGGCATCCCCATGATCCAGACCCCAGGAGTTTGGTTGCTATGAGCAACCCGAGTTGAGGAGTTTAGAGTGGTATGTCAAGCCATGACAATAACTAAGGCGCTGTCCGGGAGGCAACCCGAGGTATGTTTTTCTTTCTTTGCTTTTCATTTTTTGTTTTTGCATTTTCTTTAGTGTGTTTTTGCCTTGTTTTTGTTCTTGTTTTTGTTTCCGACTAACCTGCAGGGAAGAGACCCATGCCTATTGAAGAAGGTGTTTACCACCAATGTAAGTCTTCTCTTCCCTACACTAAGTCACCCCCCGAAAAAACCTTAAACGGGGGGCAAAAAAACAAAAAAAATTAATAACGGGCCCCGAAAAAACCTTAAACGGGGAGTAAAAAAAAAGGTACCGAAGGCCAGCTGTCCAGAGTTCCCCATGGAGATGGTGCGCATCATGTTGTCAAGGAGGAAACCTTAGCCCCACACATTATTTAGCAACGATGATGGCCCTACATTCGACAGCTGAGGAGGAGGAACGCTAGAGCCCCCACCATGATTATATCTGGGCTCCACCATGTGTTCCTAGAAGGCCGTGCAACCCTACTATCATTATTTTATCACTATTCACCAAAATGGTTCCTTTTGGTTGCACAGTAGGAGAAGATTATAGAGTTGATGAAGACACCCGCCCAACACCAGAGACTTGGGCATTTATTGGGAAGACCGTCAGCGATCACCTTCAGTGTCCAAACAGCTTGGCAACGTTTGTGAGTTATTTTTTTTCTTTTCCCTCTGCTTCTATTCTTTTGTATTTCATTACATTGAGGACAATGCAATGTTTAAGCACGGGGGAGAGTTCTATACTTGCTACGTCGCTGAGGAGAAAAAAAGAATAAAAAGAGAAAAAAGCCAAAAATTGAAAAAAGGCATACATTAGAAATCCTGGGATAGATCAAAAACCCGAAAGGGTGGCCTAGGTAATAAGCAGGTGGTTTGGACCAGCATTAGGCTGGGGTAATATGTGGTCAAGAGTGACGTGAGCTTATGTGAGTACATCTATTGGAAAATGAAATGAGTGGCTTGGTGAAAACCCGAAAGGGCGCCTTGGCAAAATGAGCGAAAAAGAAGAAGAGTGATTTTAGGATTTCTCATTATTCTTGGCGAGGCGTCATAAGAAGAGGAGTCAAAGAAGGATTGTCGGGTAGGTCACTCTAGGAGGCATAAGAAAATAGATGGGAGATAGGATTAGATTTTGTTTCACTCTATGGTGTTTGGGATAAGCTTGGGGGAAGTACTCTGCTTTCCTTTTAGCTTGGATGTGTGGGTGTTGAGATTTATTGAGTTGTGTTGTATTGTGTTGATGTGCTGTGCGTATGGTTTTGGTTGTCTGGAGCTGATGGTTGAGTTGTTGTAGTCACTGGTTTCATGTTTGCTCACACTTCCTGAGACCTTGGTGTTTGATGATTGGAGTATGATTGGTTTTGATTTACTCGGGACGAGTAAAGGTCTAAGTGTGGGGATATTTGATAGGTATCATTTCATGCACCTTAACTAGTGATTATTGACATATTTTAGATGGAGTTTTGGAGTAGATTTAGGCTAAGTTTGTAATCCAGAAGAGTAGTTGAGAAGTGAAGATATCCAAGGTTTTACGGCTTAGATGGAGATGATGGAGATCTGCTGGAATTTATTGGAGAAGATTACCAACACTTGGTAGTAAAGAAGAGCAGAAGAGGAGCTGAAGAGAGAAGAATGGCGCCCCGCGCCAGAGCCACCGCGACCCGGCGATGGGTCTCAGAGAAGGATGCCGCCTCGCGGTGGAAATCACCGCCCCGCGGTGGAAATCACCGCCCCGCGGTGGAAATCACCGCCCCGCGGTGGAAATCACCGCCCCGCGGTGGGAGTTGGCGCCCTGCGGCCATCAACGAGAGGCGAAGTAAATTAATTAAGAGGCCCGCGTGGTGATGCTGGAATTGAAGGAGTTTGGGCCGTGAGGATAAAAGGCCCATGAAGAAGAACGGCCCAGCTGAGGAGAAAAGCCCCGTGTGAAGGAGTTGTTGACACGCGTAAAATGCTGAAGCTGAGAGCTGAAGAATTGGAGTGATGATGTCAGCGCGAGGTCAGCGGTCTGATGTTGTTGAAGGTGGGCCACGCATGTGATGCTTGTGTTGGGCCGAGTGAGACGAAGTGGGCCGAAGCTGATGAACGTGCTGCTGACGAGATGCTTGCACGAAGGAGATACGGGATTAATTTCCCGGGATTTCGTTCGTTTATTTCCTTTAATTATTTTATTATTATTTCCTTTTATTATTTTTATCTCTTTTAGAATTAGGTTAAATACTCTTTGTTTTCCTAGTTTTCAGAATGAAGTTTTGAAGTTTTGCAGTTTTGAAGTTCTTTTCATTTTGCCTCCAGGGTTCCAACCCATGGAGAACTAAACATCTTTGTTCTGCTAGACGTTTGAAGCAATACAGTTGATTCGGTTATGAGATTTCTATTCCTTGTTCTTATTCTTATGTGTGTTGGTTTGATTCTCTCGGTTATATTGATTATTGATTTATCATTATTCTTCATAGTCTGGCCAGCTAGGTTGAGTAATATTTATCAATTGCTAGGATTGCATATAGGGGTTCCGAGTGCATATCTAGTGGCAAACACAATTGTGCGTATAGGGGTCCCGAGCGTACAATTGTGAGTGAGAATCAGTTGCATGTTAAGTAGGAGAGTGAGTACTTGTACGTCTTTCTACTTGCATGTATCCTATATCCTTGTATGCATTGTTATTGCTTTGTTGGTGGTAAAGTACCCCGGTCTGGTACCGCATGACAGGCGTGACTGGTGTGTTTTATCATTGGCATAGTAATAAGTCTATCGACAACTGTGAGAATCGGTAGTACTTAAGATCAGGGTGGGAACAACCATAAGAATAGTTAAAGAACTTGGATTGAATAGATTTCAGTGATCGACTTATCTTTGTATTGTGGATCTCGTTCTAGTGGAACTACTTCCCCATTCATATTTTCTCATCAACTACACTTGTTTGCTTTGCTTTGCTTGATAACTAAAAACCCCCCCTTCCTTTGTTACTTTGCATGCTTACGAACACATAGATAGATCACTTCCTCCCTGTGGATTCGACCCTTGCTTGCCTCTACTACTTGTTTAGGTTTGTTAGGATTTTATTTGTTTAGGTGTCACGACGACAACGCCCTATCAAAATCCATGTATTTAAAATGTTTATTTTCATTTGCAGCGTGTGGCGATGGGCAAGGCGTATGTTCAGGACATTATAGAGGCAGGTGGTGGCGATTTGCTACACTGGCAACATATATATGACATACTTGCCAGCGACGTCATCCCTGTAGCTCCTCCGCTTGTACGGGCATCACAGATGTCTTCTCAGCCCTCTAGTGCAGCCAAGTCTTCTAGTGCAGTCGAGACACGAGCGCGTTGGCAGCATGTGCATTCTATATTTGATAGAGAGAAGGCCGAATCATCTAGGATGGCAGAAGAGCGTGCAGCAGCTCAGCAAGCAACGTCTTAACCTATGCCGGCGGATCCTCCAGTTTGGGCACCAGGCGTGGATTCGGGCGACGATGTGTGCTTGGGCAGTGATTCCGAGAGTTGAGATAGACTTATTTTTGTAAAACGTTTATTTAGATGTGAAGGAGTGACTTTTGTAAAACATTTATTTCTAGTTTGACTTCTGTGTTCATCCATATTGGTTTTTGTAGATTTTCGTTCGGTTATTTCTACAAGAAATCGATAATAAATTACTTCATTAAAACCATAGAATACAATCCAACATTCGGAATAAAAAAACACATAAACATTCTAAAAATTTATAAATAGTACAACATTAGAAACAACATTAATACAAGGAATCATGAAGGTCCTACTCCATGCGGAAGACAATGTCGCTGACCACGTACAAAGAAACCTCCTCACGATTGGTAAGGTAATTTATCGCTGCTATGTCTTCGGCCCCTACAACTTGCTTCAACACACGAGGTAATGTGGCGGAGTGCGGGTAATAAAAGACCCTTCTCACAGCGGGCCACTCCTCTCCAGCAATCAACTTCACGAACTCCAAGGACTCTAATCCAGCGGTAACGATGTCTTCTTTCACCTCTACGGTCCCCCTCCATAACGGTGTGAATAGCCCACCTCCTGGGCCCCGTCAACCCGGACCAATTGTCTGCCCCGATAGATATTCAAAGGCATAGCATGGCGGTAAGTAATATAACGGCTTGGACTTGGTGATGACATAGAGGGTAATACGGGGTTTCTTTTTATATCCATATGATGTAGCAACAAAATGAGGTTTCTATTTATAGCCATTTCATATGACCGTTTGTGACAAATTTCACCATTCTAGGTAGGGTTGATCATCGGTCCAAACCTGGTCCGGACCGGACCGACTCGGACCGGACCGAAACCCGAAAGTCCAAATATGATGGACCGGAACCCGGACCGGGTCCGGACCGGCCCGGTCCTTTTTGGACCGGGTTTGGACCGGTTTATATTCTAGTTAAATTTAAATATAATTTAATCGATTTTAAACATGAAAAAACCCTCAAATCTAAATATAAATTACTCTTAAATATAATTTACCTTAAATCCTAAACCCTAAATCTTAAACCTCAAATGTAAAAAAATCTCAAATCCCTTAAAATTTTAGGGTTTTTTAAAAACACCGGACCGGACCGGACCCGGACCGGACCCGGATTTCCGGAAGTATGTATTTTTCAGTATGCTATTTTAATATGTTTAATAAATAGAAATGTTTAGATTGTACGGTAATTAAATATGCATGAATGGATTTCATATATTATGCACTAATAAATTTGAATTAGATTGAATTAATGGATGGAATATTCATATTAGAGATTAGAAATTGTGTAATTATGTTGTTGTTGTAAAATGAAATGATTTCATAAATTGAAAATGAAATGAAAATAAAAAAATGAGAAAATGTTATAATTTTAAAAAAAGTATAAATGAAATAATGAAGTAAATTGGAAATAAATAAAAAAATAGTTAAAAAAATTTAGAAATTGTTCTAAATAAATTATTTTAAATATTATTATTAAGAAAATTAAGTAAATATTTATTTAATTAATTCGTAATTCAAGATATTAATTTAATTAATTCTGAAAAGTAAATAAGTAAATATTTATTTAATTATTTAATTAATTCCTTGAAAATATTATGTAACAATTGGAAATATTGTAATTATTCTAATTCAATATTAATTATCTATTTAAGTTAAATAAATAGTTAATAGTTCTTAATTCAAGATAAAACATATTTAATGAAACAAATATTTCTATTAACTTTTTTACTATATTTTTCCAAAATTCGTAAAAAGGCGGTACAACAGTCGTTGCATTCAGTTCGACAGCCGTACAAAGGGTCTCGTCGATTGGGACATCGGCGGGTCACAGGATCGGCCCGACGCGGCGACGGAGGTACGGCGGATTTAGGTTCGCGACTAGATGCTGCTCAGGTAGACGACGCATCTATGTCGGATCCCGGGGCCGATAGTAGCGACGCGTCCATGCCCGACGCCGATGTCGACGCCGCCGACGTATTCGACGAGCATGCATTGACAACGGCCTTAGAGCGGGATTATGCCGAGGGCATTGAGCCCCCTCCCATTTCGACGACCGAGGACTTGGGGAGGGACGATACGCCTCCTTCTCCCGTTCCAGAGGCAGCGGGACCGGGTGTACCCGAGCCAGCGGCCCCCCCTCCTCCCGTGGTAGGTGCGGCTCCCGAGGGGGAGGAGCAGGAGGAGGCGTGGATGCCAAGAGGTCCCCGATCGCGCAGTCTCTTGGTGACATACCCGACGCACGTCACTGCCGTTATTTGGATGCATACGGAGCGACTTACGCACGACCCTCCCCCGCCACCCGTGGATCCCGATCTGGTACGTATTTTATCAAATATTTAAATAATAAAAAAATTAATATTGTAATTAATAATATTTTTATTTTATTGGGTTTCAGTTGAAGAAGATACTGAAGCCGTACACCCGCCACCCGCATTTCTTCGTTAGTCTATGCAACAAACCGGCGTATGCCAGTATTTTGCATAGGGGGCAAAATTTCAAAAAAAAAAAAAACAACGGCCATATTTTTCAAATCTGCAACGGCCATTTTTTTCTCTACGCAGATACCTGCGTAGAGAAAATTCCTCCTCTACGCCAGAATCTTGCGTACGCAGGATTCTGGCGTAGAGGATTGTAGTGCGAATGGGCAAAAAACGTAGTGTATATAGCGGCTTCGTTAAAATATTATACAATAATAATTTTTTATTTATTATTTTTGTGTTAAATAAAATAATATTTTAATATTCATTTTATAAAATTCTGACACGACGCTCTCGACCCGCGGGGTCGACCCGAACCCATACCTGACCCATAATCGACCCGACCCGCAATCGACTCGATCCGTAAATGACCCGACCCGATATGCTTAAACCCAAACCCGACCTGTTTCACCCATTTGACCCCTCTTTCTTCTTGTCTTACTAGGATTCGAAGGGTATTAGGATTTCATGTTAATGAGTATTGACTGCAATCCTTGGTGTCAGCTGGCTCACTTGTCTCTCTAGTACGACAGCACGTGTTACACGCCTTCCATCAGTGTTAATGTGTTACTCGTATGTTATACGGAGTACTCCCTCCGTCCCATAATGTTCGTCCTGTTTCCGTTTTGGGCGTCCCCTTTTGTTTGTCCTACTTTCCTTTTTTATCCATCTTTTCTTTCCAATATTACCCTTATTCATTCCATCTTTTACATCATTTTATCCTTACCTTACACATCCAATCATTCTCACCTACCATCTTCATCCATCTCAAACTCCATTAATATCCACCATTTTTATCCATAACCTAAAACTTAATCAACCATTTTCCATTAACCTAATTAATTAAAATGTTAATTAATTAATTAAACTAATAAAATTAACAAAATTAACCAAACTACTCCTAAATTCATTAACTTAACCCAAATCCATTTTTTTAACCAAACTAACCCAAACCCAAACCCATAATTTATCCTAACCCAATATCCCTAACCCATATTAACCTACCCCTAATCTACCCATTTAACCCGGCCTAATCTATCCAGCCCAATTACCGAAACCCTAATCTACCCAGCCCAGCCCATTTCCCACCCTAACCCTAAATACCCCCTTCTGAGCTCTCTCTTCACTCTCTCGTCTCACTCTTCGCCGCTCTCTTCTCTTTTCTTCTTAGCTCTCTCATTCTCTCTGAAACCCTAGATCTGAGCTCTCTCGTCTCCTCTCTCGTCTGAGCTCTCTTCACCTCTAGTTCTCCTTTGTGCTCTCATCTGACTTCTCGCTCTCCAGAGAAGGTGCCTCTCCTTCTCTACGCTCTCGTCTGATCCCTCTCTTCTATTCTGAGCCCTCTCTGAAACCCTAACTCACAAAAATGATCTCGATCTGTTGCAGATCTGCTCGCCGGCGGTTAATCTGCTCTGGCTGCCCCCAAAACACAGAAAAGGCTTGCTCCTCGTCTAGATCTACCCAGATCTCCCAAAACCCGCCCAAAAAAACCCTAAATCTCAGAGATCGTTGCTTTGAAAACCCCGGTCCCCTGGGTTCCCTTCTCTGTTTGCATAAAAAATGGGTGATTCGGACATATTTAAGTCCGATGGGTCTTGGACTTCTGATGCACTTTTTGTTGCTTGCTCTCAAGCTCCACAGTGCGAGTGGGGTGGCGATTGTGTTGGGGATCATAGATTCACTCATGTTGGCTCAGAGGAAACTGTGGAGGGGAAGCTACGCGAAGAGCCCCCCAGAGATCGTTGAGCTCCCTGCTACCCCTGAGTTCGTTGAGCTCTTTCCTACCCCTGAGATCGTCGTCCTCCCTGATTCCCCTGAGATTATTGTAATCCCTGATTCCTCTGACGATGAAGCTGCGAGATGAATCGTCCCCGGTTATGGTGATGTTGCCTCTAATTCTGATTTTTAGCCAAGTCTCACTCTTTTTTAGTTGTTTATGCATGGGTACTTTTGCTGAGATTATTGCTCTGAATTATGCATGTTGTTGAATGAGTTTGTTGTGCTATTGACTGAGACATTGGTATTCTGTTTTGTTGTTGATGTTCTGATGACTAAGACATTGGTATTCTGTTTAAGTTGATTCTCTGTTTTGGTGTGTTGGTGTTCTGTTTTGGTGTTGCTGTTCTGATGTTGGATTATGTTGTGTTGCCTCTGTGTTGTGATCGGTGATGATGCATGATAACTGAGATGCAAAACCTTTATGTTCACTAGACTTCTGATGTGCCATGGCAACACTGTGTCACATGTAATTGATTGATGCTTATGTGTATGTTAAGGTACTGTGATTGGTATTGTATCTATGAGGGTTATGGGGACATCCGAGATTATTTATGCATTTCAATGATGAAGTCTTGAAACTGAGATGCAATACCTTTAATGTCACTGCCTTAATGTGCCATAGGAACACTTTTACATGTGGTTGATTGTTGCTTATGTGTATGTTGAGTCTTGTGATCGGTCTTGTGTCTATGATGGCTATGGGGACATTTGAGATTATTTGTGTATTTCAATGATGAAGTCTTTTTGCTGAGATGCAAGACCTTAATATCACTGCCTTAATGTGCCATAGGAACACTTTCACATGTGATTGACTGATGCCTATGTGTATGTTAAGGTCTTGTGATTGGTCTTGTGTCTATGATGGCTATGGGGACATCTGAGATAATTTATGCATTTCCCTTGTCTGTCCCGAAATGTTTGTCCTAAAGTTCTAAAAGCTCTTGTGATTGGTGGTGTTATTCTCCTTGAGTCTATCTATGATGAAGTCTTGAAACTGAGATACATTCCCTGCATGTTCACTGTCTTAGTGTGCCATTGGAACACAGTCAAATGACTGATTGATGCTTATGTGTATGCTAAGGTATTGTGAATGGGTTTGTGTCTATGATGGTATTAGGGACATCTGAGATCAAAGCTATGTCATTGTTGTGCCATTACTTGTGCTTGTTTACAAAATTACAAAAGTTCTTGTTCTGTACATAAAATGTTCAATCTTTGTCATATATTGCTAAATAAACTGACTGTCTTCAAGTGCTTCTTCAGTGTCTTGATCTTCAACTTCTGTTGTCCCTTGTTGACTCTGTTGACCTGCTATTGATGTTCCTGCTTGATCTGCTTGTTGTGCACCCCCATGCACTATGTCCCATGCTTCTATGATAGCCCACATAGGTGCCTTGATCTCTCTTAGTAGATTTCCTTGAGCCATTAATTTTTTCTTGTTTACATGTGGCAAATCATACTCATTGCCTCCCTTGCTTTTAAGTATTTCATTCATAACAAATTATAGTGTCATCCACACATCTCTTAGAGTTGTAGGGGCCAATTCAAAAAATGCTTCATGCATTGCTTCTATCATATGATCAATACTTTTTGGCATCTTCTTGTGCATGAGTGACTGAATGCTTCTAAAAAATCCTAGATCTAAGATGTTTACATCTGGACTAATAGCTGGCTGTTGTATTAAGATGAAAGTGAATCCATCCTGAATGTATACCTGTTGCCATTCTGGATCTCTTTGAGTTATATGGGCTTTTGCATTGTCTTATTGTATGAATATAACTCTTTGAGCTCCATCTTGTGGCCACTTTGCCTTGATTGCTGGAATGATTTGGTTTATCAACATGTTCCTTGTCACTTGCTTGTTGACTGATTCAACTAGCTTTGTAACTAGTGTCCCCTTCTCTCTGTTTTTGGATGACCTTTTTGCTGCTTGTTGATATGTGAATGGAAAGATTCCTATCTTCCCATAAAAAATGCACTGTCCCTCTGCATCAAATCTAGGCCTTGCTACAACTGCAGTGAACATAACTTTGGGAATGAATTTAGATGAATTTGCAGCTCTGTACTTGCCCCTTTCATTTTGTGCTAGATATACTCTCTGTGATTTCTTTGATAGAAAAAACCACTTCTCATCCAAGTGTACAAAATCAAACATTGGATAATACACTGATTTTTCTTCTACTGTATCCCCACAAAGTAACTTCAGTACCCAATCCAACCTAGCCTTCTTATGTCCCTCACTCAAACCAGGATGGATTGGATTTGTATGTGGCTTTATTGTACCTTGTTTGACCATCCTATGCACTTTGGTCTTTGAAAGACTAAGCTTGCTAGCTAAGTCTCTAATGCATGACCTGTCTCCCATGCCCAGTGCTGTGATTGAATCCATCTCTACTTGAATTCCTTTTCTACCACAGTTGTGATATTTTGTGCTTAGATTGTACCTCTGATGTGCATTATGTTGCTTCTTTGCTGTGTTCCAAAGTCTGCCTATGCACCTTGTTGACATTTTGAACTCTTCTGCAGCTTTCTTTATTACACCATGTGGTAATTGTCCCTCTCTAGATATTGCTAGTAGAGCATTCAATATGTGCATTTTTTTATCACTGTTGAGCCTGGTATTATGTGTTGGCTGATGATGTTGTGTTGCCTCTGTGTTGTGCTCTGCTTCTGATGACTGTCCCTCTTCATCTCATGGTTCCTGATTGAGATCAAAGCTATGTTCACTATCTTGTTCCATGTCCCCTGATGATTGTCCCTCTTCGAACTATTCTCCATCATAAATGTACTGTTCATCTGGAAGTGGAGCTTCATTTAAGTCCCATAAAGCTGAGGCCATGACACCACCAGGCTGTGATGCAGAGACTGTTTACTTGCTTAATTTTGCTCTGAATTTTACTGTAAATTTGAATGTAAATTCTGTAAATTCATTTCCCAAAGCTGTAATCCCCTTTTATACTCTGTTTAGGGGCAATTTTGTCAGGGCAATTATGCCCTAAGTCCCCTTTTGTTTAGGGCAATTATGTCCCCAAAAATTGTAAGTGATCCGTGTGCCCCTAAAATCAGCCTTCTCATTGGCTGAAATTTGATCTGTGGTAAATAACCACAGATTGCACTGTAGCAGGTCATATCCTCTTGTATACTTTGTTAATTTTCACTGTAGCAGGTCATGTCCCCAATTGTACTTTGTTAATTTTCTTAATCCAAGAGTTTTTTGTACTTTAGGACAAACATTTCGGGACAGAGGGAGTACTATAATACTGCATTAGCTGCTACGTACAATGCAATCATTTGTATTATTAATTCCAGTGTTTATTGGCACCATGTTTATGGAATTTTGATTTATATCATGAATCAAATGTCTTAATTGAAACATCAGAAAAAAAAAATTCCTCCCCAAAGGAAACTCATTTTATCAAAGGTATATGATCAGATCGATACCAAATTAGTTATACCATACAAGATTAAATAAATTAAAGAAAAATGTTCATGTGAGAATGAGCACTTAAGAGTAAGAACGTGAGAATGTCGAATGTGCATGAATTTATGATTGTATGTCTGTATGTGTATGACTTTAGTAGGTTGAAACTCATGCACATACATACAAAAATTCATGTAATTTTTGCATGTATGTTCATAAATTTGTGATTATATGATGATCATATGTAAATAAAAACTAACGCACATCACCATATGTGCATGTATATGCATATTTTTTTTACTAGTTAGGTGTGTGATTAGACCTGTCAAAAACTGACCCAACCCGAAAACCCGACCCGACCCGACCCGAAAGGACCCGAACCCGACCCGAACGTCACTGGGTCAAGAAGGACCCGAACCCGAAGGACCCAAACCCGACCCGACTCGACCCGAACGCAAATCCGAGCTCGCGGGTCCCCTTTATTTTGTATATTTTATTTCATTTATATTAAATATTTTAATATACTTTATTAAATAATAATATAATATTAATTATATTATTATAATTATTTTATTAAAGTTAAAAATCATAATAATAATCATAAAAAAAGGGCATGTTCGACCCGCTGGGTCAACCCGAACCCGACCCGCCCGACCCGAAAATTTTATCAACCCGATCGACCCGAACCCGATTTGACTCGAACCCGACATGACCCGAACCCGACCCGTCCGACCCAGTTGACAGGTCTATGTGTGATTATGTATAAGTTAAAACTCATGAACATACTAACAAAAATTCATGTACACCTCAAAATGAGTATGGATTTTTGCATGTATGTACATATATTTTTTACTATAGATGCGACTATATGTAAGTGAAAACTCATGCACATACATACAAAATTTCATACACATCTTGTGATATGTATGGATTTTTGCCCGTATATGCGTATTCTAACGTTCTCATCACCTTTCTCACTGGATCGACATCCTAAATTTAAAACACATAATTACAAAATTTGAAAATTGACCATTCAAAATTCCGGAAGCACCTCCACAATCCAAACTCCAAAGTATGTCATTGTATTTTAGGGTTTTCTAATTTTAAAAAAAAAAACCACAATTGTCATAGTATTAGTAGCGTACATAGTTGGGAATCATATAATTTGTGTACTCTAAAATGAGTGCTCATGTCTCTTTCACCTACTCTTATGAATACAGCTATCACAAGCCACTACTCCCCTTCATTAATTTATTCCCCTTATCACAAGAAATAATAACTAAAAATAGAAGAAAAATGGAATCTTTTTCAATTCATTGATACTCTTCTCTCCAGTATTCACACCCACATAAAACAAAGAGCGATGAAGATTGAGAAAGGTGCAACTGGGCACGCCTTAGAATAATGTTGTGTTGTAAGACACTGTTTAATTAGGTCTACCAACTGGTTGTTAGCCTCTTAAACCGTTCGAAGCAAACAACAAACAGCAACCCACATCAGTAGCACCATCCAGCAACAATAACAACCACCACACTTTTGGTTAGGGTTCATTTTCTTGATTTGTTAAGCATTTCTTTTTGGGATGCTTAATTTCTGGGAAAACATTCAACTGGGATTTGTACCCACATAGGGGGTTTTGTTGTGTCCCCACCTGAGAAAGAGTAATTGGGCGTGGGAATTGATTGATATAATGATTGATAAGAAAAAATTATATCGAAGGGTTGTTGTGTTGTTTACTGTTCAATTTGCATTATTTTATTCTGGGTTATAATAAGTATGATACTGTGATGCTCTGTCATTGTTGATTGGGAAGAAAAAAGGGTTTTCTGTGAGTTATTGAAGATCTCTTATTCTCTTGGGATCAGTTGGTCCCTTTTATGTGCAGCTCTTTTTGTTTCCATGCTCTTCCAATTTATTATTTTTCTGTTTGCATGATTGGAAATAAAAGATGCATAGCTATTGTAATTGGTGTTCTTTGAGAGGTTCTTCAAATTCTCTTTCCCCTTTTCTCCCTTTTATTTTCTGCTCTTTTTATCTTTTCTATCCCCTTCATACATCATCTGTTATGCTGATGATGTTTTGATGAGGGATTCTGTACTTGATGTGTTCTTTTGATGTGTGTTTGACTTGATTCAGCTTGTTTATGACCCAAAGTTGTTGAAAGAATAGTGCTGTAATAAGCAGCTGCTGGTTCAATTGTATCTTCTTTCAGATATCTCTGAACTTTGATGATAGGGTTTCCAAATTCTTAATTTGACCCAATTTTGGAAATTTTGAGGCAGTTCATGGGTTATAAGCTAATGTTCAATGATCTTCTTGTTTCAACCATCCCCTAATTTTGATATTGTCAATGCTTGATTTTACTAAATCATACTTATATTAAAATTGGTATATCCAATCCTCTGTTTTCCTGGCTTATATATATATCATATATAACTAATGAGATTATTAGACTAACCCTTTGATTTGTGCTGTATTTGTGAGTTACAGGTTTTTGAAGTGATCATGGGATGATAAAATCATCACACAAATCCTGCTGGACAAGTGCTATCCTTGGTTTGTAGTTCTGCACACCTGAATCAAACTCTTCTAAGCTAAAGACAGAATCCAAATGTCGGGTTTTTACCCGAATTCAAGTGCTCAAGTAGACGTCTTATCAACTCCATATGTCCAAGATCAGAAGTTCACTTCATACTCAGAGTCACCCATGATTCATCATGGCAACATGATGATGTATCTCCACGGAGCGTCTTCTGATGGACCCTTCTCTGAGATTGCTCCAGGAGCTTCAATGTCAACCCACAATGAAATGGTGTTTATTCCACCCAACGGCAACCATATTCCTATGCAGTCCATTGGTGGGCAGGCATTAGACGGTGAACGAAAACTCAATGGCTTGTCACTGAGTCTCAGCACACATTTGTCAGCTGCAATTCCACCAGCCTCATTTGAGCAATTCTCCAATCCAGAGATCTCTCCTGTAGGATATAATGTGCACCAATACGAACAGGCTGGCGCTGCAAGAGTTATTATGAAGTCTAGATTCCTGAAGGCGGCACAGCAATTGCTTGAGGAGGTGGTTAATGTTCAGGATGCATTGAAACAACAAGAGTCTGGGAAAGATCAGAGTATGAAGAAGGTTGAGGATGGGACTACTGAGTCCAAAGACAAATCTACTGCTGCCTCGGGTGTTAATGAATCAGCAAGTGTCCCTTGTGAGGAGCTTTCGGCTACTGAACATCAGGATTTACAGAATAAGTTGGATAAACTCTTAGCCATGTTAGATGAGGTGAGTCCATCTTAGTCTATTTTCTTCTACTAATGTTCATTTTTTTCATTTGTTTTCTTTTTCTTAATGTTTTGCTTGGATTGAATATTGAAGCTTCTTAAAAATCTCTGATTATGTGGACTAGATGGAAAATTCTGGATATAATCTGACTTGTCTGAATTCTAGATAATTGTGATCATCACTATGCTTTTCGTCATGTCCTGTGGATTGGACGTGGATTGATTGAGAGATTTGACTTTAAGTTTGAGCATATTCTTGTTCTGGTATGGTTAGGCTGAGAAATTCTTCTAATGGAATTCAACATCTTTATGTTGGTATCACAGGCTGTATAGTAACAGAAAAACCAATCTCAAATAACATTTCTTGGCAAACTGTTAAACTCGGGTAGGAATCTCTATAAGAATTTGAATTAAACTGCTCTCATGTTGAAAAGATTCAAGTTAGTGTTGATTATGAATGAAAAAGGGCAACACTGGATGATCATGAATCTGGTCTAGCGTACTTGATCTGCGTGGATTGGCCTAGTGCAATGTGTGAAGACAATTTTCCGTGGTTCCTTGAGGGATGTTTAAGTGCTGACTTTCTAGGATCATACTTTCTTTTTTCTTAGCACATATAATGTGCTATGCTTTTGCTTGCTCATCTCACATTGAATTATGACCTAAATCTATCATGTATCCATGTTCTTGGCGTCGTAGGTAGACAGAAGATACAAACAATATTATCATCAGATGCAAGTCCTGGTGTCTTCTTTTGACATGATTGCTGGCTGTGGAGCGGCTAAACCTTACACTACATTAGCCTTGAAAGCAATCTCACGCCACTTCCGCTGCTTGAGAGACGCGTTAAGTGTTCAGATTCAAACAACCCGGAGAAGTCTTGGGGAGCAAGACTCTGGTCAAGGAGGAGTCATACCTCGTCTTCGCTATGTTGACCAGCAAATCAGGCAGCAAAGGGCCCTCCAGCAGTTTGGCATGATGAGGCATGCTTGGAGACCTCAGAGAGGTCTTCCAGAGAATGCTGTTACAACTCTTCGTGCTTGGTTGTTCGAACACTTCCTTCACCCGTACGTTATTCACCACTTCTTCAGTACATCTCTATTCTTTTTGTTAGAAACTCATGTTCATTAATTTTTTAGTACTTTTTGGTTCTGTCTTCTGTTTGGTGTGCTGCAGTTATCCAAAGGATTCAGAAAAGATCATGTTGGCAAGACAGACAGGTTTAACCAGAAGCCAGGTGAGTAAATCCTTTTTTTTCTGGCTTGATACTACATTTGGATTTACAGACTGCATGAGGTTATACTCCCTCCGTCTAATAATACATGTCTTTCTAACATTTTTCACACTTTTCAAGAATGCTATCAGAAAATACTATTTTACCCTTATTTAATAGTTTATTTTTCCACTTTCTTGGAAACTACTACTAATTGTTCACTAATAATTACAACGGCAAATGTGTAAAGTAAATGTCAAAATAGCTAAAAAGGCAAGTATTAATGGACAAAAGATAAAGGCTAGAAAGACCAGTATTATTAGACGGAGGGGGTATTAAACACATTTCATAAGAAGTCAAATGGAGAAATTTTCATGAAGTATATATGGTGGAACAGGTAGGGAACTGGTTCATAAACGCGCGAGTGCGCCTTTGGAAGCCAATGGTTGAGGAGATGTACAAAGAAGAGTTTGGTGAAGCCGAACTCAACTTGAAATCCTCACCTGAAAATGCAGCCACAGCAGCAGGGGAGCTGCAAGAGAGCTTTAGATCCATGGCTGATGGTGGCCATCATTGCAACGAGTCCAAGACGAGTGTTGACCATCATACTACTGACATGAGCCACTCTACAGGAAGAGCGGGCTTCATGGCGAGTCCTCATGGAGGTGATGATAGGCACAAAGGACTCATGAGATTGCATGACAATATGAACAACCATGGGTTTTACCCACAAGATCAAAATGGAGCCATTGCATTCCAAGCCCCGGAAGTAGGAAGGTATGGGGTTAACAGCCAAGTTTCCCTTGCACTGGGCTTGCGACGTATTGATGGCGCCTCTGCAGAGAATGCAGTTGGGCCTGAAACGGCCGAGTATTCCTACTTTGGCCAAGTTAACCAACAACAACAACAACACAAATTTGGTAACTCTCACTTGTTAGATGATTTTGTAGTCTGACATGGTTGTTGGAGGTTCTTGCGGTTTGTTTTCGTGAAACCGATTGTGCTATTTGGAAGGGGAAATGATTGGGGTAGGCCATATATACAATGAACATGCCTCATAAGACAAGGATTTTGAATGGTGCATATGATGGGGCTACATTCTTACCTTGTATAAATGTGGGACTATGATTTGTACAATTGATTCCTAGTTGTAATATAGTAGATATATACTAGGTTGAAAGGTTTAGCTTGTATTTTGTGAAAGATCACATCTTTTCTTGTGTAATTTGCACCAAGAAACAATAGAACATCTGTAATTACCATATACCAGAAGTGTGTACCATCCAAGTTGAATAAGCAGGATAATAAAGGTTTTGGGTTCTTTTTGGAAAGATTTGTGTGCATAGTTTGAGGTTTATGAATTTGATGTTGTTAATATAAAGTATTATTGCAAATTCTCATAGCTAATGAGTGAACTGTGGTTTCACTTATTGCAACTACCATTTCTTTGGGTTATGCTCTACTACTGAGAAATGCTAGCAAATAATGTGTGAAAATTATCCAATGAGAAGACACAAATTGCTAGAAGGGAAAATAATCATTCAAAAACAATAATATTCATCTTTTCTGAACTTTTTTAGCTACATTTTCTGAGCAACATCTTCCCTTTTGATTCTTCCAGAGTTGAGATGAATGCATAGAGATTTAAAGAAAGGCTGCTTTCAATAATATTCTGATGTATTTATGTGCCAAAGTATTGCAGAAGAGTACGTTTCTTCTGTGGAAACAAATCTTACCAGTGAAATGCTTGATTGATTCTCTCAGCTTTGATGGTGGACAAGGAGATGAGGATTTGCCTTCTTACATGAATATCTTTGAAATTAAGTTTAGTACAAAATTTCAGCAATATTCAGATTATGCAGGCACCAAAAATTTGTATCCAATAAGATTCTGACAACTGGAGGCCGCAGACAAACAAAGCTGGTGTTATAAGTTGCCCAAAAAAGCATCTTTTTTACCCCTACTGACCAAACCCTATAAGTCACAACACAACACCACACACACATAATCAGTCTCATCAGCCAACAAAAATCATAACCAATTTAATTTTGTGAGGTAAAACTGTAACAAATGGGCATCATGAGAATTAATACTGGATATACTATGTACACGGACTGCTTGAAATATTTTTTTTTTCCCTTTCATTTTTGTTTTGCTATGCATTTTTATTATTGAGAGATTGTATATGCTGCTCAAAAATAAAAAAAGAGAGAGATTGTATATAACTAAGCAGTGTGCCTTCACCATCCACCTTGCAATACCTAACAGGAAAGGTTTTAGAGATTCCCTTATGGGTGCAGTCCAGACTCACAAGCAGACAATCTTTAAAACTGGGAGTGCTAAAAGATAGCCCACTTTTTCATTCTTTGCAAAATTTTGCAGTTCATATAGAAAGCCCTGTTGGAAGAAATGAGAGAGAAGAACAAGCGCAGTTGAGAGAGAGAGAGAGAGAGAGAGAGAGAGAGAGAAAAGATTAAGTCTTTTTAGTCTGCCAAAGAAATGAAATTGCAGGAATACAAATGCAGGAGGACTGATGCCTTTGGTTAGCTTTCTTGTTTTGATTGAGGGAAAATGGGGGACCAACTTTATCTGTCAGTGTCACCCTCTTCATCTTTGCTTGGTTTATGTAGCTCTGCTTTTGTGGAGAGCTTGCACAGCCTATGTTTACTAGGTTCTACACACCTTTCTGCTTCAAATTACATGTTTCTTAGTGAAACAGACACACAAAAGCCTTCTCCTATTATCTTTGTAAATGTGTCATCAATCCAAACTCCAAAGGCATGCTAAAACTGCACCTACTATGTCCTTTTACTACAGTATAATATAGGAGTATAAAATATAAAAACAATCTTGTTTTCCTTTTACCTTATAATGTGCTCAGAGTGGTCTTCTTAATTAGCTTCAAATGAGCTTCTTCCTTTTGCCCTCTATTCAACAAGCGTACCAATGGTCTGTTTACACATGATCTTTCTCTCTGGAAAGTCTCTTACTTTGAACTTCTAGAGGCACTTGGGTTGGGTGTTTCTCATTTACCATTTTTAAGTTTATATTCAAGGATGTACTTTCACATCTAGTTTGAAGCTTGCTTCATTCTTCACTATTCCTACTGTCTGCTGTGTTTCAATGTGTTATAGTTTTTCAGTACTGTTTTCTTCACTTCTTCCTTTTATGGCTACCCATTAGATCACCCTCTTTTTCTAAGTGGCCCAACAATCCATCTTCATGTTCTTTTCAACCTACCTAGAGTGATATCATATCACTTGTGTTTCCAGTAATCACACTCTTATTTTCTTCACCATGAAACCTTATCCCAACTCATCTGAGGAATTTACAAGATATGATATGCTATTTTAAGTTCTCATCATTGCCTGTCCTCTACTTTCTGTGACTTTGATTTGGCTCTTTCTACAACTATCTTGATGAAGTTGACACATTGTTGTTTTTAGCAATCCTCACATTTCCCCTTTGAAAACAAACCCTTATTTTTTTGTGTGCTCAAAATCATGGTTTCAAAAGACACAACATTAGACCCAAGATCAAGCACCTTACACCACTTCCTCATGTCATCATCAGATCCAATCAACAGCCAAGATTTCAACCCTTATGGGTCTGTTTTGACACCCAACAGCACATGCCCAGAAGCAGCTGGTGTATTCCCCACCATCCACTCCCTAGGGGAGAGAATCTCCAGATCAGTAAACCTTGTCCAGGCTGATGAATTTGACATCATGGGTCATGAAAGCAGCCATGTCATGAACCTCTTTGGACCTCCAAACGGCGCGAATAGGCTCTCTTTGTCGCTCGCCTCTCAACGGCTTGTTTATGGTGCTGAAGAAGCATGTGCAAGTGAAGGCATTGGATACATGGGAGGTGAATGCACCTTTGTGGGTACCAATGATTTTGCTCCAATCAGCCACTCCTCTTGCCCTCCTTCCTACTCTAGATACTTAAGGCCGGCTCAATCGCTCCTCGAAGAAGCAGCAAACGTCCGTGGAGACGCTCTCGAGTTGAGTGATTTGAGGAGGCCGTTCCTCAGTGGCAGCAGAGGAGCTACTTCTGATGACCTGAAAGCAGAGCTGCTGAGCCTTTCTTGCACCTCTTCAGCCCACAAACATGAACTTCAGATCAAGATTTCAGAGCTCATTGCCTTGTTGGAGCAGGTGGGTGTCCCCAAAAACTGCCCAACAATCCATATTTTTATTGACCATGCTCAAATTTCAGTGATCTTTCACTTGGGTTGATTTTGCAGGTTGAGAACAAGTATGGGGAGTACTGCAACCGAATGCAGGAGGCGGTGTCGTCGTTTGAGGTGATAGCAGGGGAAGGAGCAGCCAAGGCTTACACTGCACTTGCACTTGAAGCAATGTGTAGACACTTCTGCAGCCTAAGGGAAGCAATACTGGCTCAGATTAAGGTGGTCATGAAGAAACTGTGGTCAGAAGTACCCCAGATCAGAACAGGCTTATCACATCTAAGCTTGTTTGATAGAGAAACAAGGCAGAACAGTGTGAGCATTCGGCAGCTTGGGTTAATGCAACGGTGTCAGAGGCAGGCATGGCGACCCATCAGAGGGCTGCCTGAGACGTCTGTCGCCATTCTTCGTGCCTGGCTCTTCGAGCACTTCCTTCACCCGTAAGCGGAGATAACACTCTTTCTTGGTTAGTTATTAAGAGTTGTGCATTGAGATGGTTGTGACAAATTGCAGGTACCCTAATGAGAATGAGAAGCTGATGTTGGCCTCACAAACAGGACTGACCAAGAACCAGGCACGAAAATTTGGCCCAAAACAACAATTCTCTTAAAGTGGCATGTTTCTATAGAAGATGAGATGAAATGACTTTTTTTCTTTCTTTCAATCTTTAGGTTTCAAATTGGTTCATAAATGCAAGAGTGAGATTCTGGAAGCCAATGATAGAAGAGATGTATACAGAGGAGTTAGGAGAGTCTTCTTCTCCAGGGGATTCAGACCCTTTCTTTTCAAGCAGCTGCGGTTCTACTAGGGAAGGTCAACTTGATCCTGCTGTAGATCAATGAATGCTACTGTCTTGTGCTTCAAGGAAGAAGAAGAAGAAAAACCACGAAGTAGGCTAAGTAGCAAAAGGCTTAGTAACCCATCTGAATCATGTAACTTAAAATGAAATGTGTTCTTAGAAAACTTCATTTTCACATCTTCTTCACTTGAGCTTTCCTGGGCAAGTAATGGAGGCAGCAGAACTAGTTGAACAAAAACAAACAAGCATTATAAAATGCATCATTCATACCCCTTATACCATGGGGTTCCTGATCTGGTTTCAAGTCTGAGAACTCTAAAACCATACACTCAGCCATCTTTCTACAGACCTTCAACTACGAAATCAATAACCCTAATGGTTGTCAGCAGTTCATATTACGAAACCACCTCTTACGCTTTTCATAGCTATTGAAAGAGAAAAAGGATCAAAATAATAATACCTAACAAACCCAGATAGGTTTCGAGCAGCAGCCCAGCTTTATGGTTGACTGATTACAAATACTTGTGTCAACAAAATGGTTAAAAGCCAAGGAATGAAGAGCCATGGTTGATCTCCAAATGTGTTTAAACTAGGAGGAAAAAACAGAAAGAGAAACCTTGTAGATTTAATAAGATCATCACCCCCGAGATCCGAACCAGCAGGCTCCACATCTATTGGCTGAAAAGTTCAATCTTTGCGATACTTCCCCCAGAAACCCCTCCTCTTAGCAGAGTCGTTCTCAGAAGTTGATCGAATCCACTTGGATCCAAGTGAAAAGTGCCGCTTCAAGAAAGGCTTCCCAAATGACATCTTTGAACTGGAACTAGCCTCCATCTTCTGGAGCTTCTTTTCTTGCTCTGAAGTACTCTTGTCACCTTCAAAGTTGTCCAAATCATTGTCAAAGTAGCTGTCCATGACACGGTTTTTCAGTTTCTTGTGGAATCTCATCTTCAGCTCGGCTTCTGCTTTCATTACCTTTCTGGACATCTTCAAGACTTGTTTCTCTCCAACTGTACAAATCGGGCAGGCAGGGTCGTATTTGTTGGTCTCGGATGTCATGTTTTCCAAGCACTCAGCATGGTATACATGACCACAAACCAGCACAGCAACAACAGGCACCTCATCACCAACAAAAGAAGCTCTTTCTGACAACAACTTTGAGCATGCCCCACAAGTTCGAAGATCAATAGACGGGGAACAAGAAAATCTGCTGCTTGATCCACTAATCTTATGACGGCCAGACCCGAAATGTTCACTATCAAAAGACCACCTTTCCCTCTGAGAAGAGGCTACGAGCTCAGAGAAGGTGCGCAGTGACCAGCCATCAGAGGACCCACCTTGGGAGCCAGTTGTGAGGTCATTGCCAAAAGTGGGGAGTACAAATGAAGTCCTTCCTTCAGACAACGAATTGCTGTTTGGGGATTTGAGACCTAGAATTCTACTGTCTGAAATCTGCCGAAACAGCTGGTGTCCTGGAGAGCGCCGGGCCCTTCTTGATGGAGTCATGCTTGGCTGGGTTAGTTGACGCTGGGAACATGATGGACCTGCCCTCAGAGTTGAGAAAGAGGGTGGTGACATGGAGAAGGGAAGCTTTGATGAAACTGTTTCCGATATTTCTGGTGAACCAATAGGATTGTTCACCTATTTGATCATTATAAAACCACTTAAGTCACACATTTTTTGATATTAAGAAGTATCGAATGATAATAAAAAATAAAAGGCATCAGTTAAACAATTAGTGTGCAAGCTTACCACTGTAAAGCGGTTGCTTAGAGGAGATGAATCTGAAACAGCAAAAAAAAGCAGTGAATACATGATTCATATCATCATATGCAAGCAACGCAACATAAATTAAGGCAACGGTTACTAAGAAAAGAAAATGCGATGAAATGTTCATGGTGCTCAATAAAGAATTAGTAATTCAAATAAAAGCTCCAGGTTCCAAGTTGACACAAACTGATGTGCATATTTTACTTGAATTAATTATGTCTAATGAAGCAACATCATAAAAACACCGGTAAAAATGTCCTACAAAACTAGACAAGAATAAGTAAGCACCAAATGATAATGACATGAGCATATTTTCAGAAAAGCAATTGAGCTTAACACCTAGCATGAAAAGAAATTACCAAGATCATCCCAGCAAAGTAACGAACAGATTGTTTTAATCTAGAAGCAACTTATCCTTCCATTCTTTCAAGTCCATTCAAGTATACACAGTAAAAGCAACAGAAACAGGATATACAGCATAAATACTAAAAACTAATCTGTAATAAGTTGGCATCCATAAAATACTCAAAAGATAAATGCATTGCAGTTAGCCAACCGCCCGCAGTAAAAGAAACACGAGGATGCCAGAGCTACAAAAGGATAATGCTAATCAAAGATCACCTGAAGGTGTCAAGGTACTAGCAGAATGGCCTTCATATGCTGGAGATTTCCTAGATGCGGGTGTCACTGAACTCCTAGAAGGAGTTCCTCCTCCGGACACATTTCCTGTATCCAAATCCACCCTACCTTTGATCTCTACTCTCCCATCCACGACCGTTCCATCACATGGAGGATGTGAAAGGTTCTCAGTTTCATCTACCACACAGCAACGATTATCCCTCCTGAAGCTCCATGATGGAGAATATCTCCCACTTCTATGCAGATTCTCCCTTAAGCTTCTGTTTGGTATTGTTGCATCCTTTGCAGCAACACAACAGGCTGCGCCCATGCCTGTCCAAGCAAAAGAAAAGATCAATTCTCAAAGAATAAAACAGTGTTTTTCTGATAACATCGAGTTACAGATAAGTATTAAAGATTCTTTCCATATAGCAAAAAAGAACTATGCAAATCAGGCAATACACAATGAATTACATTGTTTATGGTTATTTATAATGGAGTAGATAATGCACTTTGCAAGATCAAGCATCGCTGAATGATCAATATAGATGACACAATAGTTAAGAACAATTTGAAGAAATGACATTAAATCTTCATGAAATTTTTTCTTGACGTCTAATGGAAAAGCAAAAAAAAAATATATATATATAAAAAAAAGATAGGTGTGTAGCTGAGTGCATGCATAAGAAAATCTAGAATACTTTCTGAGCTATATTATAAGCATAGATATATATCATAGTCATTAAACCTGAATATCTAAGATTAGCTTTCCATCATTTTCTTCTACCTGAACACAGCACCATATTAAAACCAAGGAAGATAATATCACAGTGATTCAAAAGGAAAATCCAATGAAGTTAGAGCATTAATGAAATCAAGACACTTGAATAAACAATCACCAGTAAGGGCAGGCAAAACTCAATCAATAGGCCTTCAAGAAAAACGTTGAATATTGATTAACAATCAGATTGATCATCAGAAAGACTCATTAGATGAATCGTGCTCCTTGGATACCAAAGAAAGCATCATAAAGTGAAGCAAGGTTTCTGTGTACTCGTCGAATCATATAAGCAACCTGCACTTGGCAGGTTTTCTGAGTTTTGATTGAGAGATGAATCAAAGCAGCTTAAATCTATAAGAACAACCCCGTGACCATGTTAGCTTCAATGTTACTATCCCTGCTATCAGAAAACAAAAACAATTTTGACCCTGGCTAGACAAACCCTAGTTTCCAAAGCGATTAAACAACTTCCCTGAGCGGAATACAATATTCGCAGAAACCTCAACGAGGCTATATCGAATTAGCTTCCGCATCCTCCTAAACCTCAGGGGAATTTGGAGAGATTCACATCACTCTATTCAATGAAAATTCCCCAGACTCCAAATGCCTGACGGAAGAAATAAAAGCAAAATGAAACCCCCAATCCTAATCAAGAACAAACAAAAAGCAGAATGACAGCAAATCTGAAATCACAGATAGAAAGCACACGCAGTGGGATGAGATTGAATTAGGGCCCAGGGTTTCGACCTAACAACAGAGTTTATAAACAATCAAATTACCTGCTGAGAAACAATTAAAACCTCAGAAGGAAGAAGAAGTCATGAAGGGAGATGGAGACAGAAGCAGGAGTAGAGCCGCTAGTAAAAACGCGGCTCAAACCAGACGGCAACAAGAAGAAGAAAGCAAAGCGGGCATCTGAGATTAAGATGAATAACGAGGGGCAAATTCTCGTAACGGCTTTGGAGGGCACAGAGGAGTCGTGCCTGAGCTATGAGTAAACAATATATATAATATATATATTTTCTCCTATTTTTCCCCCTTGTCCCGTTTTCCGGCAGTATCAAGGAGGAGGAAGGAGAAGATGGGGGGCGTTTGGCGTTCGGTGTGTTTTGTGGCGCGTGGGGATGTCTTGGAAAACGAGCCACACAACAGAAGCTTGCCTGATGGTGGTGTGATTGTGAGCGAGTACTTTTTTCCCCTTTATTTTTAAATTGGCCTTTTAACATTTCAGAATTCTTTTTTAATTGTATAATATTTGATGTAACAGAAGCTACGTTGGACTGTAAAACTAGAGTGAGAGAGAGAAAAAGGCGAATGTGTGACTTGGACACGACGCGGAGTGCGCGGCACGCGACCTTTCTCTTAACAATCCTCATCTCATCTCATCTCATCATGCTTTCGGTTGACGATTGACTTTAAGCCCAATGGGCCGTCCAAATAATTGGGCCGTTGTATAATTTGGGCCTAACGAAGTTGGGCTTTTCTTGTAGGTAGTAGAGGTGGGGCAAGGAGACGAGAGTGATCTAGAAAAGAAACATTCCAGCAACATCTTCAAAACTTGAGATCAGAGTGGAAGACAAACACTATAATTCTGTAGAGTAACGTCAATCTAGAAGAAGAGGGAAAACAAAAAGGAAAGATGAATCAGAAGATTGCATGAAGTACAATGGTGAAATTTGGCTGTGGTGTTCCACCCAATTCAGTGTTGGGATTGCATTTTGCTGCTTCACCTAAATCATTTTCCTTGCCTGGTATGTATCATGCCTTTTTCTTACCAACTTTTGCTGCAAATTATAACTTGGTTTTTTTTCTTCAAGATTTTTAACATTCCGTAATAGTTATTAAACCAACTGTTTTAAAAAACACGTTATATTCTAATAGTTATTTTAGTTATTAAAATTACATGTAAAACCATAGAATATATATTCAAAAGTATGTTTTAAGTAATTTCTAAACTCAATATTATATCAAATAAAGTGGAAAAGATTACTAGTGCTTGTAGCTATTTTAGCACCAATATTGATCAAAGTTGGTTTCTTAATATGGAAGGCAGCAGAGCCAAATCACTTGTATATTTGTGTTCAAATCCAATTCTACCCCTCCCGTTGGGCGGTATTTTCGTTACGCAGCAGGGATCCCCTGCTACGAGAGCATCTAAGCACGATGAGCCATCAACCTTGAGAAGAGAAGGAGGAAAAATACGTTCTTGTCTTTCTGTATTGCCAATATGAGAAATATATAGGGTTACAAGATATGATATGGAGAGAGAAGATATGAGGGAACAAAATAATCTATCCTAATATACAAGATAGAAAAATATCCTAGAATATCGGTAACACTCTCCCTCAAGTTGGAGCATGGGGATCAATAATGTCTAACTTGGACAAAAGCAGCTAAAACTGAGCCTTGCCTAAGGCCTTGGTGAACAAATCAGCTGGTTGTTGAGCGGAAGCAATATGACTAGCGGTGATTGTACCAGCCTGTATCTGATCGCGAACTAGGTGACAGTCAATTTCAATGTGCTTAGTTCTCTCATGAAATATAGGATTGGCGGCGATGTGAAAAGCAGCCTGGCTATCGCAGAAGAGACGTATAGGCGCGGAATGAGAGACACCAAGAGAACGCAGCAACGACTTGAGCCAAAGAAGCTCGCAGACGGTGGAAGCCATAGAGCGATACTCAGCCTCATCAGAAGAGCGAGATATAGTAGCCTGCTTCTTGGTCTTCCAGGATATAGGTGACTGACCAAGGACGATGAAGTAGCCAGTGATCGAACGTCTGGTAATAGGACAAGAGGCCCAATCAGAGTCATAGTAGGCACTCATCTGAAGAGAGCTGCCAGCAGATAACAGGAGACCCTGCCCGGGATGCCCCTTAAGGTAGTGAAGAACACGGATAGCGGCCTGCCAATGTGCATCCGTAGGTGCCTGCATGAAGTGGGCTAGAGTATGAACAAAGTAACATAGCTCAGGTCTGGTGATAGTCAAATAGATGAGTCTCCCAATCAGACGACGATAGCGGTCTGGCTAAGCAAATGGAGGGCTGGAAACGGTAGCCAACTGGTGGTGTTGTTCCATTGGGAACTCGCAGGGTTTCGCTGCAAGAAGACCTGCCTTATAAAGAATATCAAGAGTGTATTTCCTTTGACATAGAGACAAACCCTATGAGATGCGAGCAATTTCAATCCCCAAAAAATATTTTAACACTCCAAGATCCTTCATATGAAAGCAAGAGCTCAAATAGGACTTGAATCGGGCAAGAAGAGACGCATTGTTGCTAGCAATAATAAGATCATCAACATAAATGAGCACCTGAATAATATCATTTCCTCGAAGAAACGAGAATAAAGAGTAATCAGTGTAGCTTTGTATGAAACCATAATTGCGTAGAGCAGTGGCCAGCTTTGCAAACCAATTACGGGGAGCTTGGAGCAGACCATACAACGATTTCTGCAGGCGACAAACATGTCCAGGCGGTACCCCTAGAAGACCTGGAGGAGGCTTCATATAAACTTCTTCATCAAGATCACCATGCAGAAAAGCGTTGTGGACGTCCATTTGATGGATATCCCAACCATGAGCAGCGGCTATAGAGAGAAAAACCCTGACGGATGCCATTTTAGCAATTGGAGCAAAAGTTTCTTGAAAGTCAATACCTTCAATTTGTCGATTGCCAAGAACGACAAGCCGCGCCTTATGTCGTTCAACCGAACCATCTGCATTGTATTTGATACGGAAGACCCACTTGCATCCAATAGGAGTTTTACCAGCAGGAAGTGCACTGAGTCTCCAAGTTTGATTCCGTTGAAGAGCAAGCAACTCAGCCGTCATTGCTTCTCGCCAACATGCGTGACGAACGGCTGCAGTAAAGGATTGAGGCTCATCACCGGCTGTAACCGCAGCTAAGAAACCTGTGTGGGCATCTGAGAATTTAGCACAGGAAACATAGTTCTCTATAGGAAAACGCGTACCTGAGGAAAGTGAGCTTGGCGGGGTATTGTTGGTAGCTGGCGGGGGGTCTATTCGGCGAACCGTGCGACATACATAGTCGCGAAGATGAGTCGGAGGCTGTTTAATCCGTGTGCTGTGACGAAAAGCGACGGCAGGTATGCTCTCAGTACTCCCCCTTGTTGGCGACGTGAGAGAGCCCGGAGACGCAACAACAAGTGTCGGCTCGAGAACAATTTCAATGGCCTCAGACATTTCAGCAGGGTTGTCATCATGTGGCTGTATGCTCCCCCTCGACTCATCAATCAAAGGAGAGGACTCAAATATCGCAGGGTGAATGGACATGGGTTGAGTTGGAGTTGATGACGCGGACGACCCCGGCTCCCGAAAGGGGAAAATTGTCTCGTAAAAGATAACATCCCGGCTTATGAAGAAGCACCGTTTCTCAAGGTCGTAAAGGCACCAACCCCACTTGCCTTGAGGATAGCCTGTCAGGACACATTTTCGACTCCTTGAATCGAACTTATCATGTGAGCGCGAACTTGTGGAAGCGAAGCACAGACAGCCGAAGACGCGCAAGTTGATGTATTTGGGAGGATGGCCGTATAGAAGCTCGTACGGAGTACGATTCTGCAACAGTGGTGTGGGCGTACGGTTTATCAAATATGCAGCAGTAGTGATACACTCTCCCAGAAAGAGAGCGGTAAAGAGGTTGTGAAACGCAGTGCCCAGGCGACATTGAGAAGGTGACGGTGCTTGCGTTCGACCCTCCCATTTTGCTGAGGAGTAGCGACACATGACGTCTCGAACAAAATTCCGTTGTCAGCGAAATACGACCGCAAGGGAAGGAATTCGGTTCCATTGTCGGCACGCACACGACGCACCTTTTTGCAAAACTGTGTAGAGACCATAGCGCAAAAACGAGGTAGAAGCACAACAACCTTGGTTTTGGAACTGAATAGAAACACCCAAGTAACGCGGGAGTAGTCATCAACTATCGTAAGAAAATAAGAAGCACTAGTAGATGAGGGTGTGCTATACGGACCCCAAACATCACAATGAATTAAGCCAAATAACGAATCTTCTTTATTGGAACTGATAGGAAAAGATGATTGAGTTTGCTTAGACTTATGACAAACATCACATGGACTGATAGTTTGTACGTTGTTTCTATCTAAACGAAAATCAGAAATGGGAGACAAAACTGCAGAAGACGGATGACCCAAACGATTGTGCCAAAGAGAAGCAGATACAGATGAGAGCCGAGCAGTAGCCACACGAGCATCGACGACGTTATACAGCCAATGGACCCCGCCGTCTTGCTTACCCACGCCAATCACTGTCCTCGTAGCGATTTCTTGCAAAACACAAGCCTTGTCAGTCATGAGAATAAGAAGTCGCATATCACCACCTAACTGAGAAAAGGATAACAGATTGCAGTCCAGATTAGGTATAAATAAAACATGAGGGATCCGAAAGGAACCGAGCAGAAGAACCCCTTCTTGCGTAGCGGCGGTAATACGACCATCAAGCAGTTTGATAGAGATCGGCGGTATAGAAATCAGATCTCGAAGACGATCGATTTCACCTGTCATATGGAACGATGCGCCAGTGTCTAAAATCCAGGAGAATGGCTTACCAGACTTATCAGAAGAGCCGACCATTGAGTTATACATCTTGAGCACAGTCGCCCATTGATCATCGTTCAAAACTGGACCGAAAGCTTGACGATCCTGAGTATTGAGAGACATACCAGGAACAGACGGGGACGTGTTGGGCTAAACAGCATTGGCGAAACCACGGCCTTGGCCACGACCAGCAGAGGGCTGAGAAGCGGTGGAATCTGGAGGAGTAGAAGTCCTGCGGGCATCACGCTTGGCTTGTATCCATTCGGAAACGCCATGAAGTTTGAAACAACTACTGACCTCATGGCCCTGTTTCCCACAGTGAGTGCAAACAAGACTGTGTTTGTCGACAGTAGACGACTCTTTGGAAGGGCCGATACGACGTACAGCAAGAGCAAGATTATCTGCGGGGACGTCGCGAGACGTAACGATTGTCTTGAGGCGTTCCTCTTGAACAGCAAGGGCATAGATACGACTCTCATTAGGAAGAGGCTCTTGAGCGAGAAGATTGGAGCGAAGAGAACTGAAAGTGGCGTCGTCAAGACCAATCAGAAATTGGTGGATACGCTTTTCTTCCCGCTCGCCGGTCAAGAATGTATTGAGATTGCATTCACACTTCCCGCAGGTGCATAAGTGAGGCGGAGAGTAATCGATGAGTTCATCCCAGAGCTTCTTGAGCGAATTGTAATAATCAGACACGGACAAGCCTGATTGGCGATGAGCAGCGATCTTAGCCCGGAGTTGAAGCTTCCGCGGTCCATTGCCCACGGAAAAACGTTGTCTGAGGTCGTCCCATAGCTTCTTGACCGTCTCGTGATAGGTAATGGATGATCGAATGGGGGAATCGATCGATTGCATTGTCCAGCCGATCAGCATAGAGTTGTTCATGCTCCAGTCGATGAGTTTCTCCGCGCCAGAATCAGGTTTTGAAATCGTCCCATCAATGAACCCGAGTTTCTGTTTGGCGTTGAAGGCATTACGAATGGCGTCATTCCATTCTTGGTAGTTGTCACCCTTGAGAATAACCGGACATATATTTAGTCTCGGATGATCAGATGGATGTAGGTAAAAGGGAGATCCGAACTCAGAAACTGCTCGTTTTGTGGTGTTGGACATGGTGACCGGCCGAACGAGCAGTGAGGAGAATCGGTGGTAAAGGGTGGCGGTGGAAAAAAAATTAAGGTTAGGAACAAGGTAGCTCCGATACCATGAGAAGAGGAGGAGGAAAAATACGTTTTTGCCTTTCTGTATTGTCAACATGAGAAATATATAGGGTTACAAGATATGATATGAAGAGAGAAGATATGAGGGAGCAAAATAATCTATCCTAATATACAAGATAGAGAAATATCATAGAATATCGGTAACAAACCTGCCGGTATCCTCGGATGACCCGAATGGTGGTGGAGGACGGTATCCAGCATCCCATATTTGATGCCGCTCCACCAGACGTGGGTGTTCTCCGAAACAGTGTATCACATCCACCCATTCCTGGAGGATTTGGAGTTGTGCACGTACCCGTTTCTGCAAGCCATAGGGAGCCGACTCCCGACGTGGTTCTCCATGGCCTACTTTTTCCTCGCTTACCTGGCGGTGGTGAGGAGGAAGGAGTGGCCCCACTTCTTCAGGTTCCACGTCATCATGGGGATGCTTCTGGAAATCTCTCTCTAGGTGGTGGGGATGACGTGGCGGTTCTTGCCCCGCTCTGTCTACTGGGGGAAGATTGGGATACATTTTTGGGCTGCTTTTACGTTCGCTTACTTGGTTACGGTGATCGAGTGTTTGATGTGTGCGCTTGGTGGTTTGTATGCTGATGTGCCCTTCTTGAGCGACGCTGCTTACGCTCAGATACCCTACGATTAATTGGAGTATTAACCCTTGTTTGATTTGTATAAAGTGGAAAAATCAAATTAAATAATAGATCTTTCCGCGATCGAGCCATATATCACCAATACACTATGTTTTTTGGTAGAAATCACCAATACACTATGTTACACAAACGGATAATGTAATGTTATCATAATTTCACATGATTATGGAAGACGCAGTCCTACTGTAGTACGTACTAGTTGACATATTTTCCATATAAATCATGGTTTTCTGTGTCTATGGGCAAGTAGAATTAATTGAAAAATATTATTACTAAACATGAAAATTCTATTGTGTGTTAAGTGGAAATTAATTAGAAGGTAATTACAAGGACATAAAAAAATGTAACAATTGCAATGCAAAACAGGCAACAAAAAAATAGAATCACACAGAGAGATTCTCAAGTTATATTAACTAGTTTAATTCTCATGCCCTGTACGAATTGGTTTATCACGGAATTTGTTTATCGGATTATTATTTAGATGCTTAAAAGGTAAATTATATCTTCAAAGTATTTATGGAAGAAAATTGTGCGATTTATTTTATCCCTTCATAATCTATGTAAGGAAAAAAATTAAGATTTTGATTCACTCCATTTTCACAAGTCACGATCTTGATCTTCATAAGATCACCAACCAATATGTATAATATATTAGGAAATGATCAAATATTTGTTATATATTTTCATATTTTAAAAGGTAAAATTATATTTTCAAAATATTTATGGAAAAAAGTAGATCAAAATAATTGGAGAGCGTGTGCAAATTCGGCTATTATAGGTAGTAATTTTATTTTGTTTGATTTTATTAATTTTTTGACATATCTGCCGAAAAAATATGAGGGTGACACGTGACAAATTGAATACAGAGACGCCACGTGGTAGCATAAATTTCGGGCTCATTTTACGGGCGCCATGTGACGGAGTCAGTATTCTGCTTTAGTAATTATATAGTAGATTTGTGGGAGATTGAAACATGCACAACACTAATTTGTAGGGTTGGGGTTCCTCTGTGGGCCTAAAGATGACACCCTTGATGATGAGCCCGGTCTTCCAGTGGCCTACGTGCTCCTACAAGTCGAATTGAATCTCGTCGTTTTTCATCTCCGGCAGTACTGAACCTCCCAAGACTCACCTCAAACCATTCCCCACTGGGATTATCCAGCATTGTAACGCGCTGAATCTGCGCCTCCTCGTTAGGGACTCTAAGCTGAACCTCCACCGGGAGCTCCCATTCGGTGGCCCATCTTGTTTAGCTTGATTTGATACCCTTATAATCTATATTAGGAAAACAATTTAAAAATTCGATTCACTACATTTTAACAAGTCAAGATCTTGATCTTCATAAGATCACCAACAAATGCTTTTTTCATTAGTTATTTTTTTTATTCTAGATAATCTTAATCAAGGTACGATATTTAGTATAAATTAGGAGTTAAGTGATTTATTTTTATCTTAATTAGGAATTGTTAGATTGAATATTTATTTCTATCTTAATTAGAAAATATTTAACTTTTGGAAATTGTGAGATCAAATCTTTTGTATATGATTTTGGGATCAAATCTTCTTAATTATGAATTGTTTGACTTTTAGAAATTGTTGGATCAACTCTTTGTATATAATTTGAGATTTTAAAAAAGGTAAAATGCTTATAAATGACATATGGTAAGTGAGAGGGTGGAGATGACATGTGGTAAATGAAATGTGAAGGTGATATGTGACAAAATAAAATGTTATTTTAGAATATGTATAGTAGATTGTGTTAGGTAAGATTCTTGGATTCACCTTGAATGATGTGAGCAAGAAATTTAATTAATATATAGCCAACATTGGCACTTTTGATGTAAGATTGAATCAGTCATGCCATCGGTTGTATTGGATCATGGCTTTAAATACGTTCATTTATTTACAAAATGAGAATGGAAAGTGTTGAATTCCTTAGGTTTTGATGGTTATAAATACTCAACTAATATGTGTACCAAGTGTTTCAGGGACAAGAAGAGTTTTCCCAGGGAGCGTTGCAGCAGAGGATCTCAGAGGGAACAAAGACTTAGCAAGTGTTTTGTTACCTCTCCAAGAACTGAAGTGACAGACCAAGATCGAGGCTGCAAAAGGAAAGAAGTCATACAGCGTGCAGAATTAAGGAAACAAATCAAGAAGCCACGCGGTAGAGGATGAAGACTTCGGCTCCAAGGATCAAGCCGGATTGCGCGGAGATATGGAAAGAGAGAAAAGACCCGATCGTGTTATCCTAGGAATCTTTCCTAAGATAAGGCGATTGGAGAGAGAAGAATAATATCCAATCGGTTGGTTTAATTAGGGAACTCCTTCCTTAATTAATATAATCGGTTGTGATATCTTATCTTCCAAACAAAATCATATCTTTGTAATCCGATTCTAGTATTTTCCTAATTTGTGTCAATTAGGGTTTCCTGCCGAGTTGTATTTAAGTAAAGTGAGGATTCATTTCTTAGAGAGGACTTCACGGCTGAGAACGACTTTGAACGAGAAAAAGAAAAGAAGAAAAAGAGAGTGAGGTGCGTGTGAGTCTTTGAGAGTTGAGTTTGATTCATCGTTGTAGAAGAGGTTTCGAGTCTAGCTGGTTGTTTAGAGGTCGAAGTCCAGGATACAAGTGTAATCAAGCAAGAAACTAATAAGACAAGTACGCAATTCAAAATCCTCTCAAGCGGAAGCTTGAAGGTAGTGGTTTTTCCTTGAGAAGCTAGTTTTGCTAATCAGGGTTTCCACTATATATCGTGAGTTCGTTCTGTTATCTTTCTTGCTATTTAAATCCGCTGTGCCTTCTGTGGGAACAAAGCTTTTGTTCCCTCAGACGTAACTCTAACGATCTAACAATTGGTATCAGAGCCTGATGTTTTCGTTACAGAATTTGCAGGAAAGATGTCGTCGTCAAGCAATGCAATCCGTGATTCATTCTGGAAGCCGACAATGCTGAAGGCCGGTGAGTATGATTGGTGGATAGAACAAATCGAGTCCCACATCTGTTCCCTCGACGGACAGATCTGGAGAGTCATAGAAGTCTGTCCTTTGGTTATCAAGAATGACAAAGATGAGACTGAGCCAAAACCAAAGATCGACTACACCGATGAGGACTGGAAGAAATCAGAGAAAAACAATAGGGCCAAGAAGATCCTCCACATGGCTCTTTCTCCCTCAGATCTCAAGAAAATCATGAGCTACAAAACTGCTAAGGAGATCTGGGATGCTTTGAAGCGCCTTCATCAAGGAAATGAAGACATGAAGAAGAACAAGATCCTTTCTCTGATCAAGGAGTACGACCAAGTTTCTCAAGGGAAAGATGAACACATTCAAGAGTACTACTCCAGGTTCCATGGGCTAGTTGGTCAGCTTCAGTACCTTGGTGAAACAATGCCAGACTGGAAGTTGACTCATCACTTCATGCAAGGTCTCAACACTTAGTGGGATGCCATTGCTCTTGCCCTTTACTCTCAAACAGACATCAAGACTCTTACTATGGAAGAGGTGGTTGCTAAGCTGGAAAGCAACGCCTCTGTCTATAACCATAAGATAAACAAGAAAAGAGAGGAGAAGGCGAAGAGCATTTCCCTGAAGGTGGAAAAGGCATTTGATCTGTCTCAAACGGGCGATGAAGATGAGGATGGCGATGAAGATGTTGCTCTTATCACAAGGGCAATGAGGAAGATATGGTCTCAGAACAAGGACTCGCCCAGTTCCTCTGAAGGGAACAGAGACATGAAAGATGTGGTTTGTTACCACTGTCAGAACAAGGGACACATGGCCAGAAACTACTTTAAGAAGAAGGCAGGAATGCCTCTAACAAATGAAGGGAAGCAAGCAATGGTTGCCACCTGGGGAGAATCAGACTCAGATGACGAAGATTCGTCACATTCTAGGGATGTATGCTTAATGGCCGTTGAAGCTCCAAACGAGACAAAAGGAGAGGTAATCAACGATGAGGTAACTGAATCTGATCTTATATCAAGCTTAAGATGCAAATCTAAAGAAAGCTTGATCTCTCTCATTAAGAATCTCATTCGCGAGAGTAATCTTTTCAGTGAGCAACTCGAAGAGAAAGATGAATCGATCTCAGGTCTGATCGAAGAAAATCAGGTTTGGGCTGAAAAAGTGCTCACGCTTGAGAAAGGTTCATCTTCCTCTTCAAACACATGCTCTGAGTGTCCAAAACTCACTAAAAAGATTAAGTCTCTAGAGTCCACTGTTTCCTCACTCGAGGTTGAGTCTTTAATGTTAAAACTAGGAAATGCAAAACTTTCTAGTGATCTAACCAAACTCAGTGAGGAACAGAAGGACGAGCCAAAAGGTATTGTCTTTGTTGCAGCCAAGAATGAAAAGAAACCTGAAAAGAAGGAAGTACCTCGCTTTGGAATTGGCTATCAACCTAAGCTTCATGTTGATGACACTAAGAAAAAAGGCTCCAAAGTCGAAGGAAAACAGTCTATAAAAGAAAAGGGGGAATGTTCCTCCGGAGGGAACAAAGACAAAGACTGTTCTAATTCGACTGAGGAAGGCAAGGCTTGGTATCATGGACAGAAGGCTCATGCAATTTGGCTGAAGCAATCCCAAAGCAGTAAGTCCAATAATATTGATTTTCAGTCAAGGATTGCTAACAAAACAATTTGGCCAGGACAGAGCAAGTATGTAGATCTAAAGTGTCAAAGGGTCTGTTGGTATTGCGGGCATTCTGGTCATTACAAGCAAGAGTGCCTGCTGAAGCAACATAATGAGGAGATTGCTCGCACTACTAGGGAACATATAGAAGTTGAACCTCCTAAGATTAGATATGTTTCTCCCAAACCCAGAAAGTATAAGCTTGTCTGGATTCGCAAGAACTAACTCTTTCTGTGCAGGATAAAGTGAGGAATGTTCCTAGTGTTTCATTCATTCAAGGGTCAGTTACTTGACAGGGAACAAAGCGAGTCTCACCTCACTTCTGCATGAAATACTTGAGACTCAAAGACCTGGTGTCAAAGGTAAAGAAAATAGGGATAAGGACTTATTGACTAATATGTTCCTTGTGTGAAAATTCCAGGTACCATGTACATCTAGAAAAGACATCATTGTGTCGAGAAAGATTGGCAAATGGGGGATCAAACGCCAATTTTCTCATTGGAACACCTGTTGGGGAACTCTGCATTCAGTTCCATACGAAGTCTGGTTTGTTCCCCTAACTACATGTCTATGTGTTATGTTCCCTCGATGATTGGCTAGATTACGTGGTAAACTGTGAAAGTCGAATCTTCATGCCTTATTATGCATTAGCTTCCTTGGGTATTAATTTTCGAAAAGCTTGGCTATGTGCTTTTACTTCCTTTATGTACTGAATGTCTTGCATGGTCATCTATGTTATCATATGTCACATGAATCAGCTCTATTTCGGCCCAAAAGAATCAACTTGATATTTTGTTCCCTCATCATAAGCCCAAATGATAGTTGATTCTACAGCCTACCCAGACCGCCATACTTAAAGTCTCCTACGAGCCCCTCTTACCATCCACATCTGGAGACCTCTTAGGCATGATGTAAAATTCAATCGCAAAAATCATATATTTTGGTGTGATGGTCTTTTGTACCCTCTATGGTAACTAACCCCCTGCATCACACCCTACTACTTTTTGGATTGGCGGGAAAACGATTCGGCTTATGTACTTGCAGATTGAGGTGACGTGTGTTTACAGGAAGTAATGATGGAAATTTGTGTTGAGCCGCGTCGTGCATTTAGGGCTGATTTGATGGAAGGAAGTTGGGAAGAGGGTTTCGGCTGGATTAGTCGGATCCGAACGAGATATTGATTTTATTTTGGGAAGTTGGAAGATCGCGTTCATTATCTCTTGGAAACAGATTGATTTGGTCTTATCTTTGGAAACCTTTGAAGATCTTGTGAGGGCTATATATATTGTGGCTTCCGGGTAAGTTTCCTCCTCATTGTTTTCTTATCTTCCTCAAGTTATCTTCCTCTCCCTCTCTGCCTCTCGTCTTCCCAGTACTCTCTCTCTCTCTCTCTCTCTCTCTCTCTCAAAAATGGCCTCAAACACTAACCTTGCCCAAGACCTCCAAAACCTCCTTGCCAAACTGTCCTCCATGGGGACAGACCCCGCTCTCCTCGCCGCCATTACCCAGTCTCTACCTTCCACATCCACCACCCCAGTGACCACCACTGTCATCCCTCCACCCTCACCCACCCAGGACCAACTCGCCATGGTCCCCTACATAGCCCCAATCGCCCCAAACTCAGACCCCGCTCCACAAAATCCTAACCCTAACACCGCTCCTGTCGTCCCCACAGCCATCTCCTCTACTAACTTAGAGGAGGTACATTCCTCGCCTACCCATCCCGATCCCATTGAGGAGGAGACAGAGGAGTTGCCCGGTCAAGGGACCCCGGTCACGGTGAAGGAGCACCTGGCCGTCAAGGAGAAGATTCAGTCAGTGGTGAGAGACCTCTCCAGGGAGCTCGCTGAGGAAGAGGACGTGGAGGAGCCCCCAAAGGCCCCTAAGGCGTCCGGCAGGGTGAAGACTGCCTACTCTTCCAAGCGGAAGACACGCTCTCAGAGGAAGTCTGAGAAGGCGATAACGGTGAGCTCCGATGAGGAGTCGGTACCCCTTTCAGGGAACAAAGCAAAGAAAGCCAATGTGTCTGCCGCTCCCGTCCGTCAAAGCCAGCGTCGTCTGCCGGCCAAAGCCAAAGGAAAGGCAGTGGCGGCTGATGATGTTAAAGATGTGAGCCACAAGTCTGTGGTGAAGGAGCTGCTGCTGGACCCTGAGTTCCTCAAGGAGAACTTTCTGGATGGAGTGCTTGACATCTTGAAGGCTCAGAAATGGAGCAAGCTGTTTGTAGATAAAGTGGAGATGGATGAGGAGTTGCTGAAGGATTTCTATTCCACGTTTGCTATGGAGGTGAGGCCCCATGCTGTTCTGGGGAGCTACAAGTTGAATGGGGAAGTTCATGTTTTCTCAAGCATTGAACTAGGCATGGCTCTGGGAGTTCCTCACGAAGGATATGGAGAATACCCAAAGGGCAGGTGGCCAAAAGATTTCGCCTACTCAGAGTTTGTGCTGGCTGTTGCAGGGATTGAGAACGCTCAAGGTAGTGCCGATCTCGACATCTCTGAGATGTCTGTTGTTAACAAAGTATTGTACCACTTCCTCATCAGCAACATCACACCAAGGGGACAGAAGAGGAACCGGCTTCTGATCTTAGACATTGTCCTACTGTCCCTACTGCTGAAGAAGGAGCCCGTTTGCCTCCCTATGATTCTGATGCAGCACATGGCCCATGCCAGGAACACCACCCAACATGCTCTTCCCTTCCCTCGCGTTGTCAAGAAGATCCTTGAGTACCACAAAGTATATAACGCGTCGGAGGAAGTGAGCATCTTCTCCCGCCCCTTCAATGCGAGTAATCTGCACAAGATGCAGTTTATTCTTCAAGAGGGAGAAGGCTGGGTGAAGGTCGAGGGCGCTCCTGCAGCTTCTGTGGTTGTAGAGGATGTTGAGAAAATGGAGGGATCTGAAGCTGATAGCTCCGAGGGGGAACATAATACAAATTCCTCGCTGGGAAAGGATGTGAGGAGTTTGTGCCGAGCAGTGAAGGACCTGGTGGCTCAGCAGACTCTCCTCATGGCAGATGTGCACGCGCTTATTTCTCACCACGCATCGGCTCAATCGGCTGGTCACAATGGTGCCTGATCGCTTACCTGCCATCCTATCCCATTTTGTTCCCTTGTTGTCTACCCCTCCTTGTTCTGTTTTCTTGTTATCTGGTTTATGTGCCCGGTGTGGCATTCTGACAATGTTTGATGTTTTGTCTGTTTTGGTGGTATTTGCATGTTTTCTATTTTTTTTAATCAATGACAAGGGGTGCTTTTGTTTATCTGGCTGTGAATTTTCTCTCTAACTCTTTACTGTGTTTTTGATGATGCCAAAAGGGGGAATGTGACAGGTAGCATTGGTTGAGGGGGAACAGAACAGGTAAAACGTATTGCTGAACTAAGGGGGAACTAACGGTGTTTTTAGTGGGAAACTTTCTTGTCAGTTTTGTCTTGTTCTAGTTGGTATATGCTTTATTGTTAAGGGTGTTTGTCACCATCAAAAAGGGGGAATTTGTTGAATTCCTTAGGTTTTGATGGTTATAAACACTCAACTAATATGTGTACCAAGTGTTTCAGGGACAAAAAGAGTTTTCCCAAGGAGCGTTGTAGCAGAGGATCTCAGAGGGAACAAAGACTTAGCAAGTGCTTTGTTACCTCTCCAGGAACTGAAGTGACAGACCAAGATCGAGGCTGCAAAAGGAAAGAAGTCATACAACGTGCAGAATTAAGGAAACAAATCAAGAAGCCACGCGGTAGAGGATATAGACTTCGGCTCCAAGGATCAAGCCGGATTATGCGAAGATATGGAAAGAGAGAAAAGACCCGATCGTGTTATCCTAGGAATCTTTCCTAAGATAAGGCGATTGGAGAGAGAAGAATAATATCCAATCGGTTGGTTTAATTAGGGAACTCCTTCCTTAATTAATATAATCGGTTGTGATATCTTATCTTCCAAACAAAATCATATCTTTGTAATCCGATTCTAGTATTTTCCTAATTTGTGTCAATTAGGGTTTCTGCCGAGTTGTATTTAAGTAAAGTGAGGATTCATTTCTTAGAGAGGACTTCACGGCTGAGAACGACTTTGAACGAGAAAAAGAAAAGAAGAAAAAGAGAGTGAGGTGCGTGTGAGTCTTTGAGAGTTGAGTTTGATTCATCGTTGTAGAAGAGGTTTCGAGTCTAGCTGGTTGTTTAGAGGTCGAAGTCCAGGATACAAGTGTAATCAAGCAAGAAACTAATAAGACAAGTACGCAGTTCAAAATCCTCTCAAGTGGAAGCTTGAAGGTAGTGGTTTTTCCTTGAGAAGCTAGTTTTGCTAATCAGGGTTTCCACTATATATCGTGAGTTCGTTCTGTTATCTTTCTTGCTATTTAAATCCGTTGTGCCTTCTGTGGGAACAAAGCTTTTGTTCCCTCAGATGTAACTCTAACGATCCAACAGAAAGGAAGAAAAAACTAGTTAAAATAGTGTTTATAAACACTTTATTAGGCATTGTATGATAACAAAAGTGTTTATTAACATGAGTACGCTTATGGACTTGGTAAATTAATTCGTCTCAACCAAGATGTAATTAGATGATGAGCTGCATGTCGTGCTAACGCTTTCCTCGTTGCTACACAGTTGAGAAACTCTTGTCGTGTCACTGAGTAATTCTTGCCAGGAGGGCAAGTTGTCCATAGAGGTCATAGAAACAAGTCTTTTGAATGAAGAGACAATAAAAAAGGAGATCGGTTCCTCAATTAGGAGATTGATTCCTCCTCGCAGTCTCATTAAGAAGTGAATGTGACACATGACTCTAATAGAGGAAGGAGCAAGCAGAACGGTTCTTAGAACTGAGACAACTCCAAGGGGAGATCAAAGTCCAGAAATAAACGCACGTTCTTCGAGCTGGTTCCACGATGTGCGAGTGTAGCCGGTGAAGTAGCGTATGGCGACATCGAGTTGCTTGTACTCATCATAGTCCCATTGGCTAAAGACGTAAGTTGTATGTCGGGCCCACGCCAAGAACGTGTTGGGGTCGTCGTAATTGGTAAAGTGTTCAAGTCTCCATCTTGAGTCGCGACGGGGGCGCTCGGACGAGCGCCAGTCTAGTCGTCGTCGAGTGGGGTCGCGGTCATGGGCGTCATAGTAGCGGCCTTCGTTGTGTGATGTGTGGCGCTTCAGGGCATCGCGGAAGGCGTTGCGATCCATGTCAATGGTACTTATGTGAAACATAACCCAAAACGAGGATCAAACGCATCAAGGTAATAGAAACCAAAGATCAATAAAGTCACAACCTTTCACAAAACAACCCAAAAATCTCACTCTAGGTCAACTATTTGGCCATTCGTGAGGAGATAATGCTTAGCGAAAAGGCCAAAAGCAATAAGCAATATCAATCATTGCAAGTAATTGAAAACTTAACATTAGTCATAGTTTGGAGTTCACAATTAAGATTATTAATTAATTACAAGGAACACAAGAAAATTTAAAACTTTTGCTCATCTTCTTTTTAAAAAAATTTGAATCGCAAGATATGATGCGAAATATAGGAAATAAAGATATGCAACGGATTTTTAATAACTAAATCTTTCCTAAACAATTAATAAAATAAGACGAGAAAATCAAATCAAAACTAATAAGCAAGTCGTGCAAGCAATCTAATTATATGCAAAGAATAATATTGCTAAATATGTGGAAAGATCGGATTTATGGAAAAAAAATATGATCTTGGAAAGATCAAATCTTATTTCTAATGGCGGAAATGTTGTCTGTCGATTGGATTATGGTTAATGGGAAATGACGGTGATCCACTGGACTCGACGGCAGAATCGACGGCGATGAATCTTTGTTTCGTTGACGGTGGCGGTCGCGATGGAGGAGTCGACGGCGGCGGCGACAGGGGAGGCGACGAGGCGGAGGGAGCTGGGCTGCACGAGGAGCCGCAAGGGACCGGGGAGGAGGGGATTTCTGGGCTGCACGAGGTGCCGCCCAGGACCGGGGAAGAGGGGATTTCTGGGCTGTACGAGGTGCCGCCCAGCTTGCCGGCAAGCATGGAGGTTTCCGGCGCGGTGGTTTTGGGCGAGGAGGAGAGATTGCCGGCTAGGACCGAGGAGGTGGATATCGGGGCGGACAATGCCTTCGACGTGTCGGTAGCGGTTGCTATGCAGGCGATGGATGATTTGGCGGAAATTCCCGTTCGTCAAAAGCGCAAATATGAACGGAGGCCGACCGTAGAGGTATGGTGTTTGTAATTTTTAATTTGTTAAATCTAATTTATTTAATTAAATTGTTACTGTAATTGTAGATTTGTAAACTTAATGTTTATTGTATTTAATGTAGATTTGTAAACTTAATGTTTATTGTATTTAATCATAATTAATAAAGACAATATAGGTAATAGGCTAAATTTTACTGTTAAATAATATTAAATATATTATCGTAATAAAAAATAAAAAATTTAATATATTGATTTTATAAGAAAACAATTTTTTTTAACAATTGTTAAGGTATATATAACTAGATTGTATTGGATAAAATAAAAATAGTTATATTTCTTATGGCAAAATAGGATGTATTGGGTAAAATCAAACAGTCGGATCGAGACAGTCGCCCTACTATTGCATCTGCTCGCAAGAGGAGGGTTGTGGGTGTATCGCAGGACACGGAGGTGCTTAGTGAGGACGATGTTGGTCCCGTCCTTTCAGATGAGGACGTGGTTATGGAGGACTTTACTACCGACCCTTCTACTATCCCTGAGGATCCGAAGTTTAGTACCGACCCAACAGAGAAGCAGCCACCTCAGGAGGACTCATCTCAGCACCAACCACCTCCGTCAGAGCCACCTCAGCAGCAGCCACCTCCGCCTGATCCACCTCAGCAGACTCCACATCAGTAAGACCCACCTCCGCAGTTTCCAGCTGAGCAGGCCCCACCTCCGCCTGAGCCAGCTCAACAAGCCCCACCTCCGACTGAGCCACCTCAGCAGGCCCCACCTCCGCAGGACCCACCTCAGCAGGCCCCGCCTCCGCCTGAGCCAGCTCATCAGTTTCCTTCTGTGTTGAGGAACTTTGATACGCACATTGCGGAGTTGATATGGAGGAAGGCGTCATTGGACCCTCTAGAGGACGTTGTTAGGACTTTGAGGGTTCAGACACGGCCTACACAATTTGCATTTTGGAGGGATCGTATTCCCAGAGGGGTCCCTGAGGAGGGTTCCTGGTTTTGGATTGCTCAGCAGACGGGGTTGACCGGTTTACTTGATTTTCAGTTCGGCATGGCTGATCACACCCTCATTTCAGCGTTCGTTGAGCGATGGCATCCAGAGACGAACACCTTCCACTTTCCCTAGGGCGAGATAGGTCCTACGCTACATGACGTTATGATGATTCTAGGGCTGCCGATTGAGGGATTTGAGGTGACGTCACCATGGACCGGTCAAGATAGCGAGCTGGCGGAGTGTGAGGCTTTATTCGAGTATCTATTTGGGATAGATTCGGAGTACAGCTTAGATGAGGATGATGCTGACATGGTATGTGACCCTAGGAAGGGTTGGGTCAAGCAATTCCAGTTAGCGAGGCATGTGTTGAGGATGATTGAGGAGGGTGCCTACCTAGAGGATATAGCAGCCGGTTTCTTATGGCACACCATGTCGGCTAGTATCTTCATTGACAAGTCAACGAATGAGATGAAGACTACATTGCTACCTCTTTTTGTGGACTGGGAGCGTGTCGTTCATACTGCTTGGGGGACCGGGGTTCTGGCTCTCCTTTTTAGAAACCTCGGAGAGGCTTCTCGACGCGGAGCTGCACAGTTCGCCGGTTGCGCACGTCTATTAGAGGTAGACTTTTATTATAGTTAGATTGTAATTTAAATCATGAATATACTGTGTTTAATTGTTTATAACTAATGGCTTTCTTCCTCCGTACGCAGGTTTGGATTTGGACGTACTTTGTATACTTCCCGGACAACCCTAACCTCAAGGAAGGTGCAGACGACGACATTCGATGCGCTGCACGATACTGCATTGGCCGGACCCCTGTCCGTTTAAGTCGCAACCAGTTACACTATAGACGGATACTGGACGAGTATAGGCCAAAGGATGTACGTATTCTTATTCCATTTTAATATACTTAAAGATAGGCTTAATGAGTTAATATATGTTTTGTCTTTTGGGGTTAATTGCAGATACGGTGGATGTCGTATGAGGGTCTTGATTTTCGAGGTGCTCACAGGGCCTCCACATATCGAGGGACTATTCGGTTTCTCGGTGTAGAGGAGCCGTACATGCCGGATAGGCTTACCCAACAGTTCGGTTATCGACAGAGCAGGCCCATCGATATCATAGAGCCTCTGGCTGTAGTGCGTCCTCATGATTTTAGGGGGACGAGGCGATACCAATTGCACTTTGACCCGCTTTGGCACAGGTGGGACCAGCTTGAGCATCGTCTTTGCCCCCACATCTTGATGAGTCCTCCTGCCACGATGGATTGGGATGTCCATGACGCGTACCTGGACTGGTATTTACAAGTGTCGCATCCTTACGTGAGTCCGAGTGCGCCAGTACAGCCTCGTATTTGTAGAGGACAACCTCCGGCTATCAACTTGCAAAGGGTATGTTTTTTGCCCCATTTTATTCTTATTAATTATTTTAGGAAAGTCTATGTATTTAAAATGTTTGTTTTCATTTGCAGCGTGTGGCGATGAGCAAGGCGCATCTTTCAGAAGCTTATAGAGGCAGGTGGTTTAGGGTGTGGTTTAGGGTGTTTGGAACACTTTTAGCATATATATGACCTCCTTTCCAGTGACGTCATCCCTGTAGCTCCTCCGCTTGTACGGGCTTCACAGATGCCTTCCCAATCCTCTAGTGCAGGCGAGACTATATTTGATAGAGAGATGGCCGAATTATCTAGGATGGAGGAATAGCGTGCATCAGCTCAACAGGCAGCGTCTCAACCGATGCCGGTGGTTCCTCCAGATTGGGCACCAGGCGTGGATTCGGGTGTGTCCTTGGGTACTGATTCTGAGACTTTAGCTGTGTCCTTGGATAGTGAATCAGAGAGTTTGTAGAATATTTATATCTAGTTTGATTTCTTGGTTTTTTTAGATTTTCGTTCCGTTATTTCTAGAACAAATCGATGATCAATTAGTTAAAAGACAAAATATCCAACATTCCAAAAAAATAACATTCTAAAAAACACATACACATTCTAAAAAAAATTAAAAATCCTAAAGGAGGGTGAGCCTACAATGACCAATGAATGGCCTCATCGAACATTCTAATTTGCCCCTTCTCCTCGCTGCATCACAGAAAAACTTAAAATCTACAAATTTCGAAATTTGAAGATTTCATGTTTTTCTGTGCTGCAGCTAGGAGAAGGGGCAAATCAGAAAGTTTGATGGGGACCATTCCTTGGTCATTGTAGGCTCACCCTTCTTTAAGGTTCTTCAGGCATTGAGGTTTTGTTATTGCCTTGTGGCCATTATCCTCTTAACCGAGTCAATAGTTGTAAAGAAGGATGAGCCTCCCAATTACCAGGTCGATCATGCTATTATGCTCCTTCTCCGAGCTGCATCACAGAAAAACTTGAAATCCTACAAATTTCGAAATTTGAAGATTCCATGTTTTTCTGTGTTGCAGCGCGAAAAAAGGAGCAGATCAGCATGTTCGACCTAGTAATAGGAGGCTCATCCTTATTTAGAACTCTTGACTCGGTCAAGAGTATAATGGCCACAAGGCAATCACATCCTTCTTTATAACTAATTGTGTGTTGCCCAGAATCCCCGATAATATATCTTCCTCTTCAACTTCCAATTTGAACCCTAAAGCGTCTCGCACAGCTTCTGGAGCTTATCTCTTTCCCGCAGCAATGAATTGTTGGAAATGCAGGACGACGAAGCCATACCACCCCACGATATTGATTTCTTGAATCTGAATAGGCATGTTGGGCAAAAAATACATGAGTAATAGGTGTAACCTTGGATGTGGTATTTATAGGCATGCTGGGCGGCACGAGGTGCAGCCCAAAAGACCCTTCCAAAAACCGGAGTCTGGGCGGCAATAGGTGCAGCCCATCCCGCTGGGCTGCACCTATTGCCGCCCATATATTTTTTGTCAAACCCGGTTCAGAGGCTGGGCTGCACTTATTGCCGCCCATATTTTTTTCATCAAATCCGATTCATAGTGTTATAACATTTGTGTCTCAATGTTGTGTATAAATAATATATTATTCTATCATATTATTGTTTATTCTTAGTATTTATTTGTTTATCTAATATTAATAAAAAAACAATACAAAATAATCATCCTAGAAGATAAAGACAAATTGATCATTACGATACATTTAGCACGCAATACAGGAAAGAATACAAGTTGTTCATAAACTTAGAAAGTTTGTGACAAAATATATGACATTGCTTTAGCGTTTGAAGAAATTAAGATAGTCTCTGGTAAACGTTCGCTTCATATGATATCTCTGCTTTGCTAAATTTGTTTGATCCCTACAATGGTTGATAGTTCATAAACACTATTACACAAAAGATACGACATCAATGCAGTATACAATGTATAAGCACTACTTTGTAGGGCTTAAGTAAGAGTCATTAGAGGTTTTATTGGTGTCATTCGGGTAGATTTAGACACATTCATGTGTATGGAGTTTGGAGGCGAAGTTGGTGTATTTGGAGGTGTTCGAGCTATTTTGGAGATCATATGAGACACTGAGGAGGAAGCCACCAGTAGTAGACGCCAAGGAGTTATGAAGTATTGGCGAGGAGGTGCTGAAGACACGCTTTCGGGAGCTGAAGAGACAAAAGAGGAAGAAACGAGTTCACGGCGACCGCCGTGCAACTTACGGCGACCGCCGCCAATTCCCATCCAACAACATTGGCTACGATGTAATTACGGCGCCCGTCGTGGAAAGACGGCGCCCACCGTGGAGGTTGCAGCGACCGCCGTGCGTGTCTGAAGTCTACCGAGCCGATTTTCCTTATATGTTATTTCGCATTATTTTATTACGTTTTTATTATTTCGTTTTAGGTTAACTTAGCTTTATTTCCTTTAGTATTTAAGTGTTGAGAAAAGGCTTGTTTGCCTATCATCTTGGATTCTCTCTCGAACCCTAATTAGTTTTTACGTATTTGCTATGAAGAACTAAGCCTCCTTGGCTTAGTCAGACGCTGAAGCTTTCGTTTTGATTCAGTTGTGAGATTCTCATTCTTAATCTATTGCATGGTTTTTATCTCTTCTCTTGCTTAAGTTGCTTATGATTGTTATTGATAATCTCTAGTCTGATCATCTAGGGTTTGTTGTTATTGGTCTATTGCTAGATCTAGATTGTTACTGGTTGAGCATATCTATTTCAGAGTAGCAACTGTATCGTACTAGTATCTGGTTGTGCTAGTCTTATGCAGAAGAGAACTGATTTACATTCTAGGATAAAAGCTGGTTGTTTTATGCTAGAATTGTATCCAACTATTTTCCTATCCATAAAGTTGTTGTTAAACTGAATCTTGATAGTTTCAAGGTTGTTTAATTAGTTAGTGCTAATAGTATCTGGTTGTGCTATTAGTTATATCTGAAAAGGAATTGGAATCACCATTGCATGAGATTTTGAATGAGTATCTATGATCAACTTGTCATACGAATTGTGGATGTTGTTTGACTAAGTGCTTTTCCCCATCACTGATTTCATCATATTTTACTTTGTTTACTTTTGCATGCTTAGGTTACTAAAACTCACAAAACCCTCCTTTGGTTACTTTGGTTTGACATACAAATTGCATATTAAGATAGAATTCGCCTCCCTGTGGATTCGACCTGTACTTACCTAGGACTACGGTTTAAGGTTTGTTTGGATACTTTACATAGCAGTTTTTAGAACGATAAAAACCTGTTATCAAATTGGCGCCGTTGCCGGGGAGGCAATAGTCTATTTTGTGTGTGTGATTTGTGTGCCAATCTTGGTGTGAACCTATCTTATGGTTCACACCCGCGTTACTAATAATCTACCGCTAGTTTTTGATCCAGAAATCGAAAGAACTTTTCTTCAAGCTCGCAGGATGGCAGCTCGTGTTACACTTGAGTCTTTGACAGCTCCTAACTTGGAGCAACCAGCTCATGCTATGCAAGTCCCTGCTCTGGGTGATGGGGTTAAATTTGAGCTCAAGACAGGAGTAGTCCATTTACTCCCGAAATTCAGTGGAACCCCGCTCGAGGATCATATTCAGCACCTGGATGAGTTCCTTGAGGTCTGCACCAGTATGAGGCCATCTGAGATTATTGAAGATCAGATGAGGTTGAGAGTCTTTTCCTTTTCTCTGAAGGATTCTGCTAAAGACTGGTATCATTCTTTACCACCAGGGAGCATCACTACTTGGGTGAATTTGAAGAAGGTGTTTCTCGACAAATACTTTCCAACTATCAAGTCCAATCAACTCAAGAAAAAAATCTGCAATGTGGAGCAGCTGTCTAATGAGTCTCTCTATGACTACTATGAGCGCTTCAAGAAACTGGTGAAGAGTTGTCCCTACCATGGTTACGAAAAATATGATCTAATTCTCTATTTACATGGAGGACTCCGTGAAGATGATCGTCGAATGGTGAACTCTTCATGTGGTGGAAATATTCTGAAGAGGACTTATGAGGAAGCTCTGGAGGTATTTGCTACACTGGCTGATGACTCTAGGCAATACAGTGGGAGAGGCTCCCAAAGCTTGGTTGTTGCTGGTCCTCAAGTGAAAATTGATCAGGCTGATTTTGATGTGTTGAGAGAGGAGGTGAGGCGTTTGAAACTGAAAGGTACGCCTCAGCAGGCTAAGGCCTGTGAGATCTATCGTGACGACTTGCATCCTACTGATTCATGTCCTACTCTACAAGAGGAAGTGAATGCAGTGAGAGGATATCAGCAGAGGCCCAGGCATGATCCTTACTCCAATACATACAATCCTGGTTGGAGGGATCATCCCAACTTCAGATGGAGAGACCCAGAACCACAACAACAACAGGGTAATCCTCAACAACCAAGGCAGCCATTTGCGCCACAACCTCAAGGGCAGAGCCGAACCCGTCCTCGTCTATGGAGGATATGATGAAGATGCTGATGCTGAGCCACGTCAATCTCAATGAGAATGTTGCTAAGTTGAGTAAGAACCAATTGCAATTCCAAGAGACTACACAATCTAGCATTCAGAACTTGGAAATGCAATTTGGTCAAATTTCTCAGGTGGTGAGCAAGCTTGACGCGAAGATTTCTGGTAAACTTCCATCTCAAACGGAAGTGAACCCGAACATTAGGAACGTCAGTGCTATAACTCTGAGGAGCGGGAAGAGACTTGAAGAGGATGATTCTGAGGTCGACAAGGAAGTGGATCAGGAGCTGGAACAGAACAGCGACGGCGACCGCTGTACAACTTATAGCACCCGTCGTGACATCGACGGCGACCGCCATGAAGACCACGGCGCCCGCCGTGAAAATGACACTGCTCTCGACTTGTCTGATGAAAATTGCGGCGACCGCCGTGCAACCTACGGCGCCCGCCGTGACGGTGAGCCAACTTCCGAGTTTTCTGATGATGTTCACGGCGCCCGCCGTCCTTCTTGCGGCGACCGCCGTGAAGCCGTAGCTGATCCTGGGGCTGAGAAGGAGTATGTACCTCTGATTTTTCCTGAGTGGAAGCCTGTTGCACCATTTCCGTTTGCTTTGAAGCGTACCAAGCCACTTGCGCAGGACAAGGACATGTTTGAGATGTTCAGAAACGTTGAGGTCAACATGCCTCTCCTAAATTTGATCAAGTCTGTCCCTCGTTATGCCAAGTTCTTGAAGCAGATGTGCACCACAAAGAGGAATCAGGATAGGAACAGCAAGAAGAAGGTGAAGGTAAGCGAGCATGTCTCTGCGATTTTTCAGAAACGCTTACCCAAAAAATGTGGCGACCCAGGTATGTTCACCATCCCCGTCACCATTGGAGGTATCAAGTTCAATAAAGCTATGTTAGATTTGGGTGCTTCCATAAATGTTTTACCTTCATCTCTTTGTGAATCCTTAGGATTAGGACCCATGCATGCGACCAAAATTTCCATTCAGCTAGCTGATAGATCTAGTGTGCGTCCTATAGGGATAGTGGAGGATGTTTTGGTTAGGGTTGGTGATCTTACTTTTCCTGCTGACTTCTATGTGCTTGATATGGAACATGATATGCATGTAGCCCCTATTCTGTTAGGGAGACCCTTCTTGAAAACTGCCAACACTAAAATCAACGTGAGTACTGGTTCCTTGACTATGGAATTTGATGGCCAAACCATTAATTATAACATCTATGAAGCCATGAAATTCCCCTCTGATGGTCATTCTTTGTGTGCAATTGATGTACTTGAGCCTGTGGTGCAAGATGTTTTTGATGAGGACCACCTAGATGACACACCACCTATTGTTGATTCTAGCTTGGATATTGCTATATCTACTGACTTGCAAGAAGGTGTTGCTGAGTGGGACGCTTGCTATAAGCTCCCTCCGGAGCTTCCAGGTAAATCACCTTTGCTGCTAACTCCGAGCGAGAGGCTCGTTCCATCTTTGGTGCAGGTCCCTGAAGTCAAGGCTAAACACCCCCCTGATCGATCTAAGCATGGGGTAGACGCGACTAAGAAGGTCAAGATGGAGAAGCCGTTGAAGAAGAAGCATGGTCTAAGGTTCAAACCTTTCCATGATTGGTTCAGGAAGGAGGTATGGATTGAGAAGGTTCCCAAAGAGCCTGATGATATGGATTGAGGCTGTTCGAGTAGTATGTCGAGCCACGATATTAACTAAGGCGCTGCTCGGGAGGCAACCCGATGTTAGGTAGTTTATGTCCTTTCCCTTAGTCAATTTCTTTTGTTTTTCCCTTTAGTTCTTGTTTTTTTGTGTCGAACTAACCTGCAGGAAGCGTATCAAAGAGAAGAGGAGTTCACGGCGCCCGCCGCCCTCCTTACGGCGCCCGCCGTTTTCCCCCTCCCTCGCTCACTCTGCTTGCGGCAAATGACGGCGACCGCCGTGTAATCACGGCGATCGCCGCCATTTTCAGGTTTGACTCCTTTCTTGTTCTTAAAAAAAAATGAAAAAAAAATGGACCCCGAAAAAACCTAACGGGGTGCAAAAGACGGAAAAAAAAGGGGGAGTAAAAGTCAATAAAAACCCCGAAAAAAAAAAAAAAATTACCGAGCTGTCCAGATTCCCCACGGAGAGGTGTGCATTATGTTGCTAACGGAGGAATACATTCACCTTACATTTATTTGGCAACGATGATGGCCCTGCAGTCGACAGCTGGAGAGGAGGAATACCAGGACCCAACCACGATGACATCTGGGCCCATTTTTGAAGGCCATGCAACCCTGTTCCCTTGATTGACCACTACTTCCCCAGAGTGGTTCCTTTAGATTGCATGGTAGGAGTTGATGGAGTTGAAGGTCGTGCCGCCCTGATTTCCTGAATAACCACCGCACTTCACAGTGGTTTCCTATGGTTGCACGGTATATGAAGGTTATAGCGTTGCTGCAGACATCCAGGACATGAACTTTCATGAGTACACCGCCAACGACAAGGAAGTGTCCAAGCCAACTCGGCAACGTTGTGAGTTACTTTTTTTGTTTTTCCCTGTGCTTTATTCTTTTGTCTTTCATTACATTGAGGACAATGCAATGTTTAAGCATGAGGTGGGGTTTTATACTTGTTACGCTGTTGAGGAGAAAAATGAAAAAAGCCAAAAATTTGAAAAAGGCTATCATAAAAATCTTGGGATAGGTCGAAAACCCGAAAGGGCGGCCTAGGTAATAAGCAGGTGGCTTGGATCAGCATTAGGCTGGGGTAATATGTGGTCAAGAGTGACGTGAGCTTATGTGAGCACATCTATTGAAAAATGAAATGAGTGGCTTGGTGAAAACCCGAAAGGGCGCCTTGGAAAAACGAGCGAAAAAGAAGAAGAGTGATTTTAGGATTTCTCATTATTCTTGGTGAGGCGTCATAAGAAGAGGAGTCAGAGAAGGATTGTCGGGTAGGTCACTCTGGGAGACATAAGGAGCAATAGATGGAGGCTAGGATTAGATGTTACTCACACTTTTGGATGTCCGAGTTAGCTTTGGGGAAGTACTCTGCTTGCCCCTTAAGCTTGTTGAGTTGTGGATGTGTTGTGAATGAGATTGGTGTCAGGAGCTTTGGCATGGGTTAGGTGACTCTTAGTTGGAGGATATGCTTCCTGAGACCTTGGGTGCTGCATTGGAGGAGTGGACTCTTATTTGGTTTACTCGTGGACGAGCAAAGGTCTAAGCATGAGGTGGTTTGATAAGCACTACTTTGTAGGGCTTAAGTAAGAGTCATTAGAGGTTTTATTGGTGCCATTCGGGTAGATTTAGACACATTCATGTGTATGGCGTTTGGAGGCGAAGTTGGTGTATTTAGAGGTGTTCGAGCTATTTTGGAGATCATATGAGACACTGAGGAGGAAGCCACCAGTAGTAGACGCCAAGGAGTTATGAAGTATTGGCGAGGAGGTGCTGAAGACACGCTTTCGGGAGCTGAAGAGACAAAGGAGGAAGAAATGAGTTCACGGCGACCACCGTGCAACTTACGGCGACCGCCGCCAATTCCCATCCAACAACATTGGCTACGATGTAATTACGGCGCCCGCCGTGGAAAGACGGCGCCCGCCGCGATTACGGCGCCCGCCGTGGAGGTTGCAGCGACCGCCGTGCGTGTCTGAAGTCTGCCGAGCCGATTTTCCTTATATGTTATTTCGCATTATTTTATTACGTTTTTATTATTTCGTTTTAGGTTAACTTAGATTTATTTCCTTTAGTATTTAAGGGTTGAGAAAAGGCTTGTTTGTCTATCATCTTGGATTCTCTCTCGAACCCTAATTAGTTTTTATGTATTTGCTATGAACAACTAAGCCTCCTTGGCTTAGTCAGACGCTGAAACTTTCGTTTTGATTCAGTTGTGAGATTCTCATTCTTAATCTATTGCATGGTTTTTATCTCTTCTCTTGCTTAAGTTGCTTATGATTGATATTGATAATCTCTAGTCTGATCATCTAGGGTTTGTTGTTATTGGTCTATTGCTAGATCTAGATTGTTACTGGTTGAGCATATCTATTTCAGAGTAGCAACTGCATCGTACTAGTATCTGGTTGTGCTAGTCTTATGCAGAAGAGAACTGATTTACATTCTAGGATAAAAGCTGGTTGTTTTATGCTAGAATTGTATCCAACTATTTTCCTATCCATAAAGCTGTTGTTAAACTGAATCTTGATAGTTTCAGGGTTGTTTAATTAGTTAGTGCTAATAGTATCTGATTGTGCTATTAGTTATATCTGAAAAGAAATTGGAATCACCATTGCATGAGATTTTGAATGAGTATATGTGATCAACTTGTCATACGAATTGTGGATGTTGTTTGACTAAGTGTTTTTCCCCATCACTGATTTCATCATATTTTACTTTGTTTACTTTTGCATGCTTAGGTTACTAAAACTCACAAAACCCTCCTTTGGTTACTTTGGTTTGATATACAAATTGCATATTAAGATAGAATTCGCCTCCCTGTGGATTCGACCTGTACTTACCTAGGACTACGGTTTAAGGTTTGTTTGGATACTTTTCATAACAGTTTTTAGAACGACAAAAACCTGTTATCAATCATTATATAGTGTAACTCCCCCAAATCTGAACCCATTTGGAAAGGTATTACCGCTAGTGACTCCGATATTCCTCACCAAAGTCACCCCATGCTTTACCGTTTGAATACAAATCAAGAAATACAACGATACAAAATGATAACTTTATTCATATAAAACATGAGTCCCGGGATTACACCCCAATCCCGAATAGGACAAACACAGAGTTTTAAACAAAGTACAGCGGAAGTCTTGATAAACAAATAACAGAGTAAATAAGTTACAACGAAAGTCTTTAAACAAGGTACCACGAAAGTCTTATAAAAGATATTACAAAAAGGGTTGTGATCGTAATGATCACCTGCCCAATGATCTCAACCTGATTAAAAGATAATTATTAAAACATCCAAAAATAACCGTCATCTTCATAGTCAATCTAGTCTCCTCATATCTTCGCTCTATCTGATGTGCCGAATCGAACGGATGACACCAGCCCACATGCAGAGAACAAAGTTCGTGGGTTAGTCTACTTGAATAGACTAGCAAGGGTATAAAGCAGAATGGTTCGAAGCAGTCGTATTAGGTTAAACTCATCGCTTCTCGAATAACAACCGATGACGATAGTCAACCATCATACTCCTACTGGAATAAACAAGAGGTATGCACAAGAGAAGATTCTGGAAGACTGAATCTTCACAGAAATCGACTCGAAAAGAGACTCCAATAGATTGAATCTTTAAGGAAATATGACAAATCTGGAATGTTTACAGAATCATACAACAATGATTTAAAAGTTGACTGAGATGCTTCGGTTCACGACCAACCTTATCGCATACAGCGAATCCAGATTGGAAAGAGAACGTACTATGATCAAAGTCGAGACGAGTTTTCCTAGCTGCACTATAACTTAGCTGCACTACTCGCCGATGATTTATTAATTAGGTGCGTCGAGTAGCACTTATCTGATTTATATTACAAACCACACATCACATTATTAGACTTTTACATGTGTACCCCATCATTGGGACGATACATCTTAGTATACGTTTTGTCGAGAGTGACGTACACCGGAAGGTTTGTGACACCAGCTAAGTGTCCTGTCTCTACACACTTGTGAAAGAGACCGATCATGATCTTAGAATAGTACCAGATGGAGACGAGCCACCCCGATACCAGATTATAAAGAAACGATCGGACGAAGTCCGAGTACATTCCTAACTAACAGTGCTAACCACACAGATACAACACAATAACAGTTACATGATAAATCCACATAAAGGCCCGAAAGGCGATCACAGATAATAGCGTTGTTCTAACAGATATACAACCTATTATATGATTTTCAAAACAATTTAAAAATCACTTCCAGAAGAACACAATAATAATCGTTCCAAATTAATTACTCAGATAAACAACTGATAATCAATGTAAATATGAAAGACTATGCAAGGGTGAAAACATATTGATTCTCGTAGTCATGTATAATTACTACCCTTATTTCCCGAATAAAACTCGATAAACGGTATATATATGACTATAGACTTCTTCTGAAAAGAATGAAGAGGTATGATTAAATAAAAGACTCCAATGAATTGAGTCTTATGGGAAATAACATGAATTTTTGTCTGGGAACATTATATTATCACACAAAGTTTTAAAAAAAATCATCTCGTTGCATATTTGGGTCCTCGACCATCCTCACCGCATAATGCGAATCCAGATTGGAAAGGGGACTTACTTTTAGACAAGAGACCGGGCGGGTTCCACGTTGTACTTCTCGCCTGAGGGTATATTAATTATGTGTCACACGACACTTATCTTATTTAATTAAAAAACGTGCATTAATGTTAAAGCTTTTATTATCCACAAACGATCTCACAATGAGATTTAGAATGGGACGAATCCCGAATTTCGGCACTACCTAAGTGTACCACCACTTATATTTAAATAAGGGTAGGTTATGACCAAAAGTATTAGGGCAATTATCCTTCTAATACCAAGTTATAAAGAAACAACTAAACCTCGCAAGGTAATATCTTTCCTACGAATACCCGTGCTAACTAGCAATTATTATCTACATCAAAGCACAAAAATTCACACCAATTATTATTTAGCACCCTATAATTAATAATAATATATATAAGGGTTATAGCTAGCATATATAAAACCTAATAAAAAATCCATTTTACACAACATTTTATACACACAAGTTCCCAAACATAAAATTAAGAATATTTATCCCGACTTAATTAAGACAATAGATTAATTGTCAATTAAGAAAAATATGGAATAAATTAGCAAGAGCGAACCGCCACTTGCCTTGGATCACGACGAAGGTTGAACGGTGTTTCAGAGATGATTGCTTTCGAAAAGTAAAACGGCTCCCTACTTTATTCCCGCTCCAAACGCAATTTCGAGACGTACCCAAATCATATACAATGAATAAATTATATTAGATAATTTATTCAAGATCATTATTTGAAGGATACAATGTCTCGGTTTTTAATTGAATTTATTTAACTCATAAATAAATCAATTTCAAGACTTTTTGATATAACGATTATTTATATGGTTAAAAATTAATTAGTTGTATATTCTAAATAATCAAATCATAAATAAATTAATAAAATAATTTATTTATAATCCTAAAATCTTCTAAGTCAAAATATTATCTAAATGAATAGTCATAATTTACCCGTTCATAATATAAGATAATACCCAAAATAAATATAATTAATTTAATTTTAATATTCATAAAATTAAATTAATCCTAACTTATTTTTACTTAATCCAGATTAATTTAATTAATGAAGATTAATCAAAATAAAATAAAATCAAAAATCGAATTGAAGCAAAAATGGCTACCGGACGAACTCGCAAGAACACCGGTCGGAAAAGAGCCAAATTGAAGCACGTAGGAGCACTACCGGAGCTAGAACCAAAAGGATTTTGAATAGGACTCATGGTCGGAGCTATTGGTGGCGAAAATTGCACAAACCAAGCTTCTAGGTGGTTGAATTTGGCTGAAGCACAACCGCAAACTCGAGAATTAGGGTTCTTGAAATTTCGATTCAAATTGGATGGATTGGGAGGTCTATTTCGGGTATATGTATTGGGATTTGATAGGTGTGAATGCCCTAAGCATTATGCCTCTCATTAATCCCTCCAATTGATGCTCAATCGGATCAATTTCGAATCGAGGTGAATGGACCCTAAAAATTGACGAGAGGTTCATTGGGGACAAATCCCGCGTTTTTCGTCGACATTTAATCCGATTAGTGGAGAAATTACGTGGAAGATAGGGTCGTCTTCAATTCACAAGGAGTAATTGCTCGAATCGGGATCCAAAGGAGTCGAATTTCCGCCATTGTTGAGCTTTATGGAGCTTCGGCCGTGAGCTGTAGGGAGAAGAAAGCTGTTTCCAGCTAATTACAATCGTGGTCCTCATGTTTTTGGTTTGTGGCAAAAATGCCCTCTAATCAATATTTCATGAATTACAAAAATTGCCCAAACTTATTATTTTTAATATTCTAAGTTTATAATATTATTGTAACCCAAAATTAAAGTATAGAAAATTTTAAATTAGGTTAAAATAAACTCAAGTTATTATTCTTATGAATTTGACCATACTTAAATCCTTAACAAAAAATTTGTTAAACTTGATTTAAATATTCCAAGTCAAAATTGATAAGTTTTATCTAAAATATAATTAACATAAGGTTAATCATTATTTAAAACATTCTTAGCTTAAAGAAATAACATACTTAGGACAATTATTACTTTATCCCTTCTTGGATAACATAATAATTCCTATGACCGTTATTTTATTTAAAATTCTAAAATTACATTCTTTGTTATACTTATTTATTTATTTCAACACCATATTATTATTTCTCATATGATAATTTGTACCAAAAACTATCATAACCCAACCTTTGAACCTAAGTTCATGAAAGTTTAAATTATTCCTCTAGAAAAAATAAAGTAAATTTCATAACTTTTATTTTTATCACTTTACAATTATCATTTTACCCTTCTATTTTAAGTGGGATATTACAGCTCGTGGCATGCATGGTCTCCAAGTGTGAACTCTCATCCGCCACATGGCAAATATGCAAAAGCTTACTCCTTGGGCATGTGAGATGTAATATCCCTCAATTTTTAATAAGGATATTTGGGTAATTTTTTCCAACTTTCGTTCAGTAATTATTTCGCTTTCAGTGGAGTTCGGATTTTCCGTAACTTCCATGATCTCCGAAATAATTCCCTGAGTGGTATAAAATACATTCGATGTATTTTCGGGACTTAGAATATTTGTTTGGATACAAATATATAATTTCCGGGGTTTAAAACCCATACCAAATCTTATCTGTGGGCAAACTTATCTTCCAACGTATCAATCTTATCCCTGTAGCCCCACTTGTTGCGTTGGTCGGCTCCACTTGATCCCTTGTCGAAGCTTTGTTCCCTCCCTCCCTTAGGCTATATATGGAACCGATCGAGGGAAGCTCTGCACACCTCCAGCTACTCCTTCTCCCTCTCGGTCTTCTCTCTCGCTGAGTTGTCGCCTCCCCTTCTCCATCGTCATCTCTCTCGTGAGCTCCCGCTGAGCTGCCGCCTCCTCTGGTTCACGTCTCCCTGTGCACCGCCTCCTCTGCCCCTCCCCTTTTCTGGGCTGGTACTGCTGGTGTCGAGTGGTGCCGCTGGGAGCTGCGTTCAGCTGGTGTCCGTGGTGGCCGCTGGTGCGTCGTGGTGGTGGTTGCGCTGCTGATGCATGTTGTTGTTGTGCTGATGCTGTGTTGTTGAAGTGTTGTTGTTGTGCTGTTGAAGGAGAAAGGAAGAAGAAGGGGGAATAGTGAAAGTGGGGCCCCCTCCACTTAATTAGTTCTGTTGGGCCGAAATCCCATTAAGCAGTCAGCCCAATTCAATTCCAGTCCAGATTTAACCCGAAATCAATCGAGCGTTAGAACGGTAATTGCTGGATCGCGTATGGACCCGTAATCCTGCTAGAGCTATCTGAAGCATAGTCCATATCATCGGAAGGGATATCATCAGTAGTCGTCTCGTCTAGATTCATCGCCGAATCTACTCCAGGCAAGTGGCGGTTCGCTCTTGCTCATCATTCCATATTTCAATTAATTATCAATTGTTTAGTTGTTAATTAATTTGGGATGATTTACTGATTTATTGTTCGTTGGGAACAACTTTGTTAATAATTGATTAAAAAATGATATTATAATAGGTTGTATATTCTGCTAGAACAACGCTATTATAGATATATATTGTAGATGTGGGCCTTGATGGCTTTGATGTGATTTATTGTTGTGTTGAACTGTTTAGTTAGCACTAGTAGTTAGGAACGTTGGACTCGTTGAGGTCCAGTCGTTTCTTGATAATTATTGGTTGAGAGGGCATCGGAGACCCTGACACCAACTGGCGGATCATGATCGTCCTCTATCCGAGTATAGAGGTGGTGCACTTAGCTAGTGTCACAAACCTTGTGAAGGATTCCCTTCGATATATGTCCCTCATGACGAAACATATATCTAAAAGCTTATAACGTGATGTGTGTTTTGGAATTTAATGAGATAAGTGCCGTTGTCGCACATAATTAATATACCCTTGGGCGAGTAGTGTAGCTAGGCGATAGTACAGCTAGGAAAACTCGTCTTAACTTTTAAATCGCTCGTATGCGATACTGTGATTATGTGATTAATTAATGTTTCTCAACATTTGTCATGCTTCCGATAAGACTCAATTCGTTGGAGTCTTCTTTGGGTTGATTGTTGTGAGACTCGGTCTCCAGAATCTTCTCTTGATCATACCTTTTCATATATTCTAGTAGGAGTATGGTGATTGACTATCGTTATCGAGTGTTATTCGAGGAGCGATGAGTCTAACCTAATACGTCTACTTCGAACCACTCTGTTTTGTACCCTTGCTTAGTCTTTCATTAGACTAACCAACCGTAATTGTTCTCTGCATGGTTGGCTGGTATCATGCGTTCGATTCGGCACATCAGATAAGTTGCCGTCCTGTGAAGGCTAGAGCGACTATGAAGGCAAACGGTGTTTTTGATAAGTTTATTCAGGTTAAGATCCTTGGCGGGTGATCATTGCGATCAAGACCCTTTTGTTGATTATTTAAAGTCTTCCGCTGTGTTAAATATGTCTTGTATTAAGTCTTCCGCTGTATTTTGGTTGTCTTTCGGATTATGGATGTAATGCCGAGACAATGATTTTAAATGAAAGTTATGATATTTTGTATCATAATTGTTGTTTGATGATTTATATCAACTGATAAAGCCTTGTGTGACATCGGACAGAACGTCTGAGGTCACTGGCGGTAATGCCTTTCCAAAGGAATATTTGGGGGTGTTACATGAGACATGTGGAGCAAAGAGCGGACAAGTGTCATACGACTTTCTCTCCTCTTGAATTCTATAAATGAAGGAGAAGATGTCATCTTATAGGACATCCTTTTGGGAGCTGGAAATGTGGCTCTTTAGGAAGGTGGCGAATCCCGATATTAGGTGATCCTCTTTAAGCATCGTTCCACAAAAATTCTCACGACACTCATTGTTGTTCGCGGATGGGTGGTGGATCTATCTCGATGTGCTACCTCGAAGTTTTTTCTCCACTAACGCTGTCAAGCCGATGCTTGATGGTTTTACATATGTTGACATGTCGGATGATGTTGATTCTAGCCGATCCACGACTAGTTATTTGATGATATTTGCAAGGGAGCTATGTCATGGCAATCGAGACTGCATAAATGTGTGACTTTGTCAACCATAGAAGCTGAGTATATGGATGCCGTTAGAGTTGTCAAAATATGACCGCATACGTTTTACTGACCTGACCGATCCACATTTGAACCCGACCGAAAACTTTAATAACGCAAAATTACCGAACCCAAATCTGACCCAAGAATGTGTCACCCGAACCCGACCCGGTTAACACTTAGGAAAACTTAAGTATATTAGTAAACTATTACATAAATATATATAATAAAAGAAATATAAATACTTTAATATATTTAAGTTTCCCTAAAAATCTCATTATACTTATCATTTTTCAAATTCATCAAATTTGAAATTAATATAATATAAATAAAAAATAAAAATGAAATAAAATTATGTTTTGTACTAATCTCAATTATATAAATAATTAATATTTATAATTTTAAACGATTTTATGTTATATTTACATATCTATAATATTTTTAAATTATTTAATAATATTTTATTAGTGATGAATAATTTAAAAAAGGCGTTTTGATCTGTTGGTCAACCTGAACCGCCTGCTAACCTGTAATGACTTGACCAACTTGACATGTAACCCAAATTGACTCGACCTGTACTCAACCTGAACCTAAAATAACCGAACCCGACTTGACTGACTCGATTGACATGTCTAGTTGTTGTTGAGGTCGTCAAGTAGTTGATATGGATGAGTGATTTCATGGAAGAGTTAGGAGTGGAGAAAGAAAAATTCACACTTCATTGTGACAACCAGAGTGCCATCTACATTGCCAAAAACACCGCTTACCATTCTCGAATCAAACACATACATAGGATATATCATTGGTTGCGATAGAGGATCGAATAATGAAAACTTTGATTTGGTGAAGATCCACACCAATGACAATGAGTCAAATATGCTGACGAAGATCTTGGCTACAGAGAAGCTTGTTGCTTGTCCCTTTAGAGCGTGTTTGGTCTACTCCCCCATGTAGGAGTGAATGGGGGATTTGTTGTGTTTTTCCTCCTACATGGAGGAAGAGCCATTTGCTAAATGAGCTTAATTTGTCTTCCATTTGGGCCAACCTAAATAATGCCCCACTTATAGGAAACGTAACCTAGAATGTCCTCTTGTATTTAAGGAAAAGAGAGAGATTATCTAGGGTTGACGGTGTGTTCGGCAAAACAAAGATTTTGAGGAGGTGGAGGTTTTTTGAAAGGTTTTTACAAGGTGTAGGTTTTTTAGAGGTTTTTTTTATAACCTTTCAAAACCTAGTACAAAACTTATTTGATCGAGTGTTTGGTGAAGCACAATTTTTTAGTATGTTTAAAGTAAAAATTACCATAAGGTTTTTTTAAATGAACAGTGGTATGTGATTTTGGATATTTTGGGAATAAAATTATAAAAACTTTGTCAAACCTTCAATAACCTTTATCTGAGGAAGTTCCTATTTTCAATTTTTAATCTCCTCAGAAACCTCTTAAAACATAAACCTTCTAAATAACATTGTACCACCAAATACATAAAATAATAGGTTTTGAAGAGTACAAACCTTCAAAAACCTTCGCCCCGGAACATAGCCTAAGAGTGTGTAAGAGAGCTGAAAATATCTAGAAAGAGAGAAAAAAAGATGGGAAGAAAGTGGTGGATGAAACTTATAGGTGTTTGTGCACCTGACTTTGATCAACCCGGATCGTCATCAAGACGCGCTCTTATTGGGATGAAATTTTAGAGTGTTGTTCATGCCACTAAGAGCTTCACATCCAACGGTTGGATTGTGATTTTGTGCCCTCTATCAGGTTTTACAAATTTGTCTCTTTTCTCTTCTTGTTGACATTTCAACCTTTTTAGATGAAAGCTAGGGTCATTTATAAGGTTGGTGCCTTGATACCTGTACATTCCTCTAGTGCTATCTAGAGAGATTATAGCTACTGTAATCCTTACTGGTTCCGTGGTTTTTCCCCTAGTTTGGGATTTTCTACGTAAATATGGTGTTATGTTATTCGTTACTTTTATTTCCTGTCGATTGGTGTTTTGGTATTTGTCCCTGCGACATTGTTAGTTGCCCATCTAGTCTTGTTTTTTTTTGGTTCCTTCGTCTGATTTGACCAGTTGAAATCGCTCTACGTTCAGACCGGAAGTTCAAGACTTGAACTCGAGACCTCTGAATAGAACACTTAAGAAAATCTAGTACCAAACCACTAGACCAACTGTGTTGGTATCTAGTCTTGTTACTGTTTATGAATAGCCGAGTTGTTTGTTTGTGATTGAGTTGTTTGCTTTCGCACATTCCGCATTTAATCCGAATCTATCACAACAATTATCAAGTGTATTATGTAATTGACAACTGGATAGAACATCTAAATACAGAAGGGACTATGTATCCTAGATACCTTATTAGTTCTATGTACTACATTTCCGGATAATTCCAATGAAAAGTTAAGCACAAAATGTAAATTCGTCCAGTGCAAATTAAAATAAAATAAAATTGTTGTGCTAACTGGGAGGAAGAACACAAGATTAGGTGTGATTATGGAATTGGCTAATTAAGGAAGCCGTTGGCTTTCAAGCTTTCGACGGTCTCGCGCACTGCGTCTTCTACTGGTGTGAAAACAAGACCCAGATTTATCAGCTTCTTTGCTGCATCTTTGCATGACAACATGCCAGGCTGAGTTTCCCCCGAAAATCTGCAAGATGAAATGTTAATTTCATGAGATGAATAGGAGCCTAAAAGAATGGACGATCATGCAGGGGATCATTTGATAGTTCATAGTTGTAGAAAAAAACTGTCACTCTTTATGTAAAGCTGTGAGACTTCACTACTTCTAGTTGTCAATCTGGTAGAACAGCCAAACAAGTTCCAACGAAATCACCAGCATGAAACTAATAGCTAAAGCAACAGATGAAATAACAATTCAACAAAGTAGAAAGAAATCAAACTTCAAGCATCAGTTCAAATCAACCTTTAGAGGCATCAAAAGGATTAACTGCCTAAGATGGAAATTACACATTCTTCATATTCATATTTGACTGGTTCCAAATTACCCCTTGTTTTCAGTTATATGTTCCAAGACAGTTTCTACATTCAGCCACATGGAGCACAAAAACATTTTATGATTCAACATTAATATATACTTAAAGATCAAAGAGAGGAGGTAATCACCTATGAACTGGATACTCAGGGAAGAGTTCATGGACTTTGGCAGCAAAGTCACCAAACTGGTAAATGCGATTGGTACAGAGATGTCTACCGGAAGCAGCAGGATTCTCAAGCAGCAAAACTTGAGCTCTTGCCACATCTTTAACATGCACAGCTCCTAGCCAGTGGTATTCTTGGGTGTCTTGTGAGCCCTGCAACATCTGCTGCAACACAGCACAGCTTGCATTGAGCCCGGGTTGCAGCAGTTTTCCCAGACACGTCGCTGGATTAATCGCCACAACATCAAGCCCATTCTTCTCAGAGAATTCCCAAGCAGCCTTCTCTGCTAGTGTCTTTGACACTGGATACCACTTCTGCACTTGCAGCACATTGGATATCACTATATCAGAAACTCGCAGGAAGAAGAAAAGATTAACACTAGTATGCAAGAATTAGGACCTGACGGGACTTGCAGTAATCAAGATCAGTCCAAGAACTCTCATCAAAGGGAACAGAATTAGACCACCCCGGGTTCGGAACCATAGCCGAAATGGAGGAAGTAAGCACAACACGACGCACACCAGCCGCTTTTGCTGCCTTAAGAACATTCAAAGTGCCTTGAACAGCAGGCTTCAGCAGCTCCTCCTCCGGGTCCTTTGGATCGTCCAAGGTGCAAGGCGAGGCCACATGGAAGACGCCTCTGCAACCGTCAATCGCCCTCGAAATGGCGCCGTAATCCACCACATTAGCCTCAAAGATCTCAATAGAAGGGTGGAGGGAGAGGAGGTGGGAGGCATCAGAGCCTGGGAAAATGGAGGCATGAATTGTACTATAGCCTGACTCCACAAGTGTCTTCACTATCCAGGAGCCTATGAAGCCATTAGCTCCTGTTACACATACTGCTTCTTTCTTCTTCATTGTGCTACACATGGCTTTCTTTCTTTTTTCAAGCTTTACACAGTTGAAGGATTGAAGTTCTTAATAAGATTGCTCAATCTGAAGCGGATAAGACTATCAGTGCAGCGATTCTGGGATCTGAATTATAATTATCCAGTAGTAAAATCAGCATTTCAGAATTTGGATAATTTCTAATTAGTTTTTTTTCACATTGTACCGAAATTATGGATAATACTTAACCGCTGAAATGGGGATATGATAATTAAACGAATTATCAATTAGAAAGATTCGATGCTGTAGAGGAACACAAAAGAAGTAAATTGTAATCCATTTGACGATAACAAGACCGAAAACAAATCTACAGTTACACGACACCTGATATTGAGCAAGTATAAACAGATGGAAGCTCAAGATTAAAACCTAGGATTCAGCTCCAGATCAATTTTCCATCAGGAAAGAGAAAATTGCAGCAACATACCGAAATCGTTAGCTTCGGAATCCTCTGTTGATCTGCAATTCGATGTTGCACTTCTTATCTGTTAACTGAACAATTTTTATAAGGGAAATGAGTTTGGAAAGTGATCGCGCGACATACAGATTGAAGATAAAATAGACGAACTGAATCGTAGTAATTACGTAGAATTGGATGAAGGAGGTGCAAGGTTCCGATTCCCACCTCAAGTTATCGTGAATTTCAGAAATGCTATAGAGGCGCTATTTGGAATTCTGCCGGGAAAACAGAGAAATTAAAGAAGCAAGAAGATAAAGAGCATGAATCATGAGCACTTCCTGTAACTGTGAGCCTAGAAGATATGGCCACGATGAGCAGCTGAAGAGACGATGTGTCAAACCCTTGACGATTTGACAGTAAAGGGGCAATTTTGGAAAATAATTATGACTATGACCATATTTTGCTTCACATTTTAATTTTTAAGCCTTTTTATTTTGGAAACCCTCTAAAAAAAAGCTTAAACTTATTTAAAAGATAATTATCTCTAAAATATTAGTAAATTACTCAGGTAAAACGAGTGTTGTGGTAAAACAAGTGGACAAATCTAGGACGTTAGATGAGAGGTAATAGAGGGATGGATTAATAAGATACTCCTAGGTAGGGTGTGGTTATATGCACAAGATCATGCTCAAATAAGACATTTATAACTATGAGGAAAGATTTAATTATGCTTTTAATTTTTTTAATGGTAAAAAAAGGATTGAATATTGAAGAGAGAGAAACCAAATCAAATCACATTCCTTAAATCTCTCTTTCAAAAATTCGTCCATATCCTTCAACTCCTCCATAGATGCATGTGAAAACTCATCCAAAAGTTACATATTGATATTCATGTCTCTGTAAATGATATTTGCATCGTTGTATTTGATATGCATGTCTCTAGTATTGATATTCATGCATACACTGTGTATTAGTCATGAATATTGTTTATGTAGTTTTGAATATCTCAATAGTGTTTTTCATAATCATGTTCCTCTGTTGTACATGGATATTCATTGTCTTATGTATTAATATTCAAGTATTGGGTAGACATATTCATAATATTCTATAGTGGTATATATTATCTTATGTAATAATATACATGATTTTGTGTTTGATATTCATGTCTTCAGTATTGATATTCATGAATACACTTGTATTATTCATGAATATCGTTTATGTAGTTTTGAATATCTCAGTAGTGAACAACGAATATCATTTAAATGAAAATCACACTCCTGAATATGTATATGAATATCACACTTGCTTACATGAATATCACCGCCCAATTCATGAATATCGATCACCCAATTCATGAATATCGATCACCACCCAATTACATTAATATCATCATCTAATTACACGAATATCACCATCCAATATCGTGAATATCGCATCTAATATCATGAATATCCTCTTTTGCTCTACTTTTTTCGGTCCTTCGATTTATGACGATTAACAATGGAGTTGTCGCGCCGAAGGGCAGAGCTCTGACACATCCAATTTAGGATTGTAGATCTCAACTGTCAATCGATCTTCTACGTAAAAAGACCATTAATAATCAACAAAATATGATTAGTACATAAAAAATTCAAAAAAATACATCATCAAAAATTCAATGACGAATAAAGGGGAAGCGATTGCGGGAGAACGAATAGTGCGAGAGCAGTCATTGTTTAGGAAAGAGTAATCGTATGAACAAAAAATCATAAGCATTTGTATGAATATCACATTATAAAATTAATCCAACATGAATATCAACATCATCATAGTGAATATCACATCATAAAATTTGAGTATCAACTACTCAGAGCATCAAACGTACATCCAACATGAATATCAAAAGCATTTGTATGAATATCATATTAAACAATTTGAATATCAATTGCAAACAGCACAAACAACACTAATCTAATACCAAAACGAACAACATGAATATCAACACCATTATAGTGAATATCACATCATAAAATTTGAATATAAACTACTCAAAGCATGAAACCTCTATTGTCGAAAATTTGAATATAACAACACGGAATGTAGTGCATATACATCAAGTAGAATACAATGAATAACAATTTTTTAAAAAAAAAGATGAATATCACATAGTAATCTACAATGTGATATTGTCATATCAATCAAAACCCTAGAATCATTAGAACAACAAAACACCCAAATCCTAACCTAATTTGTTTGGATATCGGTGTTGTAACTCAATTCATGCCCAAAATCAAAACAAAAAGTTTTTTTTTAAAAAACGAGATGTGTTTACCTTGTGAGAAGTGGATGAAACCGCTGGTGATGAGAAGGGTTTCCGAGAGAAAGCGGTTGGCGAACGTTTTTTCGAGAGAGAACGGCGGCGAAAATCAATGCTTGAACGGATGCTTCAATGGAGGTGGAAGAATTTTCGAGAGAGAGAGCAGTGAGGGAGACGATGAATGGTTTTTGGAAGGAGAAAGGGAGAGACGATGAAAATGGGAAAGTGAATCAGTGGGGTGAAGAGAGAGGGAGTAAATTGGGGAAAATAAATCTCATAAAATTAGCTAATCTAGTGTGTGCCTTCTATTCAAATTATTTTGTACCTCCCTCCATTAAATCTTGTCCATCCATCTCATCAACATCCAATGCACTAGAATCATTCACCCGTTTCACTATAATATGTTGTTTCACTAGAGCATAAATCTACCTATGATAATCCTAAAATTATTGCTTCCAACATAGGCTTTCCTCGTAAGCTTAGTATTGCTTGATTTCTGCTATTGCAAGATTAATTATAATTTAAAATTGTAGAGGTAAAAATAGGCAGTCTTTATTGATTTATTGTTAGTTATGATTTAATTTTTAAGAGGCAATTAATGGGCTTCGTTAGGCCCCTTAAAGAGGAGCAACTCATTACCAAGTTGGGCAACATATTTAATCTCCTAACCAATTCTTCAATTCACAACCTCCATTAATTGACTACGTTAAAAATCAATCAGCCTCCATTCCATTCATTTCTCTAGATATCACATCTTACTTGAGCATCGGAGGGACCTTAGGGGAGATCACATACCTCCCTTTGACCGTGTTCTTGTGTGCAGATCTTGAAGATTCAAGCGTCCTTTGAAGATCAATCGTTGTCATCAACAAATTTATTGTGGTGTAGATTTATGCTACCACATTTGGCACCGTCTGTGGGGAACGAAGGCGACGGTGATCACCGGGGTCGCACAAAAGATAGATTCCTTCTCGGATTCATCATGCGACAATATTTTCGAATTAGTACAACTTTCGATTCACTTGTCTGTTTTGCGTGAAATTTGGAGGAGTTAAACTATACTCCTCTAGGTTTCTATGGGCTTTGGAATCACTCCATTCCTACTTATACGAAACAAGAACGACTTCACCAAAGTCAAGGTCAAATTCAGAGAAAAATCCTACAACAGAATATTCAAATCATTACAACTTTTGATTAACTTGTTCGTTTAGCGTGAAATTTGGAGGAGTTAAGCTAGAATCCTCGAGGTCTATGTTGGCTTTGTAATCACTCCATTCTGACTTTTGTGCAACAAGAACGACTTCACCAAAGTCGGGGCCAAATTCAGAGAAGAATGTCATTTGCGCAGCTGACTAGGGAATCAAGCCATATCGAGTTTCCGTCGTGTGTCTTCCTCCAAATCTTATAAGGAGTTAGAGGATGAATCTAAGAAGATTCTGGAGTTGGAATCATCGGATTAAGAGTTTTCACCGAGAGAAACACTTCGCTAAATATTGGGATAAAATCAATGAGGCTCTTCTTGTCAAAGAAGGAACCGACGTTATGTTCTTGTATTCTTCCGGAACCGGAAACCACCTTCCTCCACCAGTCGGCAATTCTAGAGGTAGTCCACAACGATACAAGTCCATAGCCATCGGTCTCGCTTCATTTGGACTTTGAACAAACCCGTACATGATGTTCAAAGTAGGCTTGTCGAATAGTGAAATATGAAAATTCTCCGGATTTGTGCGTGGTGACCTCTAATACTGGTGTTTTTCGACACCGGTGAAGAATCTAAGCCACTGATACTTACCTTTGTTGATAAGATTGCAATTCCATGAGTCTGTAGCCACCAACCTTGCATCATTTGGATGTCATTTGAGCCACCTACGAGCCGTCCGAACCGTGTTTGTTCGAAGATGCATACCGGGAAAATATGTGTTGTGCGTGTTCAACCCGATCGGTAAATTTCTACACCAAACTTTGTCAAGCTAAATTCAATTCAATCATTATTTATGTAATTCAAATAATTTGATTTAATTATTCAATTATTATATGTTTATGCCATGTCGGTACAAACTTTGGGGTGAATCGCTAACTTAATCGACTCATAGATTCAATCGACGAAGATGATCAATCTCTTGAAAGTGGGATCCAAATGCTTGCTATGAAAGATCGATAATCACAATGTTGCAATTATGATCCGGGACACGAGCTTCCATCATTCTTTATTTATATGTTAGCCTACGGGCCACAGGGGCACGAGCTGCCAACAGTCTTATTTTTATTGCCTAAGGGCTGCAGGGACACGGGTTGTCATCTTATTTTATTAGTCTACGGGCCGCATGCTCGTGCCATCTTATTCTATATATAAGACATAGGCCACAACGCAAGTTGATGTCAAATGGTAAGCCATAGGCCACAACGCAAGTTGATGTCAAATGGTAAGCCATAGGCCACAATGCAAGTTGATGTCAAATGGTAAGCCATAGGCCACAACACATGTTGTTGTCAAATAATAAGTCATAGGCCACAGTACAGGTTGTTGCCAAATGATAAGCCATAGGCCATAGCACAGGTTACTGTCAAATGATAAGCCATAGGCCACATCACAGGTTGTTGTCAAATGATAAGCCATAGGTCAAAAAGTACAAGCTTCTAATTTCTATACACGCCAAAACGAGCCAAGAAAGCACAGAGTGTGCAAGTCGTTATGTATAGTAATGAAATGCTACATCTAAGCCTAATCCATATGAGATATAACAGCAATCAGCTTCCTCAACCACGATTGGTGCTTAAGAAACCTGAGGGGCATTTGTAGAGGTAAAAATAGTCGATCAACCTTTATTTATTTATTGTTTGTTAATTATTATTTAATTTCTAATAAACAAATAATGAACTTCGTAAGGCCCATTAAGGAGGAGCAACCCTTTACCAAGTTGTTGGGCAAAGTATTAATCTCCTAAAGGTACCCTAACTGAATCTTCATTCTTCAATTCACAACCTCCATTCATTGCCTACGTTCAAAATCAATCAGCCTCCATTCCATTCAATTCTCTACATATCAGATCTGACTTGAGCGTCGGAGGGACCTTAGGGAAGTTCTCGACCCTCCCTTTGACAGTGTTCTTAGGTGCATATGTAAAAAATTCAAGCGTCATTTGAAGATCAATCATCGTCATCATAATTGTGGTGCAGATTTATGCTACTACACGAATAGTACGTAAGTGTTAAATGTCTTTCTACCAAAAAAAAGAATAGTGTTACATGTATGATAATGCAAGAGACATAGTTTAATGGCAGTGCAAAGAAGGGTGACATGATCCATAATGTTTGATATATATTGTGCTCTAATTAAGATTAAAAAAGGATATATTCCCCAGCTCTGATTGATATCGTCTTCTTGTGATACACCTTTTAAAGAGTCTGAACTTTAGACCAACTTTTAGGTACTTTAGATTATGAAAATAATATGATCATGTATGGTACTTTAACCAAAAGATAATGGCCAGACAAAGGAAATGCATATTTTATGCCTATAAAGTGAGATTTGTTGGAACATTCTTAGTTCCTTAATGATTAAAGATTAGCAATAATTTTTAATTTTTGACCTTAATTATAATCTGATATGATGTATTTGCTTGTTGTACACTTTGTCTTATGCTACATTGAAATTCCACTTGGCGGGAAATTTGAAACAATAATGATAGTCTTTTGCATTATCTTCCTGATATTCTGGTCTACAGTGTTCACATTTCAACAAACTCCAATTATTAGCTTAAGTTTAAGTAATTGACTATGACATACTCTAGTGGATCAAATTACCCTAAGAGCATATCCCTCTACTTCGGAATATAAGGTGTATGTTTTTAGAAGCTGAATTAGTACTATTTATTGGGTATTTTAAGCTAGGTTTGACATGACAAGTTTTTGTCTAATTACTAGTAATTTATAAGGTTTCTCGATTGCATCAGAAAAAATATCACTAACAGCATATGAAATGATCATGAAATAAAATCCTTCTATAATGGCATTGTTTTTGTAGGGTTTGAGATACGTGGTGGATCTAATATTAGTTGTGGAGATGAGATATATATATATTTATATATAAGATTAATATCAAGTGTATAATAGCCTTACGATAAATAGTAGGGGATAAGTAGAGATATCTGATATAATGAATCCAAGGATCAACAATCTTCTTTAATTTTAGTGTGGGGTGAAATGCATAGTTACTCTAGCATAAATATGATTTCCTATTTTTTCGCACAATATTTTTTTTGAAATTATTAGAAAATAGTTAACTAACGAATGATCCTGACATTCTCTTAAGCAATTATACAGCTGAAATTTTATATGCATAAACAGTAAGAGGGTGAGGTTTTCACTGGGCGTGTGTATGTTAACGATCCCAAATCATATGTGGTTCAATTTGTCGTCGTCATTGAAATAAGGAGAAGACTTTGAACACATGGTCACCTTGATCAACAATTAATAATAATGTAACTTCTTCTAGGTATGTATACCTTACGTACTCTAAAAGTCTAGCTCGTATCACGTCTAGCTCGCGGAAATGAACAGTAGCCCGTATCACGTGTAGGTTACGTGCTTCTATTGGGTTGGACTTTTGGGTCCTTTAGTTGGTTGTGGAGCACTACTATAAAAAACGCTTTTTAGCCCGAGCGTTTTTCATTATATAGCCCGGATATAGCTAAAAAGGGTCCGGGCTAATGGTTGGTGTGATAATAGACCAAATAGCCCGGACCCATTGTCACACGCCCGGGCTATAATCTTCACATAATTTCCCGGTTGAACTTCACTTAATAGCCCGGATGTGTACAATACATGTCCGGGCTAAAAAGTCCAAAATTTTCAAGTTGAACTTCACTTAATAGCCCGGGCGTGTACAATACATGTCCGGGCTAAAAAGTCCAAAATTTCCAAGCTATATAATAGGCATATATTTGTGGTTATATAGCTCTGACTTATAATGTCCGGGCTATATAGTATTAATTTTTTTCCCACAATATTTTTATTTATTGCCTATTTGAATACCCTGTTTATATACTTCGCTGTATTTTGCTGCATTGTACCAATATTTAACTCACACTAGAGAATAGAAACATTTATAACTGATAAACCAGATAGTATAGATCCCAAACACTGTGAGTTACAATATCATTCTTCATATAATTTAGCAAAGTACTCCTAATAGAAGTTCACAACTTAACACATACTGAAAGAAAACAACTAATTCTACGCCTTCTACCAATACCACTTGTGATTCTTCATCTCTGTTGACAACTTTAGAGATAAATACCGTCTACAGGCTAATAAATGCTCGTTACTCGGATTATTAAGGGCATTTCCTCTGAATGTAAGAAGCCCCATGCTCCTCGTACCTGCAAAATTATGACAGTGAGTGAGATTAGTAGTTTGGTCAACAAAGATGATATTGGATCTGTTGTTTCCTGATGGTATAAATACTACCAAAGGATATAATCAATTTTCAGTTCTTAGGAATTCAGTGATTCAAGGTTGGCAATGTTTGGCTGAGTTCATCATCATTCAGGGGAATGAGATGGCAACATGATAAACCAAACAGAAACATGTACTACTTTGTATCCGCTACAGCAAAAAAACAGTAATTGCTAACTAGCCTTATTAATGCAAAGTGCACAAAGAACAACAACAAAAATCCAATGAAAATGTCATGCTTTCCATAAAAGTTGAGGTCTTTTTCTATGCCAAACAATAATCTTACCAGATCTTATGAGAAATGTGAGAAAAATCCGTGAAAATTAAGGTTCAAAGTTGGAGAAAACGTTTCAAACAAGCAGAATTGATAAACGAATTATGTTATATACCTGTCTTTTCTCTTCTCAAGGTATCTTTGCAACGATGCTTGTCTGCTTGTCTGACCATCAATATCTGAAAAATATTTACACATCAGCAACAAGAGAGAATGCAGAGAATGCAATCTGTATCTTTGCAATGCCACTTCCATGAGCCGCCTAGTGTTGGAGCTTGCAAAACAGAGTAGAACCTTTGGAAGATTTTAACGAAATACATAAGTTGCTCTTTCTTCTTTGTTTCACTAATGCACAAAAAAATTATTAAGAGACGATTGAACTAGAGAGAATACAACAAGAACAATTAGAAGCAAAGGAGAAAGAAAGCTTCCAGACCACAAGTGCGACTCACAAGCACAAATAACAACCAATGAAACAATAACTCATCTCCACCATCTTCACCTACCAGTGTGAGAATTTGTTGGACCTGCTGGAATTAAGTTCACTTTGACACTGGAACCAGGAAAGTGGCTAGAAGTGCCCCGCTGTGCAAAGCATCCATCAATTGGCTCATCCGGAAAGAAATGAACAGAGCTAGCAGCAAGCTGTCTAATGGCTCGTGCCTGCAGACCCATAATCAAATTATCAAATTGCAATACATGTGACAAGAGCATTACCAGCAAATGTAAGGAATGTACCTTATCAGCTGGCACCTCATAAAAAACACTAACCTTTCCAGAGTAGAAGATTGTCATTTGCCCAACTGGCAATTTTAACATATCTGCGTCTCTATAACCAAAATGCCAAGAATTTAGCACTCCATATTTTGATTTTATTTTAACGTCATGAACACATGTTAAGAGCTCTAGAAAATGCAATTCCCATACACCTGTAGCAAACAAGGACAACAGAAAGAAACACTAACAGATGGCAGTGTCTAACAGATCTCATAAATACAAAATTTAAGTTCTCTTGTCAATTACTGCATGTTAAAACCACTCATAGCTATCAAATATCAACTAGTGTGCTTGATAAGACATGTAAAAGGTAGTTGATATATGACCTAATGAGGTGATCTTGTGTTCATAACAAAGTCGTGATAAGTTGGCTACATTGATTATAATATAGCACAGTAATGAACAGAATACTTAGCTGCCTTTATAATATACATCACAAAATCTGCCTTTATAATATACATCACAAAATTCAGAAATGAGAACATAATCTACGAAGGAGATTCTTCATTCCTCTCCCACAGCTTACTCCTCAGCCCAATGTAACAATAAATAATATATTCATACAATCAAGCTGAAAAAGTAATCGATGGAGGCGGAAACTAGGCAGGGAACATTAGTAGGACATATCCTATTACAGATATACTTGTGATTTCCAAAAATATATATTCGCATAAGAACCCATATTGCAAAAACTAACATTGTATACATCTAGCCATTATGAATCCATAGATTTATTCCTTCAAATGCGAAAAGCAATACCATCATTGCAATTTAATATTTAACTTGGGTACAAAAATTGGCCTAACTCAACTTTCGGTGGCATTATATATCTTCTTCACTGAGTTTATGATCCCACAAGCATACACAGTAAATGCAAGACAAAAAAAACAAATTATGATAACAACACTAATTTATATATATATTTTTAAATGAGAATGGTATCAAACCTGAGAGAATAAGCTCTGTCATCGGCCCATTGCTCTCATCCTTGTTCGCTTTCCTCCTATCCCCAATCCCTCCCACCACCGAACTCCCCCCTTGCAATCTTTGTGCAGACCTCCAATCCTCACTGAACAGAAGAAGAGGCGACAACCTAGGGTTCAAATTAACATGAGAATAGTAGTATTATAAATAAGCTGGATCAGACCTCAGCTCCTCCTCTGACATAACTCCATTCACATTCTTACTAGCAAAATCAGAGAAAGAGCTGCTGTTTCCAAATAATCCCCCAATTGCATTCAGCGAACCCTCAACAGTGGGAGGTGCTGAGCCACTTCTATGCAAATTCAACTCGCGCTCAACAACATTTTAGGGTTTTAGGGCTTTTTCAATTTCTGAATTTACAACTACAAATCTAAATCAGGGAGGTTATATGGTTCAAGACATACCTTAGGGTGGATAGCACGCCGTAATTGACGCCGGAATTAGAGTCGTCGGAGATGGAGTCGTCGGATCGAACGAGGAAGGAGATGGAGGGGCCGGATCGAACGAGCAAGGAGATGGAGGGGCCGGAGATGCAGCGCGCCGGCTGGAGGGACGGGTCGGAAAGGAAGCGCCGGTGAAGCTGTGTAGTCGGGGAATGAGGAAGGAGACGGAAGAAGGCGCCGGTGGAGTTGTGTAGTCTGGGAAGGAGGCGCCGGTCGGGGAAGGAGACGGAAGGAGCTATGCGCCAGTGAATTTTGAAGGAGTAAAAGCTTTTACTTACGTGGTTAATTACGACAAAATAGCCCGGGCAAAATAGCCCGGATGTTTCGTAACCGGCTTATTTTAATGTGGGTTAATATAGAACGCGATAAAATAGCCCGGATATTTAAAAAAAAAACACGCCCGGGCTATTAAGTTTTGACTCTTTTAAAATAAATTTGTTTTTAGCCCGGGCTTCTCTACAACGGTCCGGGCTAATATGTTATCTTTCTTAAATAGCCCGACTTCTTCTGATGTATCAGGACTTTATATCACGGATAATTAGGATCCGGGCTAAATAATCACGGGCTAAAAAGCGCTTTTTGTAGTAGTGGAGGTTAGGGTTTACGCTTGCTGCTTTTGTGTCGTTCTTCTCTGCCTCTCTCTTGCCTACTCTCCGTCTCTTCCCGGTTGTCCTCTCTCGACACTCTCCGGTTTCCATTCTCGAATATTCTATTTTGTTCATCTCTATCTGTGAATTTCTCTTTCGCCATCTTTGTTTGTGAATTTGGTTTCTCTATTGGGCATCTCCATCTGTGAAGTTGGTTTCTGATCTTCATTCATCTCTATCGTGTTCTTCCTCTGCTTTCATTCTCAAATTTTGTATTTTGTTCATTTCTATATGCGAATTCCTCTTTCGCCATCTTCGTTTGTGAATTTCGTGTCTTTGTTTGGGCATCTCCATCTGTGAAGTTGGTTTCTGATCTTCATTCATCTTTATCGTCTTCTTCCTCTGCTTCCATTCTCGAATTTTCTATTTTGTTCATCTCTATCTGTGAATTCCTCTTTCGCCATCTTCGTGTGTGAATTTGGTTTCTTTGTTTGGCCATCTCCGTCTATGAAGTTGGTTTCTGATCTTCATTCATCTCTATCGTCTTTTTCCTACTAACCCTAATCTCCGATTTTGTTTCTTTCGACCTTTTATGTGGGATTCCCTTTGTTTCCACAGTTCTCATCTTAGATTTCATACGTTTGTCTTGTGCCGTCGCGGTCATTATATAGGTATTTCTTAAGTTTGTATTTGTCTTCGATTACTAGACTGTTTGTGCATTGTGTTGTTGTTTTGTATTTTTCCGCTATCTGATATGAGAGTCTCTTTGTTTCCACATTTCTCATCTTAGATTTTTCGCGTCTGTCTTGTGTCGTCGCGGTCATTATACATGTATTTCTTAAGTTTGTCTTTGTCTCCGATTGTAATAATTATAACTAGACTGTTTGTGCATTGTGTTGTTGTTTTGTATTTTTCCGCTATCTGATCTGTGAGTTTGTCTGTGTCTCTGATTACTAGACTGTTTGTGCATTGTGTTGTTGTTTTGTATTTTTCTGCTATCTGATATGAGATTCTCTTTGTTTTCACATTTCTCATCTTAGATTTATTGCGTCTGTCTTGTGCCGTCGCGGTCATTATACTAGTATTTTTTAAGTTTGTCTTTATCTCCGATTGTAATAATTATAACTAGACTGTTTGTGCATTGTGTTGTTGTTTTGTATTTTTCCGCTATCTCATCTGAAATTCTGTTTGTCCGCTTTCGCATCTGAGATTTTCTTTGTTTCCACATTTCTCATCTTAGATTTCTTGCGTTTGACTTGTGCCGCCGCAGTCATTATACAAGTATTTTTTAAGTTTGTCTTTGTCTCCGATTGTAATAATTATATAACTAGACTGTTTGTGCATTGTGTTGTTGTTTTGTATTTTTTCGCTATCTGATCAGAGATTCTTTGTTTCCACATTTCTCATCTTTAGATTTCTTGCGCTTGTCTTGTGCCGTTGCGGTCGTTATATAGGTTTCTTGCGTCTGTCTTGTGCCGTCGTGGTGGTTATACAAGTATTTCTTAAGTTTGTATATGTATCTGATTGTAATAATTATAAGTAGACTATTTGTGCATTGTGTTGTTGTTTTGTATTTTTTGGTCATTGTGAATTACAAGTTTGTATGTATTGGGTCGGATATTAAATTGTTCTCTTTGTTTCCACATTTGTCATCTTAGATTTTTTGCGTTTGTCTTGTGCCATCGCGGTCATTATACTAGTATTTCTTAAGTTTGTATTTGTCTCCGATTGTAATAATTATAAGTAGAGCGTTTGTGCATTGTGTTGTTGTTTTGTATTTTTTGGTGATTGTGAGTTACATGTTTCTATGTATTGGGTTGCATATTAAATTGTTGATCTAGGTTTATAGTTGTGATGTCAATTTTTTGCCATGCCATTCAGAAACGATGCTTGTTTCGTATGTTTTATTTGGGTTGGTTGTTCGGTATGTGTTTAGGTTTTTCCTCTATTATTTTGGTGGAGTAGTGTAGAGACAAACAAATTATGAATTGATTACAGTTTTATGTAATTATGGTTGTATTTTGTGTATATTGTGCTTGCTGATATTAATTTTGGTTGTGTTTCGTGTATATTCTGATTGCTCTATTTTGGTGGAGTAGTGCACAGGCAAATGAATTAATGTTTGATTATAGCTTCATGTAATTATGGTTGTATTTTGTGTATATTCTACTTGCTGATATTAATTCTGGTTGTGTTTCATGTGTTGGTATTATATAAATTATATATTTATTGTTTTTGAATTCTGCAGAGGCAAAAGAATTACGGTTTGATTGCAACTTCATGTAATTATGGTTGTATTTTGTGCATATTCTGCTTGCAATTATGGCTGTACTCTGTTTTGGTTGTGTTTCATGTATATTGTGGTTGCCGGTATTGTATGAATTATAGGTTGTGTTTTGTGTATATTATGGTTATTGGTATTGTAAAAATTATATGTATATTGTTTTTGAATTCTGCAGAGGCAAAATAATTACGGTTTGATTACAGCTTCATGTTATTATGGTTGTATTTTGTGTATATTTTGCTTGCAATTATGGCTGTATTTTGTTTTGGTTGTGTTTGATGTATATTTTGGTTGCCGGAATTGTATAAAGGGAAATTCCTGTTGGTGCCCTTGAATTTAGGGTTATTCATGTTGGTGTCCCATGATTAAGTTTTTTTCGGTTGGTGTCCTTAAAGTTTGAGTTTGTTTGCTTCGTAACCAAACTTTTTCATGTTTGTATCATTTTAGTTCAAATTGATTAAATCCAAGTCCACCATTGTATTCATCGCCTTCAAATTAGTAAGATTTGACTCCTAAAATACCCAAATCCATGTCCAAACCATGTCGATTTGAATTCCGAAGCAACAACCCATTTTCGACCTTAAGAATTCAAATTGGAATGGTTCAAGTATGGATTTGATTGTTTTAGGAGTCAAATCCTACTAAGTTGAGATCAATAAACATAATGATGAGCTTCGATATGATCAATTCGAACCGAAATGATACAGATATGAAAAATTTCGGTTACAAAGCGAACAAACTCATACCTTAGGGACACCAACCTGAAAAAACTTAATCGTGGGACATCAACATGAATAAACCTAAATTAAGGGGTACCAACAGGAATTTCCCTAAAATTATATGTATATTGTTTTTTTTTGTAGAGGCAAAAGAATTACGGTTTGATTACAAGTTCGTATAATTGTGGTTGTATTTTGTGTATATTTTTCTTGCAAATATGGTTGTATTTTGTTTTGGTTGTGTTTCATGTATATTCTGGTTACTGGTATTGTATAAATTATATGTATATTTTTTTTGAATTATAAAGAGGCAAAAGAATTACTTGTGCTATATACTAATGTGTATATTATGCTTACAATTATGGTTGTATTGTGTGTATATTCTGCTTGCTGATATTAATTTTAGTTGTGTTTCATGTATATTCTGGTTGCTGGTTCTGTATAAATTATATGTATATTGTTTTTGAATTCTCAATGATTGGAAGACCGATGGTGGAAAAGCTGAATAACGTTTGATAGAGCTTGTGCTGAATAACATCCTAAGAGCTGAATAACTCTGCTGCTAGCTTCTATCAATGGTCAATTGTAACTTTTTGTGTTACTCTGTTGATTTCTAGATTGGAAGAGATTCAGTAAAGACATTGTGTATAAGATAGGAAGCAATTTTACCGTTGTGATATGTTATTCTGGTGGTTAGTGTTAATGAGTTTGTTCCTTCTTTGCTTGTGTTAAATGATCTAATGCTAATAAGTTTGCATTATCACATGTTGTCTCAAGTTATTTTGGTGGTGGTGGCAACTCTGCCGCTAGCTCAATTATTGTTTTTTCATATCCTTCTGATGAGTAATGTTTTATCAAGGTTTCATACAGAGAAATACCCAGGTCTTGGGTTTGAATCCAGCACAGGTTTTAACAAGGTTTCATATCATTCCTCTTTGGTGAACTTTTTGGTACATAATGGATTTTCGTCTTGCCTTCATTTTTCTCATGTTTATTTTATTTATTCTTGTTTTGTCATGTTCAGTTGTATTGTTTGGAGAATAGCTAGAATGGCTTATGATCTTGATATACTGATATGTATTGAATATGCATTTTTTTTCAATGGTCAATTGGAATCTTTGTGTTAATTTGTTGATTTCTAGATTGGAAGAGATTCAGTGAAGACATTGTGTATAAGCTAGGAAACAACTTCATGTAATTATGGTTGTATTTTGTGTCTATTCTTCTTGGAATTATGGCTGTATTTTGTTTTGGTTGTGTTTCATGTATATTTTGGTTGCCCGTATTGTATAAATTATATGTATATTGTTTTTGCAGAGGCAAAAGAATTACGGTTTGATTACAAGTTCATATAATTGTGGTTGTATTTTGTGTATATTTTGCTTGCAATTATGGTTGTATTTTGTTTTGGTTGTGTTTCATGTATATTCTGGTTGCTGGTATTGTATAAATTATATGTATATTGTTTTTGAATTATGCAGAGGCAAAAGAATTACTTGTGCTATATACTAATGTGTATATTCTGCTTGCAATTATGATTGTATTTTGTGTATATTCTGCTTGATGATATTAATTTTGGTTGTGTTTCATGTATATTCTGGTTGTTGGTGCTGTATAAAATATATGTATATTGTTTTTGAATTTTGAATGATTGGAAGACAGGTGGTGGAAGAGCTGAATAACGTTTGATAGAGCCTGTGCTGAATAACATCCTAAGAGTTGAATAACTCTGCTGCTAACTTCTATCAATGGTTAATTGTAACTTTTTGTGTTAATCTGTTGATTTCTAGATTGGAAGAGATTCAGTAAAGACATTGTGTATAAGATAGGAAGAAGTTTTACCATTGTCATATGTTATTCCGGTGGTTAGTATTAATGAGTTTGTTCCTTCTTTGCTTGTGTTAAATGATCTAATGCTAATACGTTTGCATCATAACAGGTCGTCTCAAGTTATTTTGATTACGTGGAGTTTGTATATTACAATGTCAGGTGCGTTGACAACTGGTGGGGCCTTACTATTGGCTTAATAAGTTTCAGATTAGGTAAGAAGCTGATGCGAGCCTGTGTTGTCGTTCAAGGTGCTACGATAGCACCTATGGTGGGGACAACCTCCTACTATGGAGATTGATTCCCAAAATTCTCCGCCTTTTGAGTCAGGTGATGTAATCTGGATGACCAATGAATTTTCGTTCTCTTGAATCTTGATAATGTATAACTATTCGTTTAATCTTCATGGTACCAGCTTTAGTCAATTTAATGTGTTGATATTGGGCCTTCTCAATCTTCTTTTTCTGGTTTGTTTGCATCGAATCCTTGACTATTCATGTCGTTTGATTGCTGCAATTTTGTCTAATGAATGACTTTCTTGTAATCTTGTGTAATGGATGACTTTCTTCTAATCTTATATAGTATGGTAGGCAGACCACTACTAATTGTTCCTTTGTTTATTATGTAAGTCGCATACATGGGAGAGGTTGTGAATGTCTTTTTCTGGATGGTATGCAATATAGTATTGTTAGATGTAGTCATTTGAAGGTAATTCTTTTCCAAATCAAGATACTAAGCTCTGTAAATCTTTTCACTATTTTATATATGTCAGTAGTCTATAATTGAATGGTAATTCCTTTCATTCTCAAACTGAGTACATTATTGTGTGTATTATTTAGCGTCCATTAACACTTTTGTGAACAGTCAAACTCTTTTTTGTTACATTCTTTAGTAGTGAACATTTTATTGCTTTTCATTTCAGGTTGTGAAATTCAGAGAAAAATGATAGAGATGCTAAACCAGTTAAGTAGTTTTGAAATTTAGAGAATTGTGGTAGAATCAAGTGATGTAATCTGCATGTCCGATGAATTTTTCTTGTCTTGAATCTTGATCCTATATAACTATCGGTTCAGTCTTTCTACTGCCACCTTTAGTCAATTTAGTGTGTTACTACTGGGCCTTTTCTGGCTAATGGTCCTTTTTTTTCTAAATGAGCTTCTGTTATTTAAATATGGCTTTATTGTTCTTTGATTTTCTGACCGATGCTAAATGTTTTTCCTGTTGGTTTTTGCTACTGGGCATTTTTTGGTAATGGGCCTTTTTTCTAAATGGGCTTCTGTTATTTAAATATGGATTTCTTGTTCTTTGATTTTCTGACCGATGCTAATTTTTTTCCTATTGGTTTTTACCTATGATCTAATCGTATATTATGTGTAGTGGGTTACACGTGGCAACTTAGTGGTGCTTCACTGTATTATTTGTAGTGGGTTACACGTGGCAACTGAGTGGTGCTTCACTGTTTCTTTATAAGCAAGTTCCTGCATTTATTTTTGCTTCCGACCGTTTTTTTGCTGACTTTGTTCTACTTCTAGTTCTCCCTGCAGTTAAAGGTTTCTCTAGGTTTGTTGTTCTTTTTTATGGTTTCTTTTATTCTTTCTAAACATTCCTCTTTGTCTTGATTTCTGGTGTGCTTTAAATTTTTTTAATGCTACGCCCAATGTTTTATATCTGAAAAAACTTTCTTTCTATTTTCTTCTCTGATTGGGCGTGCTTTTGGTTTCTTTTACGTTATGTTTTTTATGTTTTGTGTTGCATGTATCGATGATCCTTTTTTTTGTTAAAGCATTGTCATGTGGTGCAGTTTGCATGTGCCCTGCCATATTTGTTTTACTCTCTCGCTATCATATGGTACTATTTCATGCTTTTTCAAAAAGTTTTTGGGTTGTATGCTAAATGTCCATGTGTTTTTTGTATATTGTTGTTTTTCGTTTTGACTGATTTTCTGCATCTCTCTTCTTTGGTTGGATGTCCTTTTTGTTTTGTTTTCCTTATTTCGTGCTACACCCCCCCCCCCCCGAGTTCTGCATGCATAGTTGACTTTGAGTTCTGCTTGTTTTTGTTTTTTCTGATGGGCTTTTTCTTCATTTTTATGTGATATGTTCTTGTTTTGTGTACTTTTGTTGTTGTGTATGCGACTAATTTTTTATAAATGATTTGCATCTCTCTTCTCTGGTTGGATGTCCTTTTTGTTTTGTTTTCCTTATTTCGTGCGATATCCCTCCCCCCCCGGAGTTCTGCATGCAGAGTTAACTTTGAGTTCTGTTTGTTTTTGTTTTTTCTGATGGGCTTTTTCTTTGTTTTTATGTGATATGTTCTTGTTTTGTGTACTTTTGTTGTTGTGTATGCGACTATTTTTTTATAAATGATACGTTTTGTTTAATTTTGTGCATGCAAATTTTGTTCAACATGTGTTATTTCAGGTCTGTTTGTGATCATACATGCATTGTGTTCTTGTAGGATGAGTCCAAAAAAGGTGTATCTTGACTCGATAATTACAAAATCTAAGGATCACGTTGTGCGTGTTAAGGTGATCAGTAAGTGTACTTTTTATAACAAACCAGGAAAACAGAAGTTCCAACGTCTATATCTTATCGATGAAAAGGTTTGACTTCAATTTTTATCTAATGCTTAGTCTATGTTTGTTTGCTTACAATTTGTTTTCCCTTTGTAGGGAGTTAGTATGAGAGCCGCACTGTTTGGTAACAATGTTGATTACTTCGATGATATCATTAAGGAGGATCAGTGTTATGACATTAGCAAGGTTGTGGTGTCACTTGTGGGTGAAGATTATAAGCGCTTCTTAGACAAAAAACAGATCCATATCAATAGTTCCTCTTCTGTTAAAGTAGTTGATTTGCATGTATGGTCATTTGAGTTCAAGCAAGAGTTTGTTCGGATTTCTGAGATACTTCGTGAAACAAGTCCTTGCAATGTAGTATTTGGTACGTTTTTGTTAAAAGTGTTTATAATGTTTCACTCATGTACACAAATAGTAGCATAATTATATAATTCACTTTATCCCCTATTTCTTCTAGATATGATAGTTGTGGTTCTCCGTTGCACACCACCTCGGAAGGTGGCAAATAGGTTCTCACCTAATCTATCTAATCTATGTGAGTTACAAGTTACTGATGACAAGTATAGTTTGTTAAATATGTTGCATATTTTCTCTCTCGTGTTCTATAACTAAGTTCATTTTTATATGCAATGGGTTTCAAATGTTATGAGGTTACACTTATTTCTGCATGGAATCAACTCGCATTTACTTTTGTCAAACCTGATTGTGTTGATCCTTGCGGTTCTGTTATTTTACTTACTGGGTTGAAGACATCAACTTTTAATAGTTTCTATTCATATACTATGTTTCTACCATTTTGCGTCTCATAAATATATCTGCATTTTTTTCGGCTTTATTTATTTCACTGACTTTAACTCCTAAATTTTTACTCTGACAGAATTCTCATTGTCTACAAACTGTCATAGCAAGATTGTAATCAACCCTAATGAGGTCAGGGCAAATGAGCTTCGTAAATGGTATGTGTTATTCAATGTTATATAATATAACCAAATTGTTGTGATCTAATTTAGTCATTGCTTGTAATGTTTTCAGGTTTGAAGAGAACAAAGAATTGGTGCTGGCAAGAGATAGTACTATTATCAAGAAGGAGAATGGAGGAGTTGGTATGCCGATTGTTACGATTGAACATGCCTTAGGAATAAAGGTTTCGACTCACTATTCTTCCCTTCACATTATTATAACAATCAATTATCTATGTATTTTATAAAAATATATTTTGTTTTGTTGGTGTATATGTAGACATCTGACATTACTTACAGTGGTATGGTTAAGATCAATGTCTATATTCCTGATTTCACCACCGATTGTTTACGCATGTTAGTTAGTTGTAATTGTTGTGGTAAGGGTTGTGATATTCCTCCCAACAGTTCTTATGTGTGTGACTCCTGTCAATAATATTCAATGTCGAAAGCAAAGTAAGGAAACTATAATGTAATGCTTTATCACTTTAATTAAACCGACCATATATTCATCTTGTATTATTACCTTTGTGTAGGGTGTTTTTTTTATTAATGGCTACAGATGGTACTGGAACCTTGAAGTTGGTTGTGCATACTCGCACTGCAGAACAACTGCTGAAACTTAAACCATCTGAGATATATTCTATGAATGACGAGGTAGTTGGTTGTAGATAAATTTACACTTATTGTTTTTTTTGCTTCAGGTTATTTCGTTAAATCTTCAGCATCTATATACTTTGTCGTATTTGTATGCACGTATATTAGTTATACGGTTTGCAACTTTGAACATTCTATAATTGTTATTGCTAGAACATATATTTATCTTTTCTACTCACCTTGTGTACACTTATTTGAGTGAAATCATTGTCTTATACATTCTTAGCTTTTTCCTTTGTGTTTGTATTGTGGCAAATGCTTGTGTAACATGAGCGTACTTCATTTGTAGACAAACTGAGCACGACACTTCGTAGCAATAAGACTGAAATGATGTTGTGTCTTGTGGCGACTTTGCTTGAGGATCACAAGACTTTAAGGTGGATGCTGAAAGATGTAGTATAAAATGTCTTCTCTCTGCAACTATATGTGGTGTCTAGACTGTAGGTGAAACACTCCTTTTGAAAATCAACATATCATATATATGTGATATGCTGCTTTTCAGATGGTTTAGTGTTGTTATGGTGTAAGCTCATGCTCCTCCATGAAGCAGTAATGTTTTTTGTAATGAATCATACTGTAGTTACTTTTGGCTGTTCTTTTTGTATATAGTAGGTAGTTTTGTGTGGTTGAAGATGCTAAAAAAAGGTTTGTTTTTTGTGTATAAGATATAGGATATAGGATTACTATGACCAATGTTGTGTCCTTGATTTTGTATTTATACAGGGGTAGTAATTATGTTTTCTAAGGTTATATATATATATATATATATGAATTACTACTTATTGTTTTTTGCACAAAGGTATTAAATTAACAAATTATTTTTTCCAGAAATTGAGACCATGGTTATGCATAATTTAGATACTTCTTTCCTTCATGCCTATGCTCTTACTCATACACGAGTAGAATCGGTTTTCCATGTTCTTTATTAGCAAATTTATATAGGATGTACTTTAAATTTTTATTTCAGTTTAAATTACTTGCAGTTTTAATATATTTATTTTAATTTTGATTTCGATCTTATTACAGTGATCCGAAGAGTGGCGGGGATCTGCCTTTGGGTGGAAGAATTTCAGTTAGTTGTTTAATAAATGATGTATTTATGCTGCTATTTCGTTGTAGTCTAATTTTATGGTATATACTGTTATGCAATATATGAGTGTAAAAGATTGGAGAAAGGCATTACATTAACATATGTCATTTCCTCCATAATTTGCACTTGTTTTATTCTTATCTGTTCAAATAAGATATGTTTGTGACTGAGGTTGTTTTTGGTGGAGATTATAGACAAGTCTTGCCGGTATTGCCACGTAAAACACAACATGAAACAATTTGTGCTAGCTTGGTGAGTTCTTGCCTGTGGGCAAAACTCATAAAATTCAAGACCCTATTTTTTAGAATTTCTATTGCGGCTTGGTAATGGATCTCTACAAAATACAGAAAAAACTTTAATCGAAATACCAATTGAAATTTCACATTACATTACCAACGATGAAAATTGCCTTGATCTTTTGGTGCAATTCATTTTCCCAGAAATGCCTAGACCTTCACTAGATAACTCCATTTTCTATGGTTGAGCCATATTAACTCCTACAAATAAAGATGTTGATATGATGAACACAACTTTGATTGAAAGATTTCCAGGAGTTTTGATCAAATATACAAGTATAGATTCTGCAATAGATGACAACTGCAAAGTGTACCCGCTGGAGTTCATAAATACTTATAGCTATGTACACAAAGAATCAATGGAAAAATGCGTACTTCTTAACAAGGTGAGAAATATCTTACTTCAAATTGTTTACCAGATTAGTTGATATACTAAATCCGATGAAACGAAGAAGAAAAAACCGTCTTCTCGCTCTAATCAAAATGTCTTGGCATAATTCTCTAATGTGTAAGAAAGAACATGAAGAAATGGCAAAGTGAGAAGGGAACACCCAATTTTAGAGAGGGATATTCAGGTCTGGATGTGTAAGAAAGAACAGTAAAAAGAGTAGCAGATAGAAGAGAAGAAGGAAAAAGAGAGGTGGTGAGAGTTAAACCCCAGAAATCCAACACGTGAATGGCACATGATAATAGCAGCCATACCAAGCCCGATCCACGTTTTTTCTTTGGGTAAATTATTGGGCCTTAATCTTCAAACGAGCACAAGTTAACCATGGACTCTCAATCAGATTGTTCATACTTGACTTTTTTCTATGCAAGCCGACACGATCAATGGCGAACCCAACAAGGTTGGCAAGCAGTCCACTACACGATAGAGATGTAATGATATTTGTAGTTGTTATAGAAAAAAAGGAGGGAAAAGTCAACAACATATAAAACTTACCTTAAGTATGTACACGTTTTAACGCTCCTTTTTTGTTCAAAATACATATTTGAAAACACAATATAAATAGTTAACAAAGTACTTAGCATAGCTATAAATAGGTATGTAGTATATAGTTGTACAACAAGATAGAAACAAATAGAGTTTAGTTTCGTTTCTAGTTCCAATGTCGGCCGAATTTGCGTTTCAAATGGAGTTTATGCATGCCTAGATTATCTTCATCACTTAATTAATGGAACGTTTACTTTTAAAGGTTTGTCTAAAACGTTATAAATGCATGCAACCAATTAAAACAGTTGACCTTATCTTACCCTGCAAGTATTTCAAAAACCGAGAGTGCTTGAGTTTTGCAGGTTCACGTGAATCCGTACATATTCACGTGAATGGAGTGCAGTGTGTACCCTATCTTCTAGCATGCAATGCTTTTTATTTAAATCGTTTTTTTGTCTTATGAATTGCTATAGGTGTTTCCTCTTTCTTTTTTAAATAAAATATTGATTTTTGTTTGAAACCAAGGGGAGAAAGTTTCATGATATGAAACCCAAAAAGAGAGTTACAACATGATAAATGGGTCCCTCCTTTCATATAAAGGTCGAGATTTAATCTTACACTTATTTTAATAATAAAATAAATATTTTAGATGAGGTAAAAAAATAAAAAAGTGAAAAGGTAATTATGAAACCCAAAATATGAAACCACCATTGCACAAGGCCTTAATGTATCAATGAGATTCAAAGTTCCTTCAATGACCATAGCAGGGAACCCCCTAGGTATTGCACCATCTTCGAAACAAAAATGGGTGGTATTATAGAAGAAATGAGTCTAGCAGGTACATTAAAATATCCGCAACCAAAAAATATTATGCAGCTTAATAGTAGACTAAACTAATTATAATCATTCCAAACCCAAATCGATCTACAAAATTGTCACTGTACTCCCAACAAAACTCAGATTGATCATCAAATTCCTTGCATCTAACAAATCAATTTGTTATTAATCTATCACAATCAAGAGATTACTCTTAATTCCCCTTTCCAATGACGTTTTCAAGTTTTTCTCTTCTTTTTAGGCATTTGAAGTACTTTCCCAATGTTGTTTGGTCAATCCAACCCTTCAATAGTACTTTCCAAAAGCCTAGAAATGCAATGCTAATAGTATAAAGTGAAGTACTTTCCTAATGTTTTCTACAGAACAATTAAATTATATTGTTCATTTTAAAACGATTGACAGGCTGCAATTTTTTCTTCTTTTTTGACTAGACAGCTACCAAGCTTGTTTTGAAAACACCATCTGAGTGGGCTTTTTTTTTGTCCCAATGGAGTCACCAAGAGTTAAACCAAAATCCAGTATTTAAATGTACGTATGATCCTAAGTAGTCACATACATACATTGCTTACTAAATTCGAAGGAGCCTTATCATGCAGAGAAACTCATTTCAATTTTAGCGAGCGAAATAGAACAATACCACGAATTTTTACAAGTAAGCAAAATCCACCTTATGGTGTTGATTTATTCTTATACCTTCATTATATTATAGATTAAATTGTAGATTTACAAAAAAAATCTCCACTATCTTGTAGATAAAATGTACTTTCGCAAATTTTTTCAGGAATATCTACTCAAAGCAGATAATGAGGTGGCACATCATAGTCGAGTATCTCTTTACTCAACATTGTTTGAAGATCTTAGTAAGTGAAAAAAATCCTCATTCAAAAAATATCAAAAGGAAGGAGTGTTATTTGTGGCAATACCGACAAGACTTGTCTATAATCTCCACCAAAAATTGCCTTGATCTTTTGGTGCAATTCACATTACATTCCTCTTGTTTTATGAATGTGTCTTTGAGCACTTGTGGGTTGTTGCCTCCCATTCTCCTCCTTAATCCCTTCTCCAAAAGGGACGACGGTACCTCAGGTAGAGTTGCTTCAAGAGAGGAGGGATGTGGCTGGCGTCCCTTAGCACTCTATTGGCTTTGGTGCATCATAATTTCTTGGACGAAAAGGACAAATCACCCTACGTGAAAAAAAAAACAACTAAAATAGATCGGGAAAAAAATGACTTTCGAACTTCATTGCGCAAGTATTTCCAACTTTAGCCTGTCGTTCTATAATTCATTTCTTAATTGCAAATACATGTAACGTTCAAATGTATATACTACAATTTCCTTATAGGTTATACAAGCACTTTCTTTTTCGCCTTTGTTTCATGTCTATTACTGTTGGTTAAGCAATTCACATGAGTTGCACATTGTGGTAAAAGAACAAAAAAAAAAAAACATTAATGTCAACACTTTCAGGTCTTCAATATGTGATTAATGAGATCAACAACAACAAAATCCCAATGAATAAGGAGTCGAAAAATAGTATACAAAATTGTTTTGGCACTTAGAAAAAGATATGAAATATTATATTAAAAATATACTATTCAAAAATATGTAAATATCAATCATATTAACTAAAAAAAATAGAAACATTTTAATGACTATGTTTATAGATAATTAAGAGGTACTGGTTGGGAAAAACAAGCATTAAGATCAAAAGGCAGTTGCAAACAAATTCAATTCATTATAATAATTTCTGGGATAAATACAACCATTTCTAAAAATTACATTTAAAAATTTGTAGAATTCGAAAAAAAAATGGCAAGATTATAGGCACAAATCTAGATCATTGACGTGAACACATAAAAATTGTACATACCGAGGAAGCAAAAAAAGGCACAAAATCTAAATCGTTGACGTGAACGCATAACAATTCTTTACCGTTCTCATGAACTCTGGTAATTATAAATTCTATGAATCCACAGAAAAAGTATCACGTGGGCCTAGCAGGAAAAATATCTCACCTTTGTTCAGCTTTATGTTACCTTATAGCATGTCCCGAAAAAGGAAAAAAAATCACTTAGATAAAAGGCTAAGTAGTGTTATTTCATCCACGTCATCTGTAAGGGCCTTTTTTTTGGCCCAATGGACTCACTGACGACAAACTCAAATGGGCTATTTATACGTACATATGATCGGTAGTAATGAGATACACACATAATTGAATAGAATCACAAAGGTCTTATGATTCACATAAAATCGCTTTCATCTACCCAGGAGAAACGAAGGTGTACTGTATGTTTTCACAGGTAAGGAAAATACCAATTGTGCTTTTGATTTATTCTCACACCTTTCTTATACTATTGATTAAACTGTAACTTTACAAAATATTTCCATTATATTTTCACAATCTTAGCTTTTATGACCTAAAAGACCAATATAAAGAACCAATTCTAAGCACACTTTGCACTAGAACAGATTTAGAAATAAATATGATATACATAATATTCACAATATGATCATAGAATAATAACAAATTTGTTATCATATACTAATGTATCTTCATCTCTATTGTGTACTTTTCATGTGGAGTGGCTCCACATGAAATTTACTTTTTAGGGGTCTTGTTTTATTCGTCTCAACGAGTACTTTGATAATATTAAAAAATTATAATTTTTAGGGTTATATTATTAGAGATATTAACGATACAAAACCCGCCCCGACATTTATACCGGGTCAAATCAGGACGTTCTTTTCGGGACAGAGGGAGTATGAAGTATCTTAGCTGGAGAATTAAGAGTCAATTCTAAACAAAAAAAAATTTACTAAGAAGTTTCTTTCTATAACCCCAAATTTTTAATACTCCAAGCTTGATCAGTGTCAGACTTACCCATTACTACATACATGAACAAAAAATAAATGCTTAAGATGTGCACAACAATAAGCAGGGCGTATAAGCAATGCTGTATTAAGCCTTGAAATGATCAAATATCAGATAAGAAAGTACGCTAGCTTGAACCTTCATGGAGACAAAAAAAATCAGCTTATGTTCTCAAACCAGCATCCTCCATCCAGTTAGGACTAATGTCCTAACATTTTAACATTGATAAATAAAAAATAACAATTTTAAGTTTCAAACTTTTTTTAACGTGAGGTTTAAAAAAAAAAAAATTACCCCACGTTACGTGTGGAGTGGCTCCACACGTAACGTGGCGACCCTATGCGCTGAAAAGCAATTTTGCCTATGCGCCGAAAAGTAATCGTGATTGTTAATTGCCAAAACAACAAAAAATTCACATTACATCCCATAAGATAACGACAACAATGCAAAACAACCTCCCACAGATATCCTTTCACCTACCATAGACACTTTACAAAACATGTGATACACAAAAGCCAATATAAATATACCCAATATAAACAACTACAAAACAACACTACATAAGTCTATGTAGTGAGACATCAGAGCTCCCTTTAACAAATAAGCGTGCTGAATTGCCTTCCTAATCTTTATACCATTAAACAATGCACCCCATTCAAGCTGCAAAAACAAAATAAAGTAAGCTACATAACAAACACAAACACAAAAACAAAATAGTAAGCTTACCTCTTTAAACTTCACTTGAATCTGCCATAGTTGCGCATGATTCTCAGCGGAGGAAGCATCCAGTGATGCAACTTCTCGCCGCAACCGAGCTGTTTCAGCCTCCAGCTCATCCAACTTTATGTCCCCAGCAACGATCTATTTCGTATAATACATCCACATGTCGTGGCCCATCTTCTTCCCTGCAATAACCAAAAGCCAAATGAAATACATTGTAACAAAACATACTAAAGAACTAAATATTGTTCACAAAAAATGCACAACCTCCCCAGGATACTCAGCCTCTTTTGCAACTTTTAGCAAATCAGACAATTCTTGGTATACATCAGTCTGAAAGTGGTGCTTTGGTGCCATGATGTCCTATAATCTTAAAATATGCACATTAGACATATCAACCATGTAAAGATGGAAAGAAATTCAATATGAAGCATGTTTTAAAATAAAAAACACAAATCTGATGAAAGTACAATACCAACTATTCCTAACTGCACCACTGCAATATTTTGACTGCTAGGAACAACAACACACTACACAGTATACTATCACATCCAATTTTTTTTTTAAATATAACCCACCCATGAAGTACAATAAACATAGACAGAAATACTAAAAACTACATCGACTTCTCTGATACTAAAAAAACTCAATCTCACCTTTATAAAATCACAACAAACAAAAAACCAAAATGCAATGACAAGATCTATGGCAAGCAAAAATGGCCAAAAATAAGAAATGGCATGGAATCACGAACCGTATCTCCACAAGCAATCGGGAAAACAAGACGACAAAAAAAAATGAATACAAACCAAGAACTTTTAAGCAAACACCGATTATCTACCCATTCAAAACGATAACATAAAAACCAAAAAATAGAAATCTATGATGATCGATGAATATAATCCATACCAATAGAAAATAAATCTGATATCTACCTATTCAAAATGATAACTTTAAAACGAACAAAAAACACTCTCTCAAATACAAAAACACAAAATCAAGAACAAAGGAAATCGAGAAGAATCCATAACAACAGAGCCGAAAGAGAGAACAGAGGCAGACGAGAGAACAATGATCGACGCGAAAAGAAGAGGAAATGAAAACAGATTAGGGTTCTCGCACATTAGGGGAAAGTATTTGAAGCCCCGATGGAATTTAAGACGGTCGATCAGTTCAAAAAACCCTTGGAACTCTACACTTCCTTTATGGAAACTCTGACACGAACCAATTAAACACATTCTTCTCTTTTGAACGGGCCAACTGCAATGCAATCTTCCGAAACGTAAATTCCCGCCGCCAAATTACAATAAATACGACAAAAAAAATACAAAAAATCCAACTGAAAGGTTAATACAAAAAAAAACAATTACACATATACATAACCCACAAATACTAAAGGTTCAGTTATTGCTAACGTGTCAAAGGATTTAATAAAATTATTTCAAATAAACCCGTAATATATTAAATCCTTTTTTTTTGTATATTTTAAATGACTACATTCATTTTACAGCCTACATATATGTAAACAATTTAATTACAATTTCATATTCTACATACCTTATTTTCTATCTTATCACCCTATTGAATGTTCTCTGCCAACACCTTCATTCCCCTAGAAAAATTGTAAAAAGTCATGTCAACCAACTTCGTAAAGCGTACAAATTTATTGTGGAAATCCAAAAGTCAAATAAGTCCATCACATCAACCCTGATGTCTCCCTTTTAAATGTTGTTCTCTTTTGTTTGTCCTCCAGAAGTGCACAGATCTCAACTCCGCCCTCCAAATCCAACACTAGGCCTTCAAATTCGCTCTTCATAGAAACCCCTATATCTTTCCCAGACTCATCTCAATTTTCACCCTCTCTTACTTTCAACAAATCTTAAGATACGTTATTAACATAACTTTCCATTTTACATGTTTTCTACTCTATTACTCTGATCGAACACTTTAGGTTTCTTTCTGCCTATATGTTTTTCTTCAGGAGTGCACAATATTGGAATTGGTTTCGGATTTCTGGAAATTATGGGTGTTTGGTCCATTGATGTGTGATTACTAAGTGCTTCAGGATTTGTGACATTCAAATTGTTGGATTAAATGCCTATAAGGGTATGAGAATAGAGACTACCTCAGTGTGTTCATGGAATGCCGGTCTAAAAATGCTTATTTGGTTAATTAGGGTTTAATTGCTTCACTTATATGATATATGCTTACATAGTGTAAACCTTTCCATTGCATCTGGTATCCATCATCGGTTGTCTTCTTAAGGTTGCTAACTATGGACAATGAAGTCCACTTTTCTAATGCAAGACATATAAGACAACTGAATAGCAGATGTGAACTATGCCATTTCATATCCCTTGCGCTTCTGTTATATTGTTCTATCAATCTTTTATTTGGTTTCTGCCTATTATGTGACTTAAACTCATTGCTTGTATTAGAAATTTGTCTTTGCTCTTCTCTGAAACTGCAGGATCGACTATTATAAATATATAATGTAATTGTGAGTGTTGATTAATCCCATGAAAATAATAATTGTTTCAGGACAATTTACGTATTATTGGCTTTATTTCATTACGTTGGTGTTATAATTTCAATTACTATGATAGTTGAATATGGGTGAAACACTACTAGCATCATGCAATTTACATCAATAATATGTATTTAAATCATGACACCTTCTAATTCTAAACCGTTTGAACACTGCTTCAGATTCTATGGCAGCCAACACAAGTGTTGGTTACAGACCCCAAAATGCAGTGTGTCAAGAATTATGGGACATACTTCAAACTGCCAGAAGGACAACCACACCCAATGGCGGTAATCAATCACATTTTTCTTCATACATAATTACAATAAATTTAATTTCATACTTACTTCACAACAACAAAAACTGTAATTAGAGCGGGTAATGAGCGTTGAAAGGGTTCTCGAATATATGTGGAACATACAATATGGCACCGAACTGTTGGCAGAGAAAGAGAGGGTCAACCAAAATATAACTGAACTACTCAACCGTAACCCCCATTCTCCGTATCAGATTTTCGCTAACCAAATTGAACGGCACAGGGTAATTTTCACTTCATATTAATTTATCAATATGTGCATATCATATTTGACTCCATGTTGTGTGCTTTGCAGCTTGAAATAGATTTTCTTCACATTGAGTTCTCACTTGAAGATACGGAAGATATGGAAATGGTTATAAGATCTAATTTGCGTCGGGCCACTCGAGCATGAATCAGAACACTTCTTAATGATAATCCTATGCTAACTTATGTTTGTTAGTGACATTTGGTAAGACATTTGGTTTGAATGTTTGTTAGTGACATTTTTAACATTGTTCAAGTGTTTCATTAAACAACCCATGTTTTTATCTTTAATCATATGCTCTACTCAATGCGCTGTTGGATGATGTGCTTGATTATTACATCTACTTCGTTATTATTCTTATGAAATAATTGCATCAATCCTCGCGTGCGCTTGCGCACGCGAACCCTACTAGTACATGCTAAATTGCGCTTGTACTCAGTGGCAGATCTAGTACATGCTAAATTGCTCTTGTACTCAGGGGCGAGTTGCATATATTTTTCACTTCATAAATCAACATTTATATTAATATTTTAAAATTATAAAAAAATATAAGATTCACCTTTTGAAATTTGATTAATTCATGCAATATATACTCTATTTTTTAGCATTTTGAAAAATTATTTAAATAATGCAAGATTTTCAATTTTTGTGTTAATAAAAAATTAAAACATGAAAGGAAAAATAAAAAACAAAAGAGAAATAAACATGCTTAATAAACACAAAGATTTTAATAAAGCAATTAACACTCAATTTTTTTAAAAAAGTAAAAAAAAAAAAAAGGTTAGGGAAGGGATTGAAGAACTGAACCATGACCTTTAGCTTTTTCCATACAAATTCCAAGACAAATGTCACTAGGCCAATGCATTTTACTTGTCATTTACTTATCATTTTATGTATACATAATAAAAATTCAAAATATGACTTAACCAAAAATTCAACACACTATAAGAGATTCGCCGGGGGAAAGCAAGGGTTGCCGCCCCCCTAGTCCCCCCAGATCCGCCCCTGCTTGTATGCACTTCTAAACTAATGTTCATGATTTTCATATGAAAATTTTATGTGATTATATTTAATTCCCAAAACGTTTCTTTAATTTTGAATGCTTAGAGACATTTTACCTTCGTGGAAGAACAATGCAGATGAGAGTCAAATGAAGTTTAAAGAAGATCGAAGAATTATGAAAATGTGGATTCCAAGGAGTAAGAAGCTCAAAGAACAAGATCATAAAAGAATACCAAAGAAAAGTTCGAAGAACAAGAGCACTAATTAAGAGTCCGTTCGATTCGCCAGTTAAGTTGACTTAAAGTGATTTAACTGAACTTAATTAAAAATTTAAGTCAGGATGACTGAACTTACTTACAAAGTCCGTTCGGTTTGCCAAAAAATTAAGTCGACTTAAAGTGACTTAAAACGACTAAACTTACTCAAAAAATTTAAGCTAGGAATTCTGACTTTTTTGATTTGAGGTGACTGAACTTAACACAAAAAACATCCAACCTCCAATTCAGTTTTATTGAATTCAGTCACCTATTTCAGTTCAGTTTCAGTCTAGCTCAGTCGTCAGCTTAAATTTTACCTTACAACTTCAGTTCAGTTTTATACCCAGTTCAATTTCAGTTCAATTCAGTCTCTGCGAACCGAACAGTCCCTAAGTCTTCTGACTTAAATAAGTCATAAGACTTAAATGAAATTGTTCATGTAAGTGAACATAATAGTTCATGTACTTAGATATAGTTGTTCATCTCATGATTCATATATATGTAACATTATAATCGAATTGATTGTTCATGTCCGAAAAGGTATAAATGTTCATTATATAATTCATATGTAAGAATAAATAAAGCACTAATTGTTCATTTCTATAAGTAGTTGTTTATGTGATTGTGCAACACGACGATATTTTTGAAGATCAAAGAACAAGATCATTAAAGAAGATCAATGAAATGTGTTAAAGAAGTTAGAACACATAAATTCAATTGTTCATGTATGTGAAAATAGTAGTTCATGAACGTAAATATAGTTGTTCATCTAATCATTTTAGAGTTTTGATTGTTCATGTGTGAGTGTGAATGGGTATTTGTTCATGATGTAGTTCGTATATTGTGAAATCTCAGTCAACAAATCCGAAAGATCTCAATCATAAAGACATGATTCGCAAAGTTGAACAACTAAATAAATCGTAAAGCAGAGGAACACATAGAAATGTTGACGCAGTTTGGAGTAATCCTACTCTGCGGAGTCTCAGCGGGGAGACTCACCCCAAGCATGCACTAATTTCCAGATGAGTTCTAGCTAGGTTACAAGCCAAGAAACGAGAACGGCAAAACACACAGAGAACACGAAAACACAAGAGACAAAAACTCATAGACGAAGAAGGAAGACGAGCGAAAGGGTTTCGGCCCCCAATCAAGGATGGAGAAGCTTTGAGATAGAAACCTCTCTGAACTCGCCACCGCGAACACCAACGAACACCGCCGGAGACTGGACAACCATCATGGAAGCCACGGCGAGTGAGGAGCTATCCTTCTTCTCTCCTTTCCTCTCGATTCTCTCTTTTCTATCTGTGTGAAGTGGAGCGGCACAACAATTGGAGCGAATGACCTAACTGTAGAGCTGCGAGCTTATATAGTTAGGTCAAGGAGAGAGCCAACAAATAAAGCGTAGTGTTTCATTAAAGCAGCCACAAATGGACCACGGGAGCAACACGTATTCAAACTGATCCAAGCTCTCCAAGTGGACCTTTCTCTTCAACACGGCCCAAGTCCATTTTAGAAGACATAAGCCCGAGTGCAAGCCATCCAATCGGCCAAGCCGGGGTTGCTCACTGAACTCGGTTCAGTGAGCAACCCCGGCTTGGCCGATTGGATGGCTGGATCTTTACAAAGATATAAGGCACTTTGACTGTCCATGTTCAATATGGGCAAATACTATTTACCTTCAATCTCATACAAGATACCTTGCAACCAAACAACTTCTTTAGAAGCCTCGGTTGCAGCTATATACTCAGCCTATGTGGATGAAAGTGCAACAATGGATTGTTGTTGGCTTTTCCATGGTATACAATTCCTTGCCCAAGTGTAGTAGAATGCAGTGGTGGATTTCCTGTTATCTTTGTTACTTGCATAATCCGAGTCAACATAACCCTGAAGCTCATTTCTAGGGATGTCATAGAGTAAACAAGTCCCACATTGTTAGTACCACAAACATATTTAAGAAAATATTTCAAAGCTTGCCAATGCCTATCACCGGGATTGGACATATATCTGCTTAACTCACTTATAGAGAATGCAAGATCATGCCTTGTACATAGCATAGCATACATAATAGAACCAATCGCAACATCACAAGGAACATTTTCCATTTTCTTCTTTTCAGTGTCAGTCATAGGACAAAACTATTTAGAAAGCTCAAGGTGCCCTCCTAAGGGTATAGGTGTAGGCTTAGCATTAGTCATAGCAAACCTATCAAGCACCTTGTGCAGGTAATCAGTTTGGGACAAGAACATAGTCCTTTTCTTTCTATCTCTCACAATCTTAACTCCAAGTATTTTATGGGCATGACCAAGATCTTTCATGTCAAAGTGAGTTTTTAAGTTCTCTTTCACACCAGAAATAACAACCTTAGAACTACTAATCAGGAGAATGTCATCAACATATAACAGAACATACATGGGATGCTTGGTCTTAACATTCTTGAAATACAAGCATGTATCATACTGGCTTCTATGAAAACCAAGAGAAATCATGCAAGAATCAATTTTCCTATTACATTGTCTAAGAGACTGCTTAAGACCGTATATAGACTTATTTAACAAGCAAACATGATTAGGTTTGTTTTTATCCACGAAACCTTAGGTTGGCTCATATGAATAGTTTCAACAAGATCATTATGCAGAAAAGTTGTTTTAACATCCATTTGTTCTAACTCCCAATCATACACAGCAGTCATAGCAAGCAGGAGTCTCATGGTTTTGTATTTCACAACAGGAGAAAATATATCATTATAATCCACACCTTCTTTTTGGATAAAGCCTTTGGCAACTAGCCTGGCTTTGAATCTATGGGGATCATGTAGTTTATTTCCTTCCTTAAGTTTGAAAATCCATTTACAATCTATAACTCTAGCCTTTTTAGGTTTATGCATAAGTTTCCAAGTGCCATTCACATGCATAGATTGAATTTCTTCATGCATAGCTTTCAGTCAATCATTGGCTTGACTGCATTTAACAGCTTATTCATAGGTTTCAGGAGTATAAGATCTAACAACTTCAACAACCAGAAATGCAAACTCAACAATTTTGTCATAACTCGTAATCAAATTCACATCAAATTTTCTGTTAGGGACTGTTATTCTTGGTTCTCTATCCCTAACCAGTTGATAGTCAACTAAGTCATGCCTAGTCTGATTCAAAGGAATAGCATTTTCAGAGAAAGCATTAGAAGACTCAGCAATGTTGTTATCTTGGTTGTCATCATCTATAGAATTCTCATGATCTGCAGAAGAAGTGTCAACACCAGCAGGCTGACTGTTATAGGAATGATAATGCTGAATTCCTCTTCATCATTGTGGGGTAGGTCATCTTGAGCATAGAACTGTCCTTGAGGGGTCCAAGGTGTGTGTGATTGAGTACCTGCATTCTCAACTAGAGGCATTAGTTTTGCTTTAAAGTGAAATTCCTTCTCATTAAAGATAACTAACCTTGCTGTTATAACCTTGTAACCTCCAGGTTGTATTAAAAGCAACTTATATCCTTTCACTCCATTTGGGTAACCCAACATTACACATTTTAAGGCCCTAGTTGCAACTTACCTTGTGAAACTTGGGCATATGCTGTGCAACCAAAATATCTAAGGTGTGTAATATTAGGCTTTTTCCTGTCCATATCTCTTGAGGGGTTTTAAAACCAATAACAGAAGATGAGGACCTATTTATGAGGTAGGCAACTATGACAACTGCCTCTCCCCACATAGTGTTTTTCATCCCAGAACTAATTAACATGCATCTAGCTTTTTCTAGGAGTGTTCTGTTCATCCTCTCAGCAGTACCATTTTGCTGAGGGGTACCAGGAACATTAAGATGCCTTTTAATACCATTCAGTTTGCAATACTCATCAAAGGGCTTATTACAAAATTCTAGGCCATTGTCTGTTTTCAAGCATTTTAGTTTATGATCAGACTGACTCTCAACCATGGTTTTCCAAGACTTAATGCTTTCAAATGCTTCATTTTTAGTTTTCATCAAATAAATCCAAACCTTCCTAGAATAATGATCAATGAGAGATAGGAAATAAAGTCTTCCTCCCACAATAGCAACATGGGCAGGGCCCCATAAATCTGAGTGGACATATTCAAGAGGTTTAGTAGCAACATATGAGAATTTACTGAAACTATGAGCATTTTTCTTGCCCGGAATGCAATTTTCACAAAACTTCAAATCACATGGTTTTTTATCAATCATGCCATTCATAAACAAATGATGCAGATCGACCTTTATTTCCTATATTCCCTAGCCTAGCATGCCATGTCTTTGTATGATCAAAATAATCATGATTGACAACTTCATTAGAGACATTCAATTCAGGAGTAGCAATAGTATAGTAAAGACCTCCCTTTTTAATGCTCTTAATAAGGACAATATTATTTTTAATTACTTCCCTTATACCATTAAAAGTGTTAATATGACAATTCAAATCATCAAAGGCAGATTCAGACAACAAATTTCTCCTCAAGTTAGGCACCCACCTAACATTCTGTAGCACCCTAATCTTGACATCATGCCTCCTAAGAGGAACTTTCCCAACACCCTTGATAGGTAAGGAAGTGTGGTCACCTAACATGACCTCACCCTCATCATGTATACTCAGAGAGCTAAAGAAATGCTTATTAGGAGTAGCATGCATAGTACATCCTGAATCAAGGATCCAAGAGTCACAGTCAATCATAAAGCCAACAACAAGGAGTTCATTATCACATTGATGACATCCTTCACACAATTAGAGTGATTATTCTAAGAATTCTTATTATTTTTCTCATCTCTTCTCTTTTTATGACAGTTAGAGGCATAATGACCCAACTTCCCACAGTAAAAACACTTAACATTCTAAGTGTCATTCTCATGCTGTTTTTCAGAGTTATTATCTTTCTTGAATTTCTTCCCTTTCCTGTTATTCTTACCCTTACCCTTAGCCATCATGACCTCATTCTTAGTCTCAGTTTTAGATCCATTTTTTATCTTAAACACTTTCAGGGATTCATTCTTCTGAATAATAGATTTAGTAATTTTAGCCATAGTAAGAGAATCACGACCATACTGAATCACATCTTTCAGGGTATCAAATTGGGCAAACAAAGAGTTCAACAACAACACGATCTGATGAATTTCTTTAATCTCATCTTCACATCTTTTCAGGTCTTGTGTCATCTTAAGAAAGACATCAAAATTCTCTTGAACAGTCATATTCACATCCATCTTGAAAGTAAACAGTTTGCTTAACAGAGATATGCGAGTATGCAATGATTTTTTCAAGAAAATGGCTTCTAAAGCATCCCACAAGGCTTTAGGCTTAGTGTGACTCACCACCTGACGAACTACGTCATCAGTGAGCCTAATCATGATTTCTGAATGGGCCAAATCATGCATATCTTTCTTAGCAGCATCAGTGATCTCAGCAGGCCACTCCTCAGATGCAGCTTTGTAATATTTTTCTTTTATCAGTATTGCATTCATCTTCACCTTCCACATGGAGAAGTCACTGTTACCATCATAGGGTTCAACCTCATAAGTTCTGCCATTGATCACCACAATCAAGAGACAGTCAGTAAACTAGCAAAAATTTGAAGAGCTTTATAGAAACCAACACACACGAGTTCAATGTCAAGAAATGCAGAGAACTCAAGTCAGGGTCACACACGCGGATATCAAGCTTGCAACAAGACAAGAAACTTCAATACCCAGTAAAAACCCTAGAAGTGAAATCTTGCTCAACCAACTAGATCAAGTAAAAATCACAAATCACACATCAAGCGCAGCGGAAACAAATCAAATACAGAGGACAAGGCTCTAATACCACTTTGTGAAATCTCATTCAACAGATCTGAAAGATCCCAATCACAAACACACGATTCGCAAAGTTGAACAACTAAAGAAATCATAAAGCAGAGGGACACAAAGAAATGTTGACGCAGTTCGGAGTAATCCTACTCTACGGAGTCTCAGCGGGGAGACTCACCCCAAGCATGCACTAATTTCTAGATGAGTTCTAGCAAGGTTACAAGCCAAGAAACGAGAACGGCAAAACACACAGAGAACACGAAAACACAAGAGACAAAGACTCAGAGACGAAGAAGGAAGACGAGCAAAAGGGTTTCGGCCCCCAGTCAAGGCTAGAGAAGCTTCGAGATAGAAGCCTCTCTGAACTCGCCACCGTGAACACCAACAAACACCGCCGGAGACTGGACAACCACCGTGGAAGCCACCGCGAGCAAGGAGCTCTCCTTCTTCTCTCCTTTTCCTCTCGATTATCTCTTTTCTCTCTATGTGCAGTGGAGCGGTGTAGCAATTGGAGCGAATGGCCTAACTGCAGAGCTGCAAGCTTATAAAGTTAGGTCAAGGAGGGAGCCAACAAAGAAAATGTAGCATTTCATTAAAGTAGCCACAATTGGACCACGGGAGCAACGCGTGTTCAAACTGGGCCAAGCTCTCCAAGGGTACCGTTCTCTTCAACACGGCCCAAGTCCATTTCAGAAGACATAAGATCGAGTGCAAGCCATCCAACCGGCCAAGCCGGGGTTGCTCACTAAACCAGGTTCAGTCCAATGAACCATAGAGCCCAGTTCACATGTTATTCTACCATGTTCTCTATTTCTAGGCTTGATCTACCAATTGCTAGACATTTAGATACAAACCATAGGATTACAAACATTTACATATATAATAAGAAATAAAGTAGTAATTGTTCATTTACATGAAAGTATTTGTTCATGTTTGTTTGATTGTGGTACGACGTTACTCGGAAATAACTTTTTTATGTCTGTTAAGAGTGTGTTTTGCAAGGCCATAAAAATAACATTTTTGAGGTAGCGTTTAGTATTTTAAAAATATAAATTGTGATTGGTATGTCGCGATAGATGTAGCTTTTCATATTTGTAGTGTTTCAAATGCTACTTTTTCAATGCTATTCTAGTTAGCGTTCCAATTTAAGCTAGTTTTTAAACGCTCCTGCTACCACTATGTCAACTGCTACCGCTACTGGTACCGCCATGTCAAATATGACCTAAGTTTTACAGCCCATCAACTCGTAACGAATTTTATACACGACCCCTTTTAGTTGCTAAGGTCGTGACACTAAGTCTCAAAATTAAGTAGTAATGATAGAAGATTTGATAGAGATATCACAATTAATAATCTTGAATGTGGCAGAGAAATGAGGATAAAATAAAATTTAAAATATTTACTATATGAACAGCTAGTGTACATTATATGAACGTTATATGGTCTTGATCAGGTAATAATGATTATTACCGTATAAAGTGAGAATGATGCACATAAAAACAAAAACTTACGCACATACAAGCAAAAACTTATACACTTTTAAAACTCATGTACATATAGGCAAAAATTTATGCACTTTTTCAATGTGCACAAATTCATGTCACACAGTCAAAAACTTATGCACATGCAAACAAAAATTTGTGCACATTTTAAAGTATATAAAATTTTGCATGTATGTGTATGAGTTTCTAAAGTGTATAAGTTTTTACCTATATATGCTTAAGTTTTGTTCTGTAAGTGTATCATTCTCATTTTACACGGTAATAATCATTCTCATCTTATCAAACCTCTTGTTATATATAACATTATAATAATTAGTTACTACCAGGAAGAGAGTGGGTAATTGCGATTCTTTCCATAATTACCGAGATTTTGTGATCCTTTTGAACAAATATGATGAGATGCCGTCTATAAGAGCCTAGGTAACAGACTTAATTTATATAATCTATTTTTCGATTCAAGGGCTTATATTACTCGTTATTGTTTACTGTATGAACTCTTCTTATCGGAACCTGACCCTATATTTATATATGGATTTAGAGGTATATAAGGTTGTTTAGGCAATAAGAGCATCAACATATTGTAAGAATTAAGTCATTTTAGGATGCTAAAATATTAGGGAAAGATTAAGCTGCTTAAATAAAATCGTATGTTATTAAGTAAGGATTAGACGATCAAACAAATTAAATTTATTTTGCAGATATGCATGAGAATGGTTCATTTCATATAAGGTTACAAAATTGTAAGTAATACAGTCATGAGACAATATAGCAATATGACGTATATTTTATTTATAGTTTTTGTGTATACATATATTAAGTCAAAAATATTAAGTTGTAGTTTAAATAGTGGCTTATTAAATCCAGGAGTACATTGCAAGTAATATACACACCGACATTAATTTGGTAAATTGAACTACGTTTGGTAATATATCCACAAACATTATATTTGTTGAAATTCTATTAAAATCACATACAAACTTTTACAAATAATTGTTGAAATTCTATTAAAATCACAAACGAAAACAAAACTTTTAATTTGATAAAGTGCTAATTTACACTAAAATCTCTATCTAGATTTTAGTAACGTATTATCATGCCATCTTTATTTTGTTGATAATATGTATTTGATTTTTATATAAAAGAAGATTTTTGTAAATTTTCTCATAGAAAAATATTGATTGTTCAATTTTTCATAAGATAATTAAATATGATTTGTATTTAGCATCCAACTTTGATTTGGACAACTATGGTGAATTTTTTCATATATTGTTGTTTTTCATTGGAATGACATTTTTATGAGTACTGATATATAAAAAATCATAATCTTTTAATACTACAACGTATATTTAACTTCGTGAAATTTATTATCATATTATATAAAAACATATAATAAATCCAAACACGTGCTTGGCACGGGCACTATACTAGTAATTTACTATATGCATGGTAGGTTATAATTGGTAAATAAGAAAATTGATGTAGGTAAAAGATAATGGTACAAAATAAGAAGAGTAAAGTAGTAAAATGACATTTAAATTTGCCTACGTAGTATAGCTTATAGGCTCACACATAAGAAATAGAAGGACTTTAGTATATGTTTATAGATTGTGTGAAATAGGAGAAAAAAAAATTTCATTTATACTTATATTTAAATTCCCTTAATTGTGTGAAACAAGAAAAAGAAAATTCAATCACTCGCAAAAGATTGCTTTGGAAAACTTTTCCCATAAAGCAATTGTTTTGTAATTAATTATATTTACATTTCATTCAATCTTATACGTTAAAGTTTTAAATCTGATGATTTACATTAATACTTATATTTTATTCTAAAAAAACGGTTTCACCTGAACCCAATTCTATATCTACGCATGATCTAATTATTTTGTGATCATATCATGCATTTATGTTTTTTTTACTAATTGAATTGTCAAAGGGTGATTAAATTGTTTGCAGACATCACGAATTAGATAAAAAGTATAATAACAATATTAAAGAAAATTTTAATTTATGTTTTTTTACTAATTGAATTGTTAAAGGGTGATAAAATTGTTTGTTGGCATCATGAATTGGATAAAAAGTATAATAAAAATATGAAAGAAAATTAAAATTTTAATTTAGAAAAGATAAACTTAGATAAAAATATTTTATAAAATCTTAATGAATATATGAAAATTAAGTAAATAACAACATGGTATAAAATTAAGTAAAATCTTAATGAATATATGTCAATATATAGAAAAGATAAACTTATCTATATATTGACATAGGAAATAATGATAAGTACATTGCAATTTTGGGATCCACATGGTATAAAATTATACTTTCCATAAATTATAAAGTTAATGAATATATGAAAATATATTATAATTAAGGTAAGTAGTATATTGTAAAAAAGTAAAGTATTTGACTTAAGTAAATATAAAAATTTATGAAGGATAAGATGGTAAATGACAAATAAAATATGTCTATGTGTCATAGCTAACTGCTGACACATAGGAGAGACTTTTGGCTAAAGTATTAGTATACAGATGAATAAAATATGATACATATTACCACACATATTTGGGTGAGAAATAAATAAAATATAAGGTCCAATAGACATCCCACTTTATTAGAGAAATGAGCTTCTTCTTCAAGAGACTATACTCCATCGAATGTGGGTTTCTCTTCCCTTTTTCTTACATTTTTTTATTTTTAAATATTTAAGAAACTCATGATCTCTCCATTGTGAATGGCACAAGAACCATTATTAAGTGATATTAGCAAGAAATTAAGTAAATAACCATGTGGGGACAAATCATCTTTGCATTCTTTCATCATGTTTCCTTATGGCGGAATTGTAAAAACTACCAACTTTTGCATACCCATTTGCAAAAGTACCGCCACTTTTAAAATATTGCAAAACTACCAAAAAGCTGCAAAACAAAAAAAGTATAATAAAAGGCGGAATTACAAACACTACCAACTTTTGCATATCCATTTGCAAAAGTACCGCCACTTTCAAAATATTGCAAAACTACCAAAAAGCTGCAAAACAAAAAAGGTAAAATAAAATGTGAATAAAACTTTTAAAAAAAACAAAAAGCTGGTTAATGGAGGTTTAAAATTGCAGTTAAGAAAAAACCGTTTAAAATAACTCATAATCTTCTTACCTGCTCAACCGGTAGACATAAACCTCCCCATTGTAGCCCTTTTTCCGTTCTTCCCCAAATCAAGAACAACCTATAGTTCCAGTTTACAAAACAAAGCTCTGTTTCCTAAAACCCTAAATCGAGCGACAACACCCTAAACCTAAATCCCCAAATCGACAATGGTGAAGACAAGAGGGTTGAAGTCGGCGAAGTCGGCGAAGGCCATAGAAGAGAAGGCAAAGTCGGCGACAATTGCGAAGAGAAAGAGGGTTAAAGACCCAAAAGAACAACCGCGTCCAGAACCCTCGAAAGTGAAGAGTGGAAGAATGAAGAGAGCCTACAGCTCTTCGGAGGAAGAAGATTCACCCAGTCCAGTTGTTCCGATACAAAAGAAGAAATCAAGATTGTCGGAGGCTGAAGAACCCACAACAAAGAGGTCGATGAGGAAGCCATTGAAATTGGTTAGTGAAGTTAGTTCTCTTGAATAAGTCTTTAGTTTCCTGAAAAATGTCTAATTTTGTCTGAAATTGTTGAACTGTTGATGCATGCTAGGTTTATGTCTGGATAAACTGCATGTTGGAAATAAAAAACAGAGCATGAATTACTCTGTAAAAAATAGAGCATGGAGAGTGTTGTTGTGTGATATAACCTGAAGAACTTTGTACTTGCCTGCAAAAATTTGCAATTGACTAACAAATTATGTATGGAAAATCTCATAATATCCTGACAGACTTTGTACTTGCCTGAAATTGGGATAGGGTATAAAAGCTTCATAAAATTTGATAAAGTGTTGATGTATAGTGTTGTTGTGTGATATAACCTGAAAATCGTCTGACAAAGCATGGATAGTGTTATAACGTAGAAATCGCCTGACAAAGTGTTGTGGAGAATGTGTTGTTATGACCTCAGAAAGTGTGTTGTTGTATAGTGTTGTTGTGTGATATAAACTCAAAATCGCCTGACAAAGCATGGATAGTGTTGTTGTGTGATATAACCTGAAAAACGTAGAAATCGCCTAACAAAGTGTTGTGGAGAATGTGTTGTTATGACCTCAGAAAATGTGGCTACCCTATAAACTACATTACCTGAAATAAGTCTAATTCACCCGACAAACACAAAAGTAGTCTGAAAAACATTTATATTAAGATGTTTGATTAGAATGTCATAGTAGCCTGAATGACCTGATAAATCCAAATGTAGGGGTTATGGTGAACTTTAAAGATTGTGACAGTGTGAACATCATAGTACCCTGAGTGACCTGATAAAGTGTTGTTATGTATAATTCTTACCTGAAGAACTTCCATTTAACCTGACAAATCCAAATGTAGTCTGAAAAAGTTTTATGTCCTTTATGTTATTAGATTGTCATATATTTGTGAATGCATCCATCTTCAAGAGGTAATGGAACATTTTATGGTGCATTTAGAAAGATTGTGACAGTGTAGATAGCATATTATCTTGAGTGATTGATAAAGTGTACTTGATGAATTATCATTTCACCTGACAAATCCAAATGTAGTCTGACAAAGTTTTATATGTCCCGAAAAACCTATATCTTACCTGACAATGTTTTATGGTGCATTTTTTTTTCAATATGTGAATATGAAAGTCAAGTATTTGTGAATGTCATTCATTACAGAAGAAGTACAAGTGGCATAGAGAGGAGTTGTTTTTTGGTCGGATCAATCAAAATTCAAGGTTTCTTTATCTTCAATCTATTGAGAACACATTAACTCGTGCAGACTGGCAAACAGTTCTACAAGGGCTTTGGCCCAATTTTAAAAATAATGAAGAACTTGAAGTTGTTTGCACAGTTGATTCACCACGTTTTGTTAGGCAACTAGAGACAAATAAGAAGTGGGAGACATGCTATGATCTGGGTGAAAAACCATGTAGGTTTTCAATGGAGGAGTTTAGACTTATAACAAGACTGAATTGTGGCATGTCGGATGAGGAGGACACAGTGGAGGATAAAAAAGCAGTGTTTGATTTTTTTGGTGTAAAAAGTATTACAATCTCTACCCTTTTAACCAATTTCATCTCGTGTCGGGAGGACAATGTATTCAAGCTGAAGATGGGGGTGATAAGAAGAGGAAGGTCAGACCCTTACATGTAAAATTGATCCAAGACTTGGATCGTTCAATAATTTCCCATGGGGTAGGAGTGCTTATATTGACATCCATCAAAGTTTGGCTATTGCTTTGGACACAAGACTGGAGTCAATTAAGGCTGCACTTGTAGTTTCTGACAAAGCCAGAGTAGGTTACATCGTAAGGGGTTTCCCAATGGTGTTTCAGGTAATGTGTTAGTAGTTGAATATGTAAAATTTTAGGTTAATTTGTTGGTCATAATTGTGGTATAATTTCAATTATGTTTGTTTCAGATTTGGTTGTATGAGGCTGATGTGACCCTGCCTCCCATGACGGCCCAAGATGAGGAAGAAGCCATGAGCCTACGCTCAGAGGGCCCAGTGACAAGGTCTAGGTCCAAGGCCATCGTCGCCGCCGTCGCATCACTTATCGCACGCGCCGTCGCCAGCCAAGGAAGCCTAGACGACAATCCAAGACTCGTCGTCCTCACCACCATCGGAAGTGAAACAATGCGTTCTTCTGAAGACTTTGACACTTCGTCGTCTCTCGCGATGATTTCTTCACAGCCTTCACCGCGTTAGAAGCTTCACGCGTTCTTTTACAGACACTATCTATATTTGGTATTTCCAGCGTATTTTGGATAGTTTCCTTAAATATAGCGTTTTAGATAGTTTCCTTATTTATAGCGTTTTAGATAGTTTCCTTTCAGTCATTATATCTTTTAGGGTTTGTGCCTTTTTGCATGCTTGCATGGGCTAGCCCACGAGGTTCGACTCGGCCCATCCGATGTCTCACCTCCCCTATTTATACCCAACGTTGTTATTGTTTTAATTTACGTTCAAGTTAAAGTTCAAGGTTTTAAGTCGAGTGTTAATTCCTCCTTCCCATGATCGGACGTCACCCATATCCCTCTCATCCCCATTCCCTCCGCCGTCGACGCTACGGCAAAAGCTTGATCTTCTCAAGCAAAGTCTATCTTCGCATCTCCTTCACCCGCAATCGACGCTACGACACCCCAAAGACTTGTCTTTTCAAGCCTTATATCCTTCACCAAATCGCTTCCGCCACCGCTATCAATCCGTCCATCAAATCGCTTCCATCGCCACTGAGTTCCTTGTTGCCGCCATCGTCTTCCCAGTCGTCAACGTCAACAAGCCATTCATCGCGATCTTCCGCTCGTGATCATCGTCACGTTCCACAGCAGAATCACCACATCGAGTGACTTCCTAACCAAGACTAGATCCAAGGGTGTCTCCTTCGACAATTTGGCTTGTCATCGGAGGTAAGGACACATCAACTGGCATCAGAGCCCAGCAGTCTTGTAAGTCACGAACTCAAGTTTCACTCTTGTTCACGAAATTTTTTCTTGCCCCCATCTTTTGCTTTCGTATAAACTCGCGTGAAAAGATAGAGAAAAACCATAAAAATCAATTCTTTGCTCACCTTCGGTTTCTACAAGGTAATACCTTGGCCGAAATTTTTTCTTGTTCCCCAAGTTTTGGTGTGTTAGGTAATTTTGTTCTCTTGCATGCTAGAATATTTTGTTTCCTTATTTCATGCGTGGATAGAATTTCCTTGTTTGCTAGATATTACTTTTTAGGTTGTTAACCAATTTCCTAATAAGATATCATCAAATCTTATCTTTTCTCTCTTATCTCTAAGATCACACTTGTGATATTCTTGTTACTTAGACCTTTTTATTTTGTTTCCTTTTGCAAGTCTGAAAAGATCAAAAGATAAGATCTCGGATATTAAAAAAAAAAAGATATCGAAAAGATATTCAAAAAAAAAAAGTTTCCACAGTTAGGGAAAGCCAAAATAAGGCAACCCTAACCCACATCGGTCTAAGCTCATCTTCTATATCTCTCCACCGTCTAGGTCAAGCTTCCTAGAATGTACTTTCTTGCTAATTAGGTTACTTTGTTTACGTTTGTTTTAGGATTTCAATTTGTTCTTGTTTGTTTGATTGCAACTTGCTTGATACACCATATCTTGTTCAAGCCAAGCCGCCCTCACGGCAAGCCAAACAAGCCCTACCTACGTGACCTTTGTGACTTGACTAGTGATTTACTTGGTTGTTGTTCTTTGTTGTCTTTTGGTTTGTTTTTACTCCCATGTTTGGTCGTCTTGTTATAGGCACCATGCAGATTGGACACAGTGGAGACGACCGCGAAGATAACACCACCAACCCACAACCTCCACAGTTGGGTCTCCCTCAAGACCAACCACCACAAGACCAACCATGCGATCCCATCATGGTGTTGTCCGAAGATCAAATCTTGATCCAGGCTCTTCGACAAGAGAACGCGACTCTTAGAGCCAACCAACAAGAGGCACCCATTGTGCCAACCCCAACACCACCTAGTGGTCTGGACGCGCCGCCTCCCACTGGGGCAACCGACGCGGTCCTATCTAAGACATGCGTGGACAAAGGCAAGGGAATTATGCCATCCACTTCTCACCATCAACCACAACTCAACAGAATGCAGAGTGTCATTGAGAGCCGCCAAGGCTTCGTTCCCAAGACGGATCGCTACGTGCCCAGAGCCACACCCGCTGGCTACGACATCGGCTCCGATCGCGATGCCGACGACTCTCGAGGTGAGTACTCTGAACCTTACAACTTTGATGATAGGTATGCCTCTCGAGAAGCCCAGCGCCGTGTGCCAGACTCCACACCCCGCGATGGCCGACGTCGTCAAGCCGCCTAGGCAGACGCGACGCCGAGAAGACCAAGCTGCCGCGACAATAGACCTACACGACGCGATGATAGGCCCACACCTACACAGCCACAAAGCCATGATGTACGTGATCACCTTCGACACCAGAGTGTTCGAACACCGCGTAACGGATCCGATGGCTACGCGTCGATCACACCAAATGTCCAAGACGACTTCAACGAGTATGATGACGAAGAGATCGAGGACTCAGGTATGGTCAATCCTAATTTTTTTCACCCCCTCTTGGAGATCGACTTGAATTGCAGGATCACCCCTCGGATTGGATACCTCCACCGCGTCTCCGGCCCCATGGAGAACGCGTTCGTGACATTGGCGGCGAGTGCCGCGATGTTATGCAGAGAGCCATTCGCCGCGAAGACGACAACGCGATGACGCCTACGTGCCCAGGGATGAGTATGTCCGCGATGATTGCCAGGAACGCGAAAGACCACATGGATTGCGCGCTTTTGAGAACCCTCTCTACGACGCCGCGCCAAACAACGCATTCAACCAAGGACCAGGCTAACCTCGATACCAGCGACAACTAGTCAAGGTAAAAATCGAGCATTTTCATGGTGAATACAACCCCTCTGTTTTTCTTGAATGGGTGCAGGATACGGAGTACACCCTTCGATATAATCGAGTGCCACCTGAGGATCATGTCGATGCCGCGACGCTTAACTTCCGAGGAGCCGCCCGCGTATGGTGGCATAAATTCGAAGATGACTGCGTTTGTCGCCACAGGACACGAGTCACAGAATGGCATCAACTCATCTATGTGATGACCAAGAAATACGTACCTCCGGACTACAAGAATCAAATGAGATTGGAGATTGCCATGTCTCGCCAAGGGTCATTGACTCCACTCGAATTCTTTTCCAAGCTTGAAGACATGTATTACAAGGCCAACATCTCTGTTGCACCATCTACTTTGAGGACAAAATTCTTGAGTGGCTTGAACACCAACATACGTGATCAACTAGAGATCTTGCCAATCAAGGATTTGAACACACTCACCCACACGGCGATGCAAATTCATGCATAATTATCTCGCCGAAAGTCTAAGGCATATTCCACTGGCCAAAACAGGTATTCTTCTCACCCTAGTGGATTACCTTATACTAATGTTCGACCTAGTGCCTCTACCACAGCCGCGTCTAGCCAAGCCTCCAAGGCGAAGCCCGCGACACCGACCACTGCGCCGCGCCAGAACACGCAAAGACAGGCTCCAGTGAGCAACGATCGCACGCGTGATATTGAATGTTACAAATGTGGTAGAAGAGGCCACTACAAGAAGTATTGCCCTAATGCTCGCAAGGTGACAGCCGCCGGCTACGAGTCTTGTGAAGACGAGGAGGCCACACTTGATGCGATCACTGAAGGCAATGAAGAAGAGGACGAAGACACGTATGACTGTGAACCCGCTTCTCTGCACGCGGGCACACCATTGAGCTTGGTGACGCGTCGTCTCCTCACCGTCAAGGAAGCCAGCTTACGCGATCAATGAGAGAACTTGTTCCACACAAGGGCTCTAGTCCAAACAGCTTCCTTGAGTGTAATCATTGATGGAGGATCTTGTGCAAATATTGTGAATGAGAAGGTCGTCAACCACTTCAAACTACCTACGACGCCTCATCCACAACCTTATGCCCTCCAATGGGTTTCTTCAAGTCCAGGTAACACAGTATCTCGCCAATGTTTAATTTCTTTTTCCATAGGGCAATACTGTGATTCTATTCTTTGTGATGTCATTGCAATGGACGCCACCCATATTTTGCTTGGGCGCCCATGGCAATTCGACAGGCGCGTGCTCCATGATGGCTATTTGAACACTTATGTGTTCAATTACCACGGGAATCGCGTCACTTTACATCCAATGTCTCCCCATGAGATCTTGCAGGACCAGGTAGAACGCGATCGCCAGAAAGACATCGAGGCCGCGTCAACTAGGTCAAACGAGTGTCCAGAGGCAAAACAGAGGCAAAACTCCTCAAAATCCGACAACACTTCGTCTTCTCCAGGCACTGACAAGAAGAAACACAATGCCACAGCTGGGACACCGAGTGCCCTATAGAATTCGAGCAGTGCCTTCCCCTCAACACAATTGGCCGCTCCGTTGCCACCAACGCGTACTTTGCAAGGCACTTGTGAGCAACACATTCTTTTAGCCAGGCCCAGTGATCTCACTGCGTGTGTGACTGGGAAGACTCCATGCTTTCTGCTTGTGCCCGCACCATGCATCCCTGACTCATCGACGAACGCGCCCTTGCCACCAACGATCGCGAAGTTGCTTGCCGCGTTCACCGACGTCTTCCCAGAGGAGTTGCCACAAGGATTACCTCCCCTGAGAGGCATTGAGCACCAAATTGACCTTGTGCCAGGTGCTTCTTTTCCCAACCGTGTTGCGTATAGAGCTGGTCCAAAAGAGACCAAGGAGTTACAGCGCCAAGTTCAAGAATTGTTGGATCGCGGGTACGTAAGGGAATCTCTTTCCCCTTGTACTGTACATGCGATCCTTGTGCCCAAGAAGGATGGCACATGGAGAATGTGTGTTGACTGCCGCACGATAAACTAGATCACAGTCAAGTATAGGCACCATATCCCACGCCTTGATGATATGCTTGATGAACTTCATGGCGCGACACTCTTCTCCAAGATTGATTTAAAGAGTGGTTATCACCAGATCAGAATGAAAGAAGGTGATGAGTGGAAGACCGCGTTCAAAACAAAGTATGGGCTCTACGAGTGGCTTGTCATGCCCTTTGGGCTCAAGAACGCGCCCATCACCTTCATGCGCTTGATTAACCACGTGTTGAGATCTTTCCTTGGCAAGTTTGTTGTCGTTTATTTCGATGACATCCTTGTGTATTCACGGAGCCTAGAAGACCATGTCGATCACCTTCGCCAAGTGCTCGAGTGCCTTCGACACGAGAGCATGTTTGCCAATCTGGCCAAGTGCTCCTTTTGCTCCGAGTCCACCAACTTTCTGGGCTACATTGTGAGTAGTGATGGTTTGCGCGTTGACAACGAGAAGATTGCGGCCATCAAAGATTGGCCAACGCCTACCACACCGACACAGGTACGAAGCTTTCTCAGCCTCGCGGGATTTTATAGGCGTTTTGTATGCGATTTTTCCTCCATTGCCGCGCCACTGCACGAGCTCACCAAGAAGGGAAGCACAGTCTTGTGGCTTGAGTCCCATGAACGCGCTTTCTCCGCCTTGAAGACAGCCTTGTGCCAAGCACCTTTGCTCCAGCTCCCAGATTTCACCAAACACTTCGAAGTGGAGTGTGATGCCTCTGACATAGGCATTGGTGGTGTGCTACACCAAGAGAAGAGGCCAATTGCCTACTTCAGTGAGAAGCTCACAGGGGCCACGCTCAATTACCCCACCTACGACAAAGAGCTTTATGCCTTAGTACGCGTGCTGAAGACATTGCAACATTATCGTTGGCCGCGTGAGTTTGTCATACACAGTGACCACGCCGCGTTGAGCTACTTGAAGATCCAAGCTCACCTCAATCGACGTCATGCTCGATGGGTGGAGTTTCTGGAGACTTTTCCTTATGTCGTGGTCCATAAAAAGGAAAAGGACAACATTGTCGCCGATGCGCTCTCTCGCCGGTATGTTATCTTGACTCAGGTGCAAACTAAAATTCTGGGTTTTGCTTTGATTAAGGAATTATATGCTAGTGACCCTTTCTTTGCCCCTATTCTTGAGCATTGCCTGAGATCGCGTGAGTTTGAGACCTTTTTCCTTTTTGAGGGTTATTTATACAAAGCTAGTCGTCTTTGCATTCCTAGATCCTCCATTAGGCTCCTATTGATTGAGGAAGCACACGCGAGTCGTGGACATTTTGGGATTAGGAAGACCTTAGACACACTTAGAGAACATTTCTTTTGGCCTAAGATGACCCACCAAGTGACTAGGTTTTGTAGAAGTTGTGTGACTTGTCAGAGAGCCAAAGCTAAGTCTAGTCCTCACGGCCTCTACACTCCTTTGCCCATTCCGAGTGCCCCCTGGGAAGATTTGTCTATGGATTTCATCACGGGTTTGCCCCTCTCTAGATGAGGTAAAGACTCTATTTTTGTGGTCGTAGATAGATTTTCTAAGATGACCCATTTTATTGCTTGTAAGACCACCCATAGTGCTAGTGAGATTGTCGATCTATTCTTTGAGCATGTGGTGTGTCTTCATGGGGTCCCGCATACCATAGTGAGTGATAGGGATTCTAAGTTTGTTGGTCATTTTTGGAGAACCCTTTGGGGTAAGCTAGGAACCAAACTCCTATTTTCCACTAGCTACCACCCCCAAATCGATGGCCAAACGGAGGTCACAAATAGAACTCTAGGAGCCCTCCTTCGCACGATGCTCAAAGCCAACCCTATGCGTTGGGAGGACTTACTATCACTTGTCGAGTTTTGTTACAATAGATGCAGGCACACGGCGACCAAGTTGACACCTTTTGAAGTGGTGTATGACATGAACCCCTTGACACCACTTGATTTGTCGCCGCGACCTCTGCGAGACCCAGTGCATGTCTCCGCCTCCAATCGCGCTGAGCAAGTCCAAGAGCTACATCGACCTACCAGAGACCAATTGGAGAGGAGGGCCGCGCAGTATGCCTCGCAGAAGAATTCAGGCCGCCTCCGCGTCGTATTTGCCCCCGGAGACCTTGTCTGGGTGCATCTACGAAAAGAGAGGTTCCCCTCGCGGCGAAAACACAAACTGGCACCACGTGGAGATGGCCCTTTCCGCGTGATCAAAGCCATAGGGGACAATGCTTATCAACTCGAGCTCCCACCAAATTTTGGAGTCCACGCGTCCTTCAACGTGGCAGACTTGACTCCATATGTTGAGCCAGAGTTTGATGATGGTGAAGCGGGGATGCTTCACAACCAAGTGGGGGAGGGTGATGTGACTCTGCCTCCCATGATGGCCCAAGACGAGGAAGAAGCCATGAGCCTACGCTCAGAGGGCCCAGTGACAAGGTCTAGGTCCAAGGCCATCGTCGCCGCCGTCACGTCACTTATCGCACGCGTCGTCGCCAGCCAAGGAAGCCCAGACAACAATCCAAGACTCGTCGTCCTCGCCACCATCGGAAGTGAAACAACGCGTTCTTTTGAAGACTTTGACACTTCGTCGTCTCTCGCGATGATTTCTTCACAGCCTTCACCGCGTTAGAAGCTTCACGCGTTCTTTTACAGACACTATCTATATTTGGTATTTCCAGCGTATTCTGGATAGTTTCCTTAAATATAGCGTTTTAGATAGTTTCCTTATTTATAGCGTTTTAGATAGTTTTCTTTCAGTCATTATATCTTTTAGGATTTGTGCCTTTTTGCATGCTTGCATGGGCTAGCCTACGAGGTTCGACTCGGCTCATCCGATGTCTCACCTCCCCTATTTATACCCAACTTTGTTATTGTTTTAATTTACGTTCAAGTTAAAGTTCAAGGTTTTAAGTCGAGTGTTAATTTCTCCTTCCCTTGATCGGACGTCACCCATATCCCTCTCATCCCCATTCCATCCGCCGCCGACGCTACAGCAAACGCTTGATCTTCTCAAGCAAAGTCTATCTTCGCATCTCCTTCACCCGCAGTCGACGCTATGACACCCCAAAGACTTGTCTTTTCAAGCCTTATATCCTTCACCAAATCGCTTCCACCACCGTTATCAATCTGTCCATCAAATCGCTTCCATCGCCACCGAGTTCCTTGTTGTCGCCACCATCTTCCCAGTCGTCAATGTCAACAAGCCATTCATCGCGATCTTTCGCTCGCGATCATCCCCATCGTCAGGTTCCACAGCAGAATCACCACATCGAGTAACTTCCCAACCAAGACTAGATCCAAGGGTGTCTCCTTTGACAATTTGGCTTGTCATCGGAGGCAAGGACACATAAGAGGCAGTGCTCCATATTGGCAGAATGTTTGCACAGAAGCTTAATAAACATGTTCAGCCCGAGGTGTGAAGTGGCTGAAAATAAGTAGACCAACCTTAGATTCAGTTAAGGATGCCCTAGAGGGGACGTATGCTGCTAAACAGATACTTGTTGAGAAGGAAGGAGAGGAGTTGGGAGATTGTTATTACTTCCCAGAGGAGGAAGGAGATAAATTATTGGATGAGATTGTGAAGCAGTTGAAGCCAAAAAGAAAAAGGGCCGGTAAAAAGGATAAGGGAGGTGGTACAGGGCAAGCTGCAAACATTGAGGGTTTGGACCAGAGGCAAGTCATGTGTTGTTTGAATGAATTGCTTGAAAGGATGCAAAATCTGGATGAAAAGTACGATTTTTAAGGGAGGAAGTCCTTGGGTTAAAGAAGGAAAAAAGCGGTAAAGTTCATACAAAGTGGCCTCATCATCCAGTGACGAAAAGGTATGGATGGATTAATTTGTTCACATTTGTAGAGAATGAATGTTTAATGTGTATATATATGCCTACATGAGTCAGAGGTTGAGGAGGATCAAAGTGATGATGAACCAAATATTAGAGAACACCAAAAGAGCATGATGAGGAAGGTGAAGTCAACAGATGAGGCTGATGAGTTAGAGTCTGAAGATGAGGAAGAGGACGAGTCTGAAGAGGGAGAGTATGATAAGGTATATCAAACTTTTCCAGTCCATATATGCACATTTCAGCCCATATATGCACATTTCAGCCCATATATGCACATTTCAGCCCATATTTGCATATTTCAAACCATATGTCATCGTTTTCAGGACACTAATGAAGAAGATCAAGAAGATGGTGCAATTGTGTCTACTGGTGGAAAATGGTTGATGAAGAAGGTTACATCACCATCAAGAGGAACAATGGACAATGAGGATGTTCAAGATGATGTAGGTTGTCAAAAAAAGGCGGATGAAGATGTTGCAATGGTCACTTCTGAAATAAAAACCGTGGTTTCAGATGAGCAACAAGTTGAAGGGGATGTAACAAATGCACTGTCAATTCTTATTCAGACGGCTGCAATACAACATGGGGTAACAACTGAGGTGGTGAAAGAAGCAAATGAGGAGGGTGTGAATGAGGCAACACAACTTGAGGTGGTGAATGAAGTAACACCTATGGTGGTGACATAACCTGAGGTTGTGACAAAAGAAGTGTCCGATGAGGGTGTGGATAAGGTACAACCTGAGTTGGATACACAACCACATGGTGTAAGTGAGGTACACGTTGAGGAGGTAACAAAGGGAGATAGTGTGGAGGGAGAAAGCAAGGTTGATAAAGGAGTTGTGGATGATGGGACTGAGGTACAAGTTGAGGAGGTAAAAAAGGGAGATGGTGTGGAGGGAGAAAGCAAGGTTGATCAGGGAGTTGTGGAGGATGGGACTGAGGTACAAGTTGATAAGGTAAAGAAGGGAGATGGTGTGGAGGGAGGAAGCAAGGTTGATCAGAGAGTTGTAGAGGATGGAATTGAGGTACACATTGAGGAGGTAACACAGGGAGATGGTGTAGAGGGAGGAAGCAAGGCAGATTCTGCTTCTCTTCAAAAAATGAGGTAGGTGAGGAGGAAGGGGAGACAAATAAAGGGAATGGGCCGAGGAAGGGGGGAAAGGTCAAGGGTACTCAAATTAGAATCTCATATTTTTAGGATGTTTACAAACTCATTGTGTTTAAGTCGGGTCATATTGTAGTTTTACATGCCTAAATTTCCGACCACAAATCTCATCTATTTCCAGGATGTTTGCAAACTCATTGTGTTTAAGTCACGTCATATTGTAGTTTTACATGCCTAAATTTCCGACCACAAATCTCATAAATTTCCGACCACAAACTAAAATATTCCTGATGTTTTTAAGGAAGACATCTTAGGTTTTTTGTAACAAACTAAAATTTAAAATGATAACGCACATTTTTCATATCATTTGCATGCAACATATGGAAGATCTAATATAAATATGGAAGATTTTCATGCAAAAGATCTTTTCCCATTACATTCGATTTGACCCTTCTGTTTTTTCCAATAAAAATGACAATTAACACTTACTTCCCCAACTACCAGCCATTAAGACTCCACTAAGAGATTTTGTGTATAAATATCGGCCTTGCTGACCCTAAATCACTCACAAATCCTCCCAAACTCTCTAGCCAGCTTCTCTAAAATTCATCTCCCAAGCTCCCAACTCTCTCTCACATATGGCGGATTCATACGTCAAAATCTATCTTCAGGTTTACACGGATGGGGACTTAAGCCCAAGCTCCGGACAAATGAAGTTTTTGACAATGCACGTGTACACGGGGAGGGGGGGGGGGGGGAGCACGAAGTTCTAGAAGGTTCCAAAAAACAAGATGAAAATATGGTACTTGGATAGCAGGCTTATGAGTAAATCCCTTTTTTTGAACAAGTCCCAGAGTCAGGGCAACGTTATCTTCAGTCGTTGCAGACCGACGATGACGTGGCCGATCTCCTTCTCCTCGGCGAGAAGGTTGCCGCCGTGAAGGTGTACGTCGTTCGCGATGCCCATGATGTCGTGATGATGTTGTCGTTCTCTTTTATGTAGTAGTTTTTAATTTTTTTTTTTTTTTTTTGCTTTGTATGAAGATGGGTTAAATTCCCGTGGAAAATCAATGAATTTAAATTCCAGCGTTATTCTTGTTTTTTCAAATTAACTTTTACGCTTACCAGGACATGCATGCATTTGTCAGAACAAAATCTCAACCACCTTGAAAACATTGACTTTGCACACATTTATTGGTTTTCAGGACATATATGATGTTTTCCTAACACATGTGTGGTTATTCAGGTCAACAATCTGTAATCAACTTAAATGCTTTGAACCACCATAAAAACATCGATTTGCACACTATGGTTGTTTATCAGGTCATATAAAACTTTGTCAGACCACATTTATAGTTTTACATGACATTGTTTCGGAGCAGTATTCCCTTTGACGGGAGAAGTGTTCCTTATACCAAGCAAACCATTCAATATAGATTTGGTTGTTTACGAAAGATAATGCAGTATTTAGACTATAGATACTAATTCTTATAACCTAGTCAAAAGGGGAACCCCAACAAAAAGAGGTATGGTTTAAGACTATAGATACTTAAACCATACATCTTTTCAAGCACCCAACAACAACAAACAAACCATTTACGCGACGATATTTACCAACATAAACCACCAAAAAACACCAACAAGGTGATAGTTTTAAACAAAAATAAACCTAACCAAGCAGATGTCACCCGTCAGTCCTTCTCCTCCTACAGTTCTTCTTGCTGTGTCCTTGGATGCCGCAATAAGAACACCGCCTCTTCCTAGAATAATTCATCTCCCACGTTGCTCTGAATCGGTATATAGGTGGTCTTCTAGGAGGACGCTTTACCTGTGGTGCAGAGCATGTGATGGATGACACAGCTTCAGGAACTGACCATCAATTTCTTGGAGGAACAAGATGCACAGTTTTCTTATACACTTCTCTCACCAACTCATTCTTGAACATGGGATGGACGAGATAAGTGAGTGGCACTCCTCTATCACTTGCAACCGCTATGGCATGAGCATATGGAACTTTATCAATCTAGAACATGTTACAATCACATGTACCAGCATGTAGGTTCACAGAGTATCTAATAGTTCCTTGCATAACCTCTCCTTCAAATTGGCTAAGCCTTCGAACACTCATCTTAGTTGACTTTTTATAGTTCACTTCTACCAGCGTGTACACAGAGGGTGACAAAACTTGGTCCTATTTTGAAGTTGTTTCCCTTCATTCATAAAACCATTTAGAAATGGTTTCCGATATGGCATCAAACAGGGCAAGAATAGGCCACTGACGCTAGGTTTTCCATAGGCCATCAGCGTTGTTGCTCGTCATGATGTTAAATCTATTCCCATGAAAATGCGCCCTCGCCAAGTTGTTAACTCCAACTTCTTTGAGATATTGACCAATCCTTGGAGAGGCAGCTGTGAGTTTAGCAAACTGATGATTGAACTCAACCACAGTGTAAGCCTTCACAGCTTTTTTGAAGACGCCAAAGAGGTCTGAACTGCCATACTTCCTCTTGAAGTTTTGGTAGATGTGATAAATGCAAAACCCATGCTTGGCAAAAAAATAGCTATTTCTCAAGCCCTCTCAATGCTAACATGACGGTCAGACACAAAATACACATCGGGATGATCTGGAACAACAACCTTCAATTCACTAAATAAAAATGACCATGCATCATCGTCCTCACTCTTAACAACGGCAACAACAAGTGGATATATTTGGTCGTTTCCATCTTGAGCCGTAGCTAGGAGAAGTATGCCCTTGAACAAGGCAGTCAAGTGAGTGTCGTCAACTGAGATTACCTACATATGCAAAACTATGTTATTACAGATTTGTCCTGAAATGGTACTTATATGTCCTACCAAAGGCCAATGTAGTCTGAAATATTCGTTTGCTCTGCTTTTCACACATGCAGTCATATAGGTGTTTGACCTGACATTGACAACATATGGCCTGACTTTGACAACATATGGCCTGAAATTATAACATTCAGGCTGACCTATTTGACTGTATGTGTTTTTCACACATGCAGTCATATAGGTGTTTGACCTGACATTGACAACATATGGCTTGACATTGACAACATATGGCCTGAAATTAAAACATTCGGGCTAACCTTTTTAAGATGTGGCGATGCCCTTATCCATGGACCTAAAGCCCAAAAGACATACTTGAAGCGATTGTCAGCATCTCTTACTATTCTCGTGTATGTTCCAGGATTTGATTTCTCTAACATGTGCATGTAAGAGTACATGGTGGTATAGTTTTCCTCAGTTGTACCATGTGTCATATCATGGGCGAAGAGCTGTACTCGATTGGCTTTGTAGTAGCTTGTCCTTATTCCCAACTCTAACATGAAATCTTGAATCTCTGAAGGACGGAGGCCTTTACGACTGTTTAAAAACCTGAAATAACACGAAGTCAATGTATTACCAAATGATATTGGCCTTTGATAAGAAAAAGTGATCAAAGGCAAGAAAAATTACTTATGAAGTATTTTATCTGCAATCAGCCGAGAAGTTGCTCCTCTGTGATGAATGTGCATTACTCTCATGCCACAACTATGATCCGGCACAAATTCTTGCACTTTTAACAATGATGTTTTACGATAGGCTGAGCCACAACAAATGAAGGTGCAATTGTCGTCAACACATGCAACCTCATATGGCGACTTGTCAGACCTCTTCACACGCATCTCAAAGCAATTTTCCATTGCCATCATAGAAAGCACAGTTTTGAACTCCTCTTTAGATTTGAAGTATTGTCCAACCTTCACTGTTGGATATGATGACTTGTTGTCAATATTATCAATTGTATCCTCATCTTCAACCAAAATTGCTTGCATGTCCTTTTCTGATGGATAGTACATCTTTTCAATTTCTCTAAGCATGTCTTCATCAATATTAAAGTCTTCTTGTTCCTCTATTTGCTCCTCGTTGTATGTTTCTTGATTTCCATATATTTCATCCCACACATCATCGACCAAAATGACATACATCATCACCTGAAGCATAGTCGCTACCATCACCACCATCAATAGGACCATCATCACCTGAAGCATAAACGCCCTCGTAATCAAGACCATATGTTATTTCATCCTCCAAAAAATCTCCACATTATATATAATCTTTATCACAATTGGCATAATCAGTCATTTTCTCCTTTCCTTTGTTTCTTGATAAAGCAGCTTCAATGTCCTCATCATTGTTGCTCACTGATATAATGTCTTCCACTAAAATGGGACGCTTTCTTTTGTTTTTTGCCCTCACTTCGTCCCTATTTAATCTTCTTAACTCTGCTTCGTTATCAGCTTCAATAATTTCATCTACTGACCTGACATTAGTGTCTGGTGCTCTAATATTTTGAAAAAATGACCTGATAAACTCCTTATTGTCTTGGCTCTGAGTCACTGGTGGAGCTGTTGGAAAAGGAAGAGTTCGATGTACAACCCTTTCAGTTGGAATCTCTTCCTTCATTACAAGGTTGGTATACAGCTCAATCTTCCACTCTGTTGCATTTTCTCCACTCATGTTCAAGAACTTGAACGCCTCCAGATCGTCGTCATTATTTAAAACGATCAGAGGAAGGTCATGTTTGTTTGGATAAAGGTATTGCATCTGCACTAAGTACTTCTCTTCATCAAATGGGTTTTTTTGAATCATTTCCTCTGCAGTGTAGCCAAGTCCATGTCATGTGAAATCAACATGGCTCTTACTGTTCTATCACCATCGTACAACTAGCTTTTCCCATGTTCTTTCCATTGTCCATCGCTTATGAACTTTACGTAGACTAACTTCGTACCTACAAATAAACAAGGATATGAACTTTACATAGACTAACTTCTCACTGTTCTAAGTAAAAAAAACATAGGGATAACCTAAGTAAAAAACAGAGGGAAAAAAACGAAGCTTTGTTAGGAGAAATTACTTACCCATTGAAGCATTACTGGAGCTTATCAGGTGCGAACTTAAAAGCTTGTACAGGAGGTGGTGAAAACTTTGTCATGCAGAGTAAATGTTATGGACATGCTTGGAGGGATTAAGGGTGGAAGGAAGAAGATTACTTTGCTTTTGGAGAGAAACTTGCCCGCCAATTTCTCTACCGTACAGTAGGAGGTCATAGCTTGGAGGATAGCATGTGATGGGATGGGCGATTAAGGGGAAAGATGAAGATTACTGTAATGATTAGGATTTTATTTTATCTTTTTGAAACAAAGATTTGTCACCTTTTAAAGATATTTTGATTTTAAAAAAATAAAATCAAACTTTATTTATAGCAAAAATACCCCTAGGCACAGAAGGCGCGCCTTGGCTCCAGGCACGCGCCTGACTTATATGCAGATCTGGGGCAATTTCTGTTATCCTTTTTTGATTTTTAAAAATTCTTTAATGAAGATTTGATTTCCTTTTTTTGTTAAAAATATATGTTACCCTATATCTTTAATGAAGATTTGATTTCCAAGAAAAAAAACGTAATGAAGATTTGATTTCCAAGAAAAAAAAACGTTGTAAATCTTGTAATTTCCCAAAGCAAGTCTCTTCCTCTTCCTTGGTTCCTACTACTCTCTTCAAAACTCGGCTGGCTCTACTCCTCTCTTCAAACTCGGCTGGCTCCACTTCCTCTTCAAGTTCGGCCACCTCCTCCTCCTCAACCTCCTTCTCCTCACTTTCCATCCTCAGTTCGGCTGGTCCCTGATTCCTCCTCCAGGTAAGTGTTTCACTGCTTCTCTTTTTTCTTTTTTGTTTCTGGTTTCTGCTGGTGTTATAATCAGAAGAGGAAGAGGATGAAGAAGATGATGAAGACTACAATTCTGGAGATGATGAGGATCTTTGTCTCAACCAAGATGAAGAGGAAGAGGATGATTTAGACCTTGACTGACCCACTTGACTACTTTCTATGTTTTAAAATGACTTTTTTATGATTTAGACTTGATTTTCCTACTTGTTTACTAGTTTAGACTTGATTTTATGACATTATGGTGCTTTAACTTAGTTTTATTTCATTATAAACTGATTTTATAACATTTTGATAATTAATTACATGTTTTTTGAGGATTTTGTAGCTAGGCGCGCGCCTTGCACCTCTCAGGCACGTCTAGGCTCCAGGGTCCTTTGCGCCTAGGTGCGCCTAGGGCTTTTTTAAACACTGGATTACAGCTAGAAACCCATTGCGTAGTGAAATTGTTTTTCTTGGGGAAGATGGGGAACATGTGGTCCAACCGGTCATCTATGAATGGATCCCAGCTAGGTGTGAGAAATGTTGTGTCTTTGGACATGGAACAGGTGAATATCATCCTCAAAAAAACAAGAAGACTCCAACATGTGCAGCAGAACCGAGCACACAATCAGTAGTGGATCAAGAAAAAGGATATTTAGAGAAAAAAAACCTTCAGAGAGTGAATCTGAAGCCCCACCCTGATCGGCCTACGTAGCTGGAAAAGGGTGAGTGCTTGAAGGCACACACCCTAAAAACCTCTCTTGCTGCACCTAATGCTGGGAGGACTAATGAAGATTGGCAACATACTGCCAGAACAACAAAGATGTCAACAGAAAAAGGGAAAATTACAGTCAAGGAAGATGGAAGAAACAAAGGCTCTTCAAGATTCATGGCACTCAGTGACATATTGGAGAATTCTGAAGATAATGGAATAGGTGTGGACTCTGATGCCATTCATCCTAATGACTAATCTCACATATGTCAACTGGAACATAAGGGGTTTAAATCACCCCACGAGTCATACTATTGTTGAGAAGTTTGTGAAGCAGCACAACGTAGACTTTTTAGCCATTTTGAAAACTAGAGTTCGGGGTCACATGGCTGAAAAAATTTCAAAACTTTTGCTCAAAGGTTGGAACAGAATCACAATTGTACAAGTATTAATGGTCACATATGGATATCTTGGAAAGATAGTATATTAGTATATTCTATTTTGTTAGATACTAATCAAGTATTATAATGCAAGATCTCTTCTTTCCATCTCGCCAAATCTGTAATTGTCTCTTTTATTTATGCCTCTAACAATCCATATGAAAGAATTGAGCTCTGGAACTCTCTCGAGAGCACTGCTGTGAACTATGCAAGTAACCCATGGGTGGCTCTTGGTGACTTCAATGCAATCACTGATGCCAGGTGAAAAAATTTCAGAGAGAAGATCTACCACTCAACTAAATCCCGATCTCAAAAATTGTCTTATTAAATCTGGGCTCTTTGACATTCCTGCAACTGGAGCTTTCTTCACGTGGTCTAACAAGCACAAAGATGGCTCACTGACTCAGTGTAAATTAGACAGAATTGTTACCAACCAAGAGTGGATGGATGAATTCCCCAACTCTGCTGCTTTCTTTGCCACTCGCGACTGCTCTGATCACTCTATTGTTGTACTCACCATTCCAAGCATTTCCCCTATTAAGAGAAGAACTTTCAGATTTTGTAATGCCTGGACTCTGCATCCTGATTTTCATGATACATTGGCTTCCTTATGGAGTAGACAAACCAATGGTGTGTGTATGTTCAAGCTTGTTTCTAAACTGAAATTGCTGAAAAAGCCTCTAAGAGCTTTGTAGGGGAAATCGATTGATGCTGAGAAAGAGAACATCAAGGAGTTGCACAAGAAACTTGTCACCATCCAGACTGAACTTCATAGCAGACCTTATGATCATGTATTGCTGCTTGTTGAAGATGAAACTCTCAAATCTGTCAGACAGGCTATAGATGTGAGAAATAGCATGCTTTAACAGAATGCCAAGCTTCATTGGTTGCGTTTTTAGGTTCATTGTAGTAGCTATTTCTACAACTCTATAAAAATGAGGAAAGCTAGGAATAAAATTGTGGCAATCTTGGATGAGTGAGGCCGGAGGCTAACAGCTTCTCTTGAGATAAAGGCACATATTGTTCAACACTTTCGGCAGTGGTTTGGTAATGAGGAGCAATGCACCCCATGTGATCAGCTGGTCTTTAGTGAAGGCCCAGTTGCAGATATTCCAGACCAAACAGCTATGGTTAGGCCTTTCTCAAGAGAAGAAGTAAAAAACACTCTGTTTGCTATTGGAAACAACAAGGCTCCTGGACTTGATGGGTATGTGATGCGAACAACCCCTGAAGTGTTGTCTGCAACGCAGGATCTTTGATTCCTCAAGCGTGGATTCGATTCTTCTCTTCTGTAGCCAAAGTGATGGCTTTTCTAGGGCTAAAGAGATAGCCTTCAAACGCGTCAAAGAGATGACGGAGATATCAAATAGATGATCACAAACACCGAAGAGACGATGAACAATTGCTCGAAGCGACGAGCTACGGGATAGACGATCCGTGAGATCGAAGAGTTGACGTTAGAACTCAATGGAAGGAGTGTACTCAACTTTACTACTCAAATTCAACGTGAGGATTACAAACTAGGGTTTCAAGTCTTAAATAGCGACAAAAGATAATAATAAATTAAAAGAAGTCTTCGAAAATAAAGACGAGAAGACGAGCGCTTCGGGCTCGTTTCCGCGGTCGCGGAAAATGTTTTGAATTAAGAAAGTCGTGGCAAATCCGCGATCGCGGAAATACTTCCGCGGTCGCAGAATATTGTCTGTAACAGGTCTTCGCCAGAGTATCGTCCGCGGTCGTGGCCCAAGCATCCGCGGTCGCGGCCCAAGCTTCCGCGGTAGCGGCCGTGTTCTCCGCGGTCGCGAAAGTGTTGTTGTGCTGCTCTCCTGCGTCTGGCTCTCTTCGAGTGCACTCCCATTGTTCCCTCTTCGTCCTTCGCTGTCATCGAGAGGGTCATGGAGCTATCAATCTCCCCTTCGAAGCGTCCTCGCTTTGTCCTCGTCGGCAAAAACAGGAGGCGTCGGCACCATAGTCATCGGGTAAATTCCAGCGGTAGGCGTCGGCACCAAGGCTTTGTAGCACCTAAAATGGACCATCACCTCTAGCATCCATCTTGTGGCATCGCTTGAATAGAAAGAGATCGCGACGCAAGTGCAGCCATACCAATCCTCCGGGCCCAAACTCCATGGTACGTCGGCTTGCGTTGCGTTCCTGCAAAAGAGTAGGCACCGTAGAGGGTAAATCAACCAAAGCCTTAACATTAAAGAGACACGCGAAAGGAGCAAGTACAAAACAAGGAAGACGTCCCTGAGTTATTGGAGAGACATCCCGGGACCGGGCTAAGGGCAGCCGGTTCTCGCAGTTGCCGTGAATGTCGGGTTGTGGAGGCATCTCAAACGTGAAGTACTGGATCACCTTTGCAGTGATGATGTTGCAGCAACTCCCACCATCGTCGTTGGCGGTAATAACGTTGTGTGGAACCAAGCCAAGAGGCACGTTGTCTTGCTCGTCCATAGAGATGCATATATATTCGTCCATCTCCTCCTCCTCATCGTCGTAGGTGTCAAATATCGGTCCGGCTTCGTAGGTGTTCGAGAAGAGGGCATTGAGAAGAGGACCCTTGCGGTCCATTGGCCGGCTGGTTGTGGCCGGAGGGTTCAACATTGGGTCAGCCGTGGGCAATCTCATGTCACTCATGGCCCGACGAAGGTGAGCAAGCTCAGCATCTTTCGCGGTGACTTGCCGGGCTTGATCTCATGTAAAGCGTGCAGGGTGTCATTCACAGCATGAAGTGAGTCATTCGCAGCATGAAGCGAGACAAGTTGCTCATAGGCAGAGTCCATGTGTTCGGGGCTGCGGTTGCCCGTAGAAGGAGAGTGGATGTTCGTAGGAATCTCCATAGTACCTATACGAAGCATATGACACAAGGAGTAAGGTGCACCAAGCAAAATAACAAGTCCAAGCCAAGTCCTTGTCTCAAAAGTGAACCAAGAAATTTTCCGCTGGACATACTAATTTTGGTTGCTTGTGAGGAGGGAGAAGCTTGAACGGAAGGCAAGAAAACAAGAACTAGCAAATTAAGTCCCAAACAACACACAAATTTCCAAGTGCAAGTAGATCAAATCAAGTTTCTCGAAATTAATCACAAGAGAGTTGAAAATTTTGCTTTGCCCTTTTCAATAAGAGTTGCGTAGAGACATGAAAGAAGAGAAGATGGAGTATGACCGTATGGTGCGTTCTCGGCCTGTTTTTTTTGGCTTCCGTCTTCCCAAACCTTTGTTATTGTTTGATGGAAGGTGAGAATAGATGTTTGTTTTTTCTACGGTCAGACCTTGATATTTTTTTTTTATTTTTTTTTTGGTTTGATTGTGAATCAAAGAAGAAAGAACCACACAAGCAAGTGTAGGAGAAGAAAGAAGAGACAAGCAACGATGAGGGAATAAAATCAAACAACTAATCTAGCAATTAATCCAAAGATGAAGCAAGACTTGCTCAACAAGAAACAAGGAAATCAAATATGCAAATAAGGAAACAAGATTTGCTAGAGGATAGATTTTAGGGTTGTTGGAAAAGGGACCAAAACCTAAGGGAAACTAGGGTTCAGCCGTGAGAGAGAAGTGGAGGGTGGCGGACGGTGGTGGTGGTGGCGAACGGTGGTGGTGGGGTGGTAGTGATTCCGACGATTGGGGAGAGAAAAAAAAATCTGCATTTTTGCAAGCGGAAAATTGCAAGGAAACACAATAAGAGAGAAGAACAAACTTAGCTTGGATAGGCTCTGATACCAGTTGATGCGAACAACCCCTGAAGGGTTGTCTGTAACGCAGGATCTTTGATTCCTCAAGCGTGGATTCGATTCTTCTCTTCCGTAGCCAAAGTGATGGCTTTCCTAGGGCTAAAGAGATAGCCTTCAAACGCGTCAAAAAGATGACGGAGAGATCAAAGAGATGATCACAAACACCGAAGAGACGATGAACAATTGCTCGAAGCGACGAGCTACGGGATAGACGATCCGTGGGATCAAAGAGTTGACGTTAGAACTCAAGGGAAGGAGCGCACTCAACTTTACTACTCAAATTCAACACGAAGATTACAAACTAGGATTTCAAGTCTTAAATAGCGACAAATAATAATAATAAATTAAAAGAAGTCTTCGGAAATAAAGACGAGAAGACGAGCGCTTCAGGCTCGTTTCCGCGGTCGCGGAAAATGTTTTGAATTAAGAAAGTCGTGGCAAATCCGCGATTGCGGAAATACTTCCGCGGTCGCGGAATATTGTCTGTAATAGGTCTTCGCCAGAGTATCGTCCGCGGTCGCGGACCAAGCATCCGCGGTCGCAGCCCAAGCTTCCGCGGTCGCGGCCGTATTCTCCGTGGTCGTGGAAGTGCTCTTGTGCTGCTCTCCTGTGTCTGGCTCTCTTCGAGTGCACTCCCATTGTTCCCTCTTCGTCCTTCGCCGTCATCGAGGGGGTCATGGAGGTATCAGTATGGATCCCAAGTTTTCAAAGAAGCATGGCATATTATAGGCAATGAATTCACTAATGCTATATTGGACTTCTTTCGTAATGGCAGATTGCTAAATGAAGTAAGTTGTTCAACGATTGCACTCATTTCAAAGGTTTATCAGCCTAACACTATCCATGACTATTAGACCACTTGCTTGTTGCTCTGTAATCTACAAAACAATTACCAAGCTGATTGTGTCTCGATTGCAAACAGTGTTGCCAAAAATAGTTGACCAAGTGCAAGGTGTTTTCATCAAAGGGAGATCCATAAGACACAACATTGTTGTATGTCAAGATCTGATGAAAGGGTACTCAAGAAAGTATACAAACCCCCGTTATGCAATAAAAATTGATTTGTGAAAGGCCTATGATACAGTCAACTAGAATTTCCTTCTCCAAGTTTTGAAGGGATTTGGAGTACACACAAGAATGATAAACTGGATTAAGAATGTATCACCAATAGCTCTTTTATAATCAATATTGGTGGAGAATTAGTAGGATTCTTTCTAGGGAAACAGGGTCTGTGACAGGGAGATCCCTTAGCACCCTATCTTTTCGTTTTTGTGATGGAATATTTGAGTAGATCATTCAAGCAAATGAGCAGACAGAGAGCATTCAAATATCATCCTCAATGTGCAAGAATGGGGATCACACACTTATTCTTTGTGGATGATTTGTTTGTCTTTGCACATGGATATCTAACCACTATGCAATTAGTTGAAAATCACCTTGATGAATTCTGCAACAAATCAGGCCTTGTTGTTAGCAGAAGTAAGTCCAAAGTATTCTTGGCTGGTATGGACAACTACACAAAAATATAGATTATTGATGCACTGCAGATGGATAAGGGCGAGCTTCCAGTGAAGTACTTGGGGGTGCCTCTTTGCAGCAGGAAAACAGTGAGTGAAGATACAAGCCTTTGCTGAAAAGAATCACGTCCAAAGTCAACTCTTGGGCATCCAAAAATTTGTCTTATGCAGGGAGATTACAGTTGGTCCATGCTGTTCTGTACGGTATTACTAATTACTGGTGCAAAGTTTTTGTTATATTGAAGAAGATTATCAAAGGCATACATCATCAATGCGAAATTTTCTTTGGAGTTGATGTAATGAAGGCAGGAAAGCATCCATAGCATGGAAGGAGGTTTGTAGACCACATGAAGAGGGAGGAGTCGGCTTAAAGGAGATCCTTTCCTGGAATAAAGCAGCATTCTCGGAATTGATATATGACCTTCTCCATGATTCAAGCTCCCTTTGGAACTCATGGGTAAGGGTCACTATTCTCAGAGGGCGTTGTTTCTAGACAATGGAAAGGAAAGAAACAGACAGTGCTTTGTGGAGAACACTATTGAACATGAGAGACAGAATTCTAGATAAATTCGACAGAAACAATCAGATTCCGATTATCATGACTAATGGGGGCAAATATGATAGCAAGACAATGTATGATGCGCTACGGTCCACCGCAACCATTACTCACTGGAACAATTGGATTTTGGGCAAACTTAATACTCCTAGAACATCGTTCACCAGTTGGATGATTATTAAAGGAGGAGCTTACACAAAAACCAAACTCAAGAACATGGGTATTATTCAAGATGATACTTGTGTGTTGTGCAACTGTGAATCTGAAACGAGATATCACATTTGGTTTGGATGCACATTTTCCAAAGATGTTCTGCATAGAGTCTTGGCTTGGGCAAAAATTGGAAGGAGACAGTACAACATCCAAGACTCGATAGAGAGTATCCAAAGAATTAAGGGGAAATTCTACTTTAAGTTCTCCTTTTGGGTCTACTGTATCACTGCCACTATCTACTATATTTGGAGATGCAGGAATGCTAAAGTATTTCAATTGAGGTATATGAGTTCCATTGAATGTTCACGGATGATTATTTTTCATGTAAGAAATTGTGCTCTTTCTAGATGGAAGAAAGACAATCAAAGATTAGAAAATGACTTGAGAGAGTTGGGATTAGAAGATTCTCCTTGTAATACCTAGAAATGTCTAGGATTTTGTAAGTTACCTTACCTTGAATGAAAAGAATTACCTTTCATTCAAAAAAAGTTGTGGCACTAGCTAACCTGGTGGATATATAATTTGTGAATCGATCTTTTTGGATCCTCATATTTTGATGCAAATCATCTACTTTTACTTTATCATGAAAACATAGAGATTGATCTGAAACTTTGTCGGAGTCGAAAATCAAAATCCTTGTAAGAGAAACAATTGCCACTGATAATTAATATATTAGTGCCACTCTTCAACATCTGTGGAAATACTTCCAAGGTTCAATATTATACCATTAATTATCAAAGTTAATTTCTGCTCAGAAATTCAAAGATTAATTATTATTTTTGTTTTCTTATATTCTCCATTCTATATACTACAGACTATAGTATTATTTTCTCCAGTCTCTGATGTATATATCCTATTATTCCTATATAAAGATCATAGGAAGGAATAACATTGGTTTCATATATATTTCACACACATGTGCTGATGTGCATTGAGCATGAAAAAGGCAGGAAGTGAGGAAGTTGTTCATGGTAAGTAAATATTAACCAATGACTTTTGATCTTCTTCAGGGGAATCTTTCAGGATTTATGAGAGAAAACAATAAAACTTATGGGAAAGTTGATGTTGGAGCAGTCTAATCTTGGAAGATAGTGAGTAACATAATTAACAAATAAAGAAATGGAATGCAGCTCATGATCGATCGAAGAGGTCTCTTAGCAAAAAAGACGAAATGCTTTGAACGAACAGAACACAGGTGAGGTGAATTAAAATTAAAGCAGATGATCGTGAGGTGGTGTGGGCATCTTGCAGCAGGAAAAGGGGCCAAAAAGCCAAGCAAGGCTTGCCCATACTCTGATCTCACGCTCTCCTATCACTATTCACTACAATAAGTAATACCCTTTTTTGATGTCATCAATTATCGTGCCACCCATGATTTATTGATTTAACATTATCTTTCATTAACTGTACGTTTGCGGAATAGTTTGCCTTTGATTCTAATTTCACTCCCTAGGATTAATATGCAAACAATCAACAATTCGATAAACAGAATACATGTCAATCTGCACATATTATAAAAGTCTAATACATAATTTTAGTAGAATTTCGTCTCAAAATTAATTGATAATAAGAGGAATAGTTCATCAAACTTATACTAGAATTATTCTTAATTTTATTGCTTCCCTCATGGCCCTTTCCTGAGCTTCCCTCATGGCCCTTTACTGAGCCTTTCCTAAACTGGTTTGGATTATTGTCACATTGATATAATTCAAAAGATGCTTCTGCATTTTGGTGATTCAAATTGATTCATATAATGCGCATATTTTAGTGAAGTATTTATTGAACGACCGCTTTATTGTCACTTTTCTTGAAGAAAGGAAAATAAAGATGAGGGAAACAATAAAATTATCAGATAGGATATCCATATTTAGAATGTGAGGCATAATTTGTTTACTCATATCTTACTGCTTATGAGTCATGATATGCTTTTTCCAGTTCCTCTTAGAAGCACATTAGGTTTGGAGTACACATGTGTGTACACAAAGAAAAGGATCACGTACCTGATGAAAGATTGTGAAGAAATTGAAAGATTAAATTGAACAAAAGCACAATTTTGAAAATGTGTGCACCAGAGCATGTAGCTACTTGTCTAGTGTAATGGGGTCTATCTGTTTGCCACTAGGGGAGAAGATTTAGGGCATGGTTGGATACTATTCCACTCTTTTATGCAGAAGCAAAATGTCAACTTCCTTCAAATATAAAAGAGATACTACTTAACTATTTAGCGTTTTTAAATAAAAACCAAAATAAGCGATATTAACTAGATCGGGAGCACCACCTCGATTAAAAGCTTTCATATCCGGTCCAATCTTCTATTTTTAGTAAAAAAATTGGACCGAATCCAAATTTTGCATATCTTAGATCTACAAAAATATAACGGTTTTTTCGCCTGATAACTCTTAAGTTACATGATTTTGTTTTATGAATGCACTACATTACATCTATGGCTTGTTGATACTGAAAAGTTTATATTTGTTTCTCTCTTGTAGAATGGAAGATAAAATATTGTTGAGATTGTGGTACATTCATGTGGAATATTTGGATATAGTGGCGGATGATCCCGATAGGTGTAATATTTTGGACATATTTGTTGATTTGATAGAAGGTGCTGAAAAGAAGGGGATGGTCCTTCCTGCACATCCAACTCTATGGTACTCACATTGCTCTAAAACTTTTCAGCTGGAAAGTGACAATGATGATGTGAAGATGTTCACTGTATTTCATTGCCAGAAGTTGATTCAATTGGATATTGGATCGACTGAGTCACAATCTAGGAATCTTGAGTTGGCACGATGTTTGATTGAATCAAAGAATTCTGCAGAAAACTCATTACTTCCAATGTCAAGTCATGGTAGTCAACCCACTTCTAGTAGGAGAGTGTATGCCACCTCTGCAAGAAGAAGAGGAATTTATGCTCCAAAATCAGTAAGTACTTCCCATTCGATTGGTAGCCAACCTATTTCTGGTGATCTTAGTAGGACAAACATTGTTGGACAACCCGCAATTGTGTTGCCCGATGTTGTGTTGCCCGATGTTGTGTTATCCGATGCTGTGTTGTCTGATGTTGTGTTGTCTGCAACTGTGGATAATGATGATGTGTTGCCTGATACTGTATTGGCTGAGGTCGATTTGCCTTTTGTTGTGCCCTCTATTTATATACCTGAAGTTAATGTGGCCTCTGAAGATAACTCTGAGTGTAGCGATGAAAGTGATAGTGAGGATTACTTTGATAGACTATATGATAATGGAGAAACATATGGTGATCATAACTTTGGGAGAATCAAACTTAAGGTATGGATGATTTTTTCTGACAAAGATCATTTCATGGATGTTTTGATGGATTATTGTGTCCATGAGGGTTTCTCTTTTGTAGTATTAAAAGCTGAGAAAAAAAGGTATACAGCTTTGTGTGGAGATTCGAATTGTAATTGGAGGATTCATGCATCATGATTGTCAGATGAGGTTACACGGGCAATAAAATCACTCGGTGGGAATCATACTTGTCTTAAACTGGGCTTGTATAATCCCATGGCAACTCCAGAATGGGCAGCACAGAAGATCCTTTCTAAGGTGAGAGGAGATGAAGATATCAAGGGAAAAGCACTTCAAACCCACCTACTAGAAAACTATGGTATAAAAATGAAGACAACATCCTTGTACAAAGCTAGGACACTTGCCATCAAGATGATTAAAGGAGATGATGACACTTATTTTAGGAGTATGCTTGGCTATCGTGAGATCCTAAAATTATCTAATCCTGGCTCAAAGGCTCATATTGTTTGGAAAAATGTTAAAGGTGATCCCGAGAAACCGATACAGTTTAAGAGCGTCTTTATTTCTTTGAAACCAATTATTGATGGACTCATTCAAGGATGTAGAGCCTTGATTGGAGTAGATGGATCTCATTTAAAGGGAAAATATGGCGGGGTTGTTTTGTCTGCTATTGGTGTGGACGGTGATAAAGATATTTTCCCTTTAGCATATGGAGTATATGAGAATGAACGTAAGACCACATGGTCTTCTTTCTTCTATCGTTTGAAGGAGGTTTTAAGTAATTCTGATCGAAACAATTGGTGTATAGTGTCGGATAGACAAAAGGTGTTGTATGTTTTTATGTTGTACTATTTTAATCATTAAATACTTGTTATTCATTAACAATGACTGCTTTTATGTTTTAAGGCGTTGAACCGGCTCTTAGGGAAGTATGGCCCTCGGTTTCAAGACACTATTGTGGCACACACCTTTGTGCCAACTTCAAGAAGGCATTTCCAGGAAAGCCTATGAGAAACCTGTTTTGGAAGTGTTGCAAAGCGTTTTCTGAGTGGGAATTCAAAAAAGCAATGGAAGATGTTGAAAAAAAATTGGATTGGGTGCAGTTAGATGGCTACAAGGTTTGGGTGAATTTGAGTGTTGGACTAGACACAAGTATGACCCAACTTTACATGCTCCTCAGACATAAAGCAATTTTGTAGAGTCATACAACGCAACCTTAGGAGCTGATTGGAACCTTTCAGTGTTGAACCTCTTCGAAGGTACATATTTTTAGGAATTTTAATTTGAGAAAAGTTATTATCATGGTAATTACTGTACATTTTCAATTTTGTAGGGATTAGATGAACAATCATGGTGAGACATTATTTAAGACAAGAAGTTGCTGCGTATATGCCTTTGAATGAAATTACTGATCATGCGAAAAATCATTTATCAAAGGCGGAGATGCAATCACGTTGTTTAAAGGTTATTCTATTATTATGTCTTTCTATTTGATGTGGAAATAGCTAACAACTTGGTAGATATTGTTGCTTGCTACTGTTAACAACTTGATTGCATCGAACAATCAGTTTGAAGTCATAATTAGTCATACAATTTATTTTATGTATATTAGCAGTTGAGGTATAGTTTGAAGTCATAATTAATGTACTAACTAACGGATATATATATATATATAGAGAGGGGCGCTCAAGTGAAACGACTCTTATGGTGAAACGAGTGCACAATTATGGAGCGTCGGATTGAAGCAAATGGATGGCTAGATTAGGAGAGAGAAAATAGGGTGTAGTGGGGGTGTGAATTATGGAATAAATATCACCACCAAAATAGGCAGTTAGAAGGAGATTGGAGAGAGGGAGTAAATTGGGGAAAACAAATCCCATAATTTTGGGTGATCTAGTGTGGGTGATTCTACCCCCTAATCTTGTACCTTCCTAGATTCAATCTCAGTCATCCATCCTCCTATAATCCAACGTCCTAAATTGATACACTCGTTTTACCATAAGAGTCTGTTTTACTAGAGCATAGATCTATATCAGCAGTTGCAATCTTAAACTTAGGATAGTATATATTTTGCTTCCCCACTTCTTTGTAACATCAAATGTATGCTTAGCGCAAGTTTTTATATATTGGGTGTTTATTCTTAGTTTCTTGATTTTAGTTCTTCTTCATGAATGCGTGTAAGTAGCTACATAATTGCTACGTACGTACCTACTAGTCATTCATAAGAAAATCCTGAAAAAAGGGGGTTAATGATTTTAGTGTCTTGTTCATGATTTTAGTTCTTCTTGCATCGAACAATCAGCTTGATTTTAGTTCTTCTTATTTGTAGATGTCAGCTAACTAAGAGTGCTCTTTTCTTTGTTAATGATTTCCTTACCTGTAGATTTTGTTCCATGTTGCATTCATAGTTTCTTGAAGTGTCTTGTTCCATCAGTTTACGTAATTATGGTTATTTTGATTTGTTTTTTAGATTTTCAAGGCATCAGCCATTGAATTTGAAGTTGTAGAAGGTCGTTCATCATTAGGTGTCAACATTGCAAACCGAACTTGTGGATGTGGTGAGTGGAAAATTCGCGGCATCCCTTGTCGTCATGCAGTGAGGGTTATACTCAAGCTGAGGGGGCATCTAGAGCATTATGTTTCTCACTGGTATTCAACAAATATGTACAAGACAGCATATTCTGTGAATTATAGGCCCGTTCCGGATGAAGAACAATGACCTAGATTTGATCTTCCAAGAGTTAACCCGCCAAACATGAAAAGGGGAGTTGGAAGACCTCCAAAAAAGAGGAAAAGACAAGAGGGTGAAGCTCCCCCTGGAAAAAGATCTCGCGTAGTGCGGTGTGGAAGATGCAAGGTATTGACTCTTTCAAATCACATTTTTTGTTTTGCAATAATTCGTTATTAACTTATTTTTGCTATTTAAGGCATTTGGACATAATGTGAAGACTTGTAAAGGTGGAGCAACTACTAGAGAACTTAAGGAACAAGGCATTCGAGTTCAACAAAATCCAAGGAAGAAAGCAAAAGAAACAAGTAACGAGGAACAAGTCCAATCCGTGGACAACGTGATGTGCTCAGCCCCATGGATTCCGGGGAGTCAATAGAGACTAATTTGCTAGATGTGTGAAGAGTATTCCACTTTTGTAGACTAATGGCGTAGAACCTTGTCTATTAGGAATCCTAATGTTAGTAGGTTGCATGATTAGTATGTTGCTCTTTAATGTGACTTGATTTAAATGGGTTGAACCTCTCTGGATCAATATATGTGGACAACGTAAAACAGATAATGTGACTTGGTTTAGTATGTTTTGTAACTCTTGTTGAGAATGTTTTGATGGCTGAATGAACTACTCTTTGTTCTCTCTTGCTCAGTCTTTACAATGAATTAGCCTAATTAAATTTCACCAAGGTGTAACATCATTTAATTCTTTACAATGAATTATGCCACAACAAACTTTTGCTTGAATGCTTCTTCTTCGGTTGCACACTGTAGGTTTGAGCAATAGTGGAAATTAGGCATGATGATGTGCTTTCAGAGATTATATATAATATCCATTGTCATCTTTCATGGGAAGGACAAAAAAAAAAGAGGCTTTCATAAATCGTTAACAAATGCATAGATAAATTGTTTTCACAAATCTTTAGTACTCATTATGCCACTAATTGCACCGAGTTGACAGGGATTGGTGTATATGAACAAACCACCTGAAATAATTCTTTTTTCTGATATGGGAAAGATTGGTACTAAGTCAGTTATTGACCTCAATCAATTGAAAGCATATTTATTGACAAATAACATGTCCAAACTTAGCATATCTTGTCCAAACTGGACATATTTATTGACAAACAACCTGATGCATTCCGGGCTCCCAAAACGCGAGTCAGAGCGGATCTAGGTAGAAGGCGGGACAGATCTTTCTTGCTCGCTGAAGACTGCGAGTGTCGCGGGCTGTATTGAAGGCTCGCGGGGGTGACCGCGATTGCGGGCCAAGTCGCGGGTCGCGGGGTGGCTCGAATGGGTGGGGGATCTCGGATGTGGCCGAGAGCCAAGGAGGAGTGGTGAAGACGTAGGCAAGGCGTGATGGTTCGGTGGCTGGCGAGAGTGGTTCGGTTGGCCGGCGGTTGCGGCGGAGGCGTGGTTGATCTCGAATCAACCCAAGCGGCGGGAGCAAGCTCAACGGCAACCTATGTTTAATTCAATTCAACGTACTTTATTAATTAGGTAAAGAATGACTTATATAGGAGCCAAAACAAGGTTCTTGCCTGATGGGCCTAAAAAACATAAGTGGATCGGCCCTCTTGGCACAAGAGAGACCCGACATCCGAAAATAGAAACTTTCCAAATACGGCAACATTCAAATATAGTAAATACTAAAAATGGTAACTTTCCAAACTTAGAAACATTATAAGAATAGAAACTGTTAAGAAGGGAAACTGCTAAATACAAAAAATACTAAAAATAGAAAGTGTCTCAGAATGTCTCAAAATTGGCATGTGAACCTCACAATACCAAAACAACTCAAATGGCACGAGGAGTGCCGAGGAAATATCCAAGCGCCCTGTTGGACGCTGTCAATGTCGTGACCGGGGTCGCATCACAACCTGTCCAAACTGGGTATTTATTCACAACCAACATGTCCACTGTCCAACAAAAACACATGAATCCAAGAGCATAGACTACTAAACAAAACCTAGAGTACAAAGCTGATGAACTACTACTTACAATGATTTCCTAGTGCTACTTCAAGTTACAAAAGGCATAAACTACAAGTGCTACAAGAACACCAATAACCCAAGAGCATAGAACAAGTCTCATATAATTATCTGTCTTCAAGGTACATATTTTCGTCTTCAAGGCACAACTTTCAGCAGTGAGTTCCTCGACCTTCATTTTCCATGTCCTCTTCTTCACTTTCATATTTGCGACCTTCTCCTCAAGCGTCTTCGCTTTTGATTTAAAATCTTCATTCGCATTATCCACTTGTTGTATACTCGACCCCGTAGTAGAAGTGTCATTATCACACCATTTAAAATATCCACAATTGTGCATACCCTAAGATCAAATCATAAACTAAGTAAATTACATAAAATTTGACAAAGTTTTAAGAGACATACATACCTTCCACCTAGGACACTTATAAAAGTGTTTTCCATAGCTAGGTTTGTTCTTGTCAGTCACCTTTAAAACCACAACGGGAAGTTGGTGCGAGCAAAGAACCCTTTCATAATTTTTGTCATACGTTCGACAACTTGTTGACGATTGACCACTCATTCTTCACAACTACAACCTAAATTTTGAAACAAGAAGATTTAAAAGCACGTACATAGCCAACTGGAATAAGTTCCAATAAGAGGGCAAAGGTGTGTGGAGAGTCTAGGCTATAGTGATGATAAAATTCCTGCAATTTCACTCTTTAAACTTGGAAAAGCAAACAAGGAATTTGAAAATCTCTTTATCACCACTGAAAACACACAAACACAATGCACCAATTAAACATATGGGCATTTTCACGGAGTTGGGAGTTCTGTATGCGAGATACCGTCCTGAGAAGCTTATGGAACATATTAAATTATTTGCAACTCGCCTCAACATCCCTAAGTTAATCAGGGCTTGCGACGAACAACAGCACTGGAAAGAGCTTACCTATTTGTACATCCAGTATGATGAGTTTGACAATGCTACAACTACGGTGATGAATCACTCTCCTGAGGCATGGGACCATATGCAATTCAAGGACATAATTGTCAAAGTTGCAAATGTTGAGCTTTACTACAAGTCTATGCACTTCTACCTACAGGATTATTGATCACTAGACATACAATTCATATGGTGTTCTTAGTTGTTATTTGTATTTATGATTCAAGTTGGTCACCATCTCTTCCTCTTTGTTTTATTTCTATCAAGACTCATTCATAACTTCTCTTGTTTACCCCCTTCTCATTTGGTGTAACCATTCTCTTGGACTTCTTAAGAGTGCAAATGATGCTTAGACTGTTAGCTAGTGGGTAATATGCGCTACTGCAAGGTTGACTAGTCATTGCACCACATTAAAATTTCTGATTAAAGTTACACGATTCAATAGCTTGAACGGACCAATAAAACCCTAAATTCCTAAATCCCCAAATTCCAAAATAACCCTAACCATCTAAATCCATCGATCTGAAATATATTACACACCTTTAGTTTGGAGCTCCACCGATTGTTGAAAACCGATGAGCCGACGAGCCATCGGGTATGAGACTAAAGCC